>CM040246.1:95593786-96177338 GCA_022545495.1 Chrysanthemum lavandulifolium
GATTTTCAGTTTAAAAATCCTTTGTCCAGGTTATTGGTTGTTTGTTTTAAGCTTAATAAAACTTAGTTAAGATCTCTATAAGCTTTTTATAAGCTTACCTTTCATTCTCAAGTAAAAATGGGGTGTGGTCAACAAAAGTCAACCTTGACTCAAAAATGGAAATGGTGATGAAAATGATGATGCAGGGGTGTTGCAGAGGTTGGAATAGACTAGGATTAGTGTAGTAATGGGTTTGTTCTGGTCTGCAACCAGCTAGCTCATGTGAGTAAGTTTCCAAGTTTTTAAATTTTCAAGTTTATTTGTAGTTTTTGCTTGATAGTGTATCTGTGGTCACAAAATGTTTTCTAAGTGTTTATATAGTTGTAATATGATCATATAAACTCATTTTGATCAAAGGTACTGTTTGGTTCAGTGTTAGTTCTCATTTTAGTTTGTATTTCAGTTTTAAAGGAGTGTTTGGATTTGTAGTTTAAACTGCCTTTAAGGCTTGTTCAGTGATAGTTATCTGTTAATTCATGTTGCTTGAGCTCATTTGAGCACATTTTAACCTTAGTTTAGGTCTGAAACACCACAAAAGTCAAAATTCCATAGTCCACTGTCTTAGCAGCCACTGTTGAGGTTTTTGCATGTCAAAATCTCATTTTGTGTTTAAAATACTTAGGGAAAGGTTGCATTAGCTTTATTTCATTACTTTACATCATTTTCAGTCATTAATTCAAGCTCAAAGTTAGTAAAAGTCAACTTTTTAGTTTTTGTTGAAAAGTCAATTTGCAAAATTCAGTTTTGAGTCAAAATGGAAGGATTTTTATCAAGCTCATTTCTGAGGCATTTTATATGAAACTTGTGGTTTTTAAAAGCCTTACTGATCTATTTTCTTATGTACATTTTAGAATATTTTTGTGATTTTTATACAAGCTTCAAAAGAGCTTGTTTTTAGGGTCTTAAGTGCCCTGCTCAACTCAGCAGATGCTGAGTTTTTCTCAGCTGATGCAAGCCCTTGCACAGGGCTCATCAGGGCTCACTTAGGTCTATAAATTGGTTTAAATACTCTCAACCAGGTCTTCTATAAGTTCCAGTTGGTGTAAAAGACCTATTGGATAGTTTTTTCTAGGTGCTTACGCCAAAGCGATGGAGGTTTGATCCGATCTCAAGCCTATGGTAATCTATGTACTAGGACCGGTTAATGAGTGTTTATCTTCCATTTCCAATTTGATATATTTCATATACACCGAGATGAGAGTATCCAAACACCACTGCGAGGTGCTAGTATGTAATTTACGTGCTTGTTATGACTTTCATGGGCTTATACTTGTTGTGAATTATTCTAAACTAATGCTTCATGACCCATAACTTATAAATTAATTGGCCAAAAGCACATTTGCTTGAGGGCAAGTAAATACCAAGTGTAGGATATTTGATAAGGATTTAAAATGTACACTTTGAGGGTCATTTAAGCCCTTAATCGACCACTTTATATCCGCTATCGCTTAATTTCGTTCATTTTACTTTTAGGTCTCTTGAAGGCAAAATGTTGGAATGACACTTATTTGGACGAAAAGGCGTGAATATGTGAAGAAAATGGCCAAAGTCAAGATCGAGACACTCAAGTCGCTGGAAACGCACTGACGGCGCCACAGATAAAGGCGGCGCCGTCCCTATAATTGCGACGGCTCAAAAGTGAAATTGTTATTTTGTACCGACGGCGTCGGCTTAAAGAGTAGGGCTTCAACCTCGACGACCTAGATTCGATTTCGGCGGCCGAAGATGAAGCCGACGACGCCACAACCACAAGGTGACGCGTCACAAAGTTGACTTGGTCAAGACGAAACCCTAATGGCGGCGATCCGGCGGCCACAATTAAAGTGAGCCGTCGCAGCTTATAACTCTAAATATAGAATTGAATTTTCGGACTTTTAGGGAGGTAGAATTGTGGAGTAAAACCTAATAACGATTTTTGGCTGTCTTGGCGGTATCTTAGGTTCTCATACCTTATTTTACAACAAGCTAAGTAATTTACTTCATTGATTTAATTATGTCTTCAATTGTATGTGTGTATGCTCGCATGTTCACCATGTCCCGGCTAATTTACTTGTGTGTTTGCTTAGATCTATGAAACCTAGGTATTGAATATTGATTGGTTGTCTCTTATCTTAATTGTAATTGGCCTAGGATTGCAATAGGCCATCGTAGTGTTTTTAATGTTTGAGTAATCTTTGTGAACATTAGTTTATAATCGCCTAGTGTTGTTGTAGGCTAAAAATCCAAAGATAACCTTAGAGTTAGTTTATGAATCCTAGAGATTTTGTAGGCAATAACCTTAAGGTAGTCTCAAAGAGTTAGGGAAAAAAGCATACCCTACGACCTTAGAAGACACAACGCGTTAAGAATAAGGACGTGACATTTCAACCATCAATAGGAGATAACTAGGGAGTAATAGCATCTAGGTAAACACATCTTCAATCATCATACGAGCACACATCAATTAGACATAGACTACCCCTTAGCTTAGTTAATTAGATTAGATAATAGTAGAGTAATCGGTGAAATACCACCCCAAATCCAATACCCCGAGATCGTACTTTCAATTTTCTAAAAATATAAAAAGATAAAAATATTCTTCCTCAATCCCAACCTTAGCGCAGTAATTTCTCACTAGCATTCATATTCCCTTAGAGAACGATATCAATCCCGAGGCTTACCCTAATACTACACTACAACGATTAGGTTCACTGCCTACGTGGTTGAAAAACTTGCTCGAAGAAAAGGAAGTTTCCTTTGACTCCGAACGCGCGTTGTACGCGTATCAAATATTAATAAACGTTTTTACGGTTTATTTGTATTAACAAAAACATTTACATGCACTTGCAGTTGTGGTCGAGTAATATTATCTGTGCAGTGCACTTCAAAAATTCTGATAATCTTTTGAGTTGCTCAATCTTTCCTTCACTTTCTCACGGAGACAAAGCATTTGACCATGCAAATCTATACCACTGTTTGGTCAAAGAAAATATGTTGGGACGTTGTCGAGTCAATCTTGAATCCATTCCCATAAGTTGTCTCACACTATTGTTGTCATACATTGTTTGGTCAAAGTGGAAATTTCTTGACGCCATCATTAAACCTTTGACGCCTTCAAATCCTCTTGTTCGGGTCGCTTTTCTTCGTTCTCCGTCCAATCAAGCCCAAAGTGCATCATTTTCCAGCAAATGCTTCTCATGTACCTATTATGCAAGTAAAAACGATTTAGCTCAATAAATGAACAAATATACACGAGTTTAAAGGATAAATGACCCATTAAAAACGTACAAATTTACACCTCATCAGTAGCCACTAAGATTCATGTGACAATTAGGAGGCTTTTTTCATGTCCTTTGCCTCTTTTGTTCAAATGTAAAATGTACATGCTTGTGTGTTTACTCGAAGAAGATTAAATTAACATAGTTAGTAGTGTTGTATTCGCTTTGGCTTCTAAAAATCTTATATTTTTGTGGGTTTTTTGATAATGTTATACACTATTCAGATATCATATCACATTATGAGGATTTAGTGTGTCTTGCATATAACGGTGCGGAGCTATTTGTTTTAACTATTTAAAAGGCTTTGAGAAGTCTTGTCTAAGCCAAATATATATGGTGATCGAATAGGGATCCCGAAATGTAGATCTAACATTATTATTGTGGTGGTTCTCGTGATATGGATCATATGCGTGATATATATGTAGGTCGTATGATTGGTTCGTGTTGATAGGATCGTAGCTCCATTACCTTTTTTTGTGAATTAAACATCCTTTGAGTTAATAAGATGTAGCAAATGTCAATTATGTTTATACTATTTTAAATGTGTTCTTTAGAAATGTAAAATTCAAGCATTTTGTGATTGTGGCAGGGAAATATGACCACAATCAATTTTATATTTAATGAGCATAATACATTATTTTGATACAACACAGCTTGTAATAAGTGGCTTGGGCCACGCTTAAATCACAATGGGATAGTCAAGAATATTCATTCGAGCAAAAGAAGGAAACCGTGGCCTACAATCGAATGAGCGAAACATTGTGTGTGCGGGCGTGTTTGACCGTGTTGTGAGGTATATGTGTGCGTAATCGTGGTATATATAAATGGTAAATAATGTGGTACTCGCTATAATGGTAAATATCATGTAAAGGTGATGGAAGAGGATGATGACGCTAACGTAAAGGTTGTGAACACTACCATTACATCACCCTAACCAAGAATAAAAACATTTTAAGTTCAAGGGAGAACAATGACCAGTAGGTCTAAATGAACAAATGATCATAAGATTTGTGATATTAATTTTTTTCTAATTTGAGGTTATGATGTTCAAAAAAATTATTACCTTTTTCTCTTAAACTAAAGAAAAAAAAAAAGGATGACTAAAAATCAACTCCTTGTAAAAATTTAGAAAATATTGCCCCACTTTGAGAGCTATAAAATTATTTATTGAGTTAATTGCATGAATGGTGTCTGTGGTTTGTCGGGTTTTACGGATTTAGTCCATAATTTTTATTTTTTTCGGATCTCCTCTCTATGGTTTTGACCCATTATGGGTTTGGTCCCTTAACCACTTTTCCTGTTAGTTTGACCGTCAAGTGGGTGTTTAAATGGCTGAATTGACAGAAATACCCTCCTATTGTATGGTCCATGTGGTTTGTAGCATATCACGAATTTGGTCCCTAATTTTTTATTTATTCTTTATTCAACTATTTAGTTAATATTATTAATACTTTTTTTATTTCAAAATTTTTTTTGTCTGAATTTTTTTTATAAATGTTTTTACGATGATAAAAATTTTTGCGAGATTTTTTATAATATTATTAATAGTTTTTACGAGATTTTTTTTTATAAATTTTTTTACGAGATTTTTCATAAAAATTTTTACGAGATTTTTTTATGATATTATTAATAATTTTTTATTTCAATAATTTTTTTGTCCGAGATTTTTTTTATGATATTATTAATAATTTAATTAATAACTTTTTACGAGATTTTTTATAAAGTTTTGACAAGCTTTTTAAAAATCTGGTTATTAATAATTTTTACGAGATTTTTTATGATATTAATGATAATTTTTATGAGATATTTTTTATAAAATTTTTTACGAGATTTTTTTTATAAAATTTTTTTACGAGATTTTTTATGATATTTATTAACGCTTTTACGATATTTTTTTATAATTTTTTTGACAAAAAAGTTGATATAATTCTGTAAAATTTTGACATAATCCGTCAAAATTTTAATTTTTTGAATTAAAAAAATATTGTCAAACTTAAATTTTTTAATCTGTTAAAAATTTAAAAACAAATTAAAATATTAAATTTAAAAAATTATATTTTAATTTGTTAAAAAATGTTTAAAAATATTGTTTTTAAAGTTTTGACATTATCTATTTAAAAAATTGAGAGTTTTAAAGTTTTTAAAGTTTTAAAGGTTCGAAATAGGTTTTAAAATTTAAAAAATATTGTATTTTTAGATTTTTAAAGTTTTAAAGTTTTGACATAGGTTTTTTAAAAAGAAAACTTTTAAAATTTAAGAAAATTTTGACTAAATATGTGATAAGAAATAAAATAAAAATTTACAAAAAATGAATTAAAAATTTAATATTAGTGTTAATTAAATAGTTACAAAAGATAAAAGGAAAAAGAAAAAAGGACTAAATCATATCCGATACAAACCACATGGAATTATATCTTTAAGACAAACGAGGGTATAAGTGTCATTTTGACCATCTTTGACGGTCAAACTAACATAAAAGTGGTTAAGGGACCAAAAGCGAATGAGTCAAAACCATAAAGAGGAGATCCGCAAAAAAAGTTTAGAGATTAAATCTGTAAAACCCGACAAACCACATGAACCATTTATGTAATTAACTCTTATTTATTTGACCTCAAACAAACGCAATTGCATATCCTAGAACGAGAAAACAAGTCACCATGAAGTCAATTAGGAGAGGGTAACTATATATGTATGAGGAGAGTTATTTTACATACCAAACTTTTCTCACATACCAAGAGACTCATCTTCACCATCTATTTAAAAAGAAATCAATATGGTGAGATTAAAAACATTTTATTATTTTACTTATTTTTTATAATTTAAATATCTTAAACCGTTAATCGTTAAACGAAAATATTTATCATTGTCATGACGAAAGATTAATTATGTTTATAGACGCAAGACTTTGATATACTTTCGAAAAAGAAAAATAAAATCATTTTTCACGTTGCTTTTTTTTACGTTCGAAAATTTGCATGAAAAAAATCATGTATGATTAAACACTAATTGATATCACATGATATTAGTGTTAAATCATATATGATATGTAATATCATATTTGATATGATATGTATATCATATGTGATTTTACACTAATATCACATGTGATATTAGATATCATATATGATTTAACACTAATATCACATGTGATATTCAAATTAGTGTTTTATCATATATGATTTTTAACGAAATTTCGAAGGTGAAAAACTTAAAAAAAATGTGAAAATACGATTTTTTGTCGAAAGTATATCAAAGTACTATCTATGAAAGATAATTAAACGCCGTCGTGAACGATATATTTTTCCGCTTAACGATTAACGGTTTAAAGATATTAATATTTGAAAAAAAATGATTGAAAGTGGGTTTTTTAAATTGCTGTGATTAATCTCATCCATTAAATCAAATAAAAATAAAAGGTGGATATTGATCCCTTGGTATGTAAAAAATCTTAATCATATGTATATCCAAACACACCTCCAACATACCTGAGCCATTGACAACGAGATGAATGGTAAACTAAAAGTAGCCCTCTTATCACGGTTGCAACTATCTATCGTAAAGGACGATAGGATAGCAACATTCAATCAGATCATATGCTCCTTAGTGATTACTGTAAAGGCAGTTTTATGATGGCATATAAACAAACATTGAATTTGACCAAATAAGATGCCACGGGTTTCCAAATAGAACTTTCAAAAGACTCACCAAAACGAGGAGTCAAAAACAATCCAACAAGGTTTGAAAACATAAACAGATAATTTTGACATGGAAGTATAATAATCATTTGAACCGATAAAACTAAGAGAGAAGCATGCTCCTGAAACGATCCAACAAAAAGTAAAATATCATCTTCTTCTTCATATGTCCGGCAACCCTCTATCTCCGATTGTTTTCTATCTTTTCATTCATCTCTTCCTTTTTCTTTCGTCGACCACGACCGCCTCTATCACCTTCACCTTCGCTCCTGAGTGATTTACTTCTCTCACCACCAGAATATCATTCAAGTTTTCACAAAGATCTTCAAGACCACTCAAACCAAAGAAATGATAGTTAAGATTCTCCTTAAAAATCCTTGTATAAATCCTCAAAAGAACTGAACAAGATTTCACCATGCATAATGAGTAATTCTTCAACTTCAGGCTTCAAAACGGTATCTCGTCTGAATTTTACCACAGAAGCAGCCATCACATATTTCTCCTTGCTTTCTCGCACATCAAAAAACACCACCATTCTCACGTTGCCCATATTAACAAGGAGATCCTGAATATTACTCACACCTAAGGACTCGTAGTCCAGTGATCCTTTACACTTTTCCTGGTAACTATTCTCTAAAATAGACAAACGAGACCATGAAATTCCCATAGGATAGCTTCTAAGTATCTCTACAAGCTTTTGGTAGACAGGTGATAATTGCGTTGACATATTTGTATTAGTAATGTGTAGATCATAAAAGCTTGAATGTACCTGTTGATTGCCAAAAAGCAAAATTATCAGCATCTTTGTTCATCACACTCAGCGAAAGTTTATTTGCAATATTTTTGGGTGCTTCACAACCAGATTTGGGAAATCACTTACATTAATCTTGAAGTGCCTAATGTTTGATAAGTTTACAAGCTTACAGCGAACATGTGACCACTAATTCAGAAAGCTCAAAACGACAAGCCAGTTGAGAAATCCAATAAATAAGAACTATAAAGATTTATAAACCTATACATTGTAAAGATTATTGAGAAATCCAATCAATAAATAATTGCAAATGACCCACAAGCTATAACAGATCTCGCCAACTCCAAGTACATTTTCATAAGGTCATATAATAAATATCTCCTATAGATCTAATCTACATGTAGCCAACCCAACTTATTAAAAGGAAAAAACAACTACACCAGCATCAAACCTATACAAGGGCTACCCTTAAAAATAGTTTAACTTCCATTCATAGCGGTTAGCGAATTGAAAGGCTCATTACAACTTACTGTACAACTTAGTAGGTCCTTGCAGTGATTTAAGGTGCGAGTGTATTAGAGCAAGCAAACCAAGAAACAGTTACACAAATGACAAAACCACCCGCAATTGCTAATATCATTACCTCTATATACACTTAATTTCCAGATTATCTAGTGTCTACCTATATACTGTTTGTTCTAAGCGTACAATTAACCCACAAATTTAAGAACACAAGTATTACCACAAATGATGATTTAACTTGCATTTTAACGTTACAGGAAACGTCCTAAAACAAATAAAACTATGTATACCAACACCAAGACTTAGAACAGCAATTTAAAGGAATCATCCAAATGATGGTCATATTTTGACAACTAATTTCGAAACTTACTCGAAAAACTAATCATATATTCCATCATATCCTACTGGTTAAAGATCATTTACAAATCAATTACTAGTAGCAGCAAGACCATAAAGGTGACCAAAACAACCCTGTCACATTAGCGCCAACTCAGCTTCTCTCTCTTAGACCAAACACATGACCAAATGCTCATAGTAAGAAGACCTCAGTCACAACAAAGAACAACCTTACACAAAAACACACACACACAAACACTTTGAATCTTTCGATCGCCTGACTGACCAAACAAATGCATTTTGAGGGGGGACGCATTCGGTTTGGTCTCCATAGGGAGGAGGACGCGTCTTAAATGGCAAGACCAACCAAATGGTTTGGTCCCGTTACTATCAGTCTAATAATAACCTGTTAGGTGCAATTCTGGAAAACTAAAGCCATTCCAGAACTTAACCGAGGGAAACACCAAATAATGCTAAATTACCAGAATTACTTATCAGCGAGAATAATCATACATTTTTTTATTTATTATTATTTACTTATGCTTTTTTGTAAACAAATTTGCATGAGAAATTGCTCAACCGTAGATGATTTTTGTCTATAAAACAGCAAAAAAGGCCCTGCTTTGATGATTACGGTTGTGACAAACTGACAACTAAGTGAGGCTTTGAACATACTAAGCTAACAAGCCAGATCAATAGATCAGAACTTAATAGAGGAGAGGCTCTTTAAGAAGTAACAAAAAGGGCTTTTGCGGTGGTTCCAACCGATCTATAGAGCAATCCAATCAATAAATAATTGCACATGAACCACAAGCTATAACGGATCTCGCTAACTCCATGTACATTTTCATAAGTTTATATATATAATATCTCCTATAGAGTAATTATCTACATGTAGCCAACCCAACTTAGTAGTAGTAAGGAAAACCAAGTACATCAGCATCAAAACCATACAAGGGCTACCCTTAAAAATAGTTTAACTTCCATTCATAGTGGTTAGCCCATTAAGAGGCTCATTACAAATTTAACTAGAGTCTACCAATATTATGTTTGTTCTAAGCGTGCAATAAACCCCCAAATTCAAGAAGAACACATGTATTACCACGTTTGATGGTTTAATTTGCATTTTAACGTTACCCTAAAACAGAAAAACTATGTATACCAACACAAAGACTTAGAACGGCAACTTAAAGGAATCATCCAAATGATGGACATATTTGTTATTCTAAGATCGGCAGTGCACAAAAAACTTTTTGAAAACTAATTGCGAAACTAACTCGAAAAACTAATGGTATATTCCATCCTACTGGTTATATATCAAATGATAACCTGGGTTACAGTACATTAAACTAACAAAATAATAAAGGAAAATTTGAATAAAGTACTAGGGTGCGTTTAGTTGGGGGAAAACACCCTTATTTTCCACAAAATGTTTTGTGAAAAAAAAGGAAAACAGAGATCGCGTTCAAATTATCATTTTCCAACAAAATGTTTTGCAAAACACAAAATCCCCTATTTCTAACCTAACAAGGAAAATTGCAAAACAAATTTTAGTTGTTTTCCTTGTTTTCTTTTGTAACCTCCAACCCTCCCTCCCTTTCTTCAAAATAGAAAATACAAATATCAACTAAACGCATTTTCTATATTTTGAAGTGTTTTGTGGAGATAAATTTCCCATCCAAATTTTTACAAAACTAGAGATAGAAAACAAACTAGAGATAGAAAACATGAGAATTTTTTCTCCAACTAAACGCACCCCTAGTGTTGCAAAATTCGGCCAAGGCGGCCGATTAATGGAATAAAAATCAGCCAAATCGGAAAAAAAAAAAAAAATACCAATTGAATGATTATAAAACAAACAGAGAAATGTATATGATGAGAATATGAGATTGAAACTGAAAAAGTAACTGATTATAATACTCACGGATGGATATGAATATGTTGGTGATGGTTGATTAGGACCCAAATTTAGATGACAAAAGTGGGTTTTAGGATACCGTTGATCATCGATTGTTGGGGTTTTTTTTGGTTCTGGGAAATTACATTGTTGTTTTTGGGGTTTGGCTTTTTTTATTTATAGTTTTTGCCCGAAACTATTCTGCGCCTAGGAGAAGAATCATGTTCCCCCGCTTTCAAGCTTCAATCTTTCATACATGTGTCCCTTGCCGGGACGAGCCCCGCTCTTTTAGTCGTCGGCTTGAAATTTTCAGTTAAAAATAGTCAGAAAAAAAAAAAAAAAAAAAAAAAATGAGGTAAATGAAATTAAATTTTTATATAACTTTCTCTTAGAAAAGAAAAGATAACAAATGTTTTACTGATTATCATTTAGTAATATATAAAAGTTGTGTTTTTATTAGGTCGTTTAAGTAATTTTGTTTATTTAAAGTTTTCTAATATAACTCTCTTCAAATCATCCCACTTTTGGGAAGAAAGTTTTGGAGAAGTTTAGCAAAATTACTCTCATCTCTTTTCTCTTCTGTCCTAAAATAAGCTCAGGAACAAGAATTTATTTTGTGTTATGTCCACTTTTCTCTTCTTTCAAAAATAAAACTCGGAAACGCAAAAATGCTCGTTACTATTGAATTTGAAGGACGTGTGTATTTTTTATTTTTCTTCTACGTCTAATACAAAAACAAATTTTTTTAAGTTTTGGCTAAATGAGGAAATATTTAGACTTTTTTGATTAAATATTTTAATGAGAAAAATAATAGTAATTGAATTATTTTGGATTACCTAATAAAGAACCATTCTTTTATCCAAAATACATAATTTCCTACTTTGTGCTTTCTTTCATTAAAATATTCAAGTTTTTAAGGTAACTACAATGATAAGATGATGTGGAAATGTGTTAACCCGTGTAGGTTCTATGAAGTATTAGTTATGAGATACTGAAGATGAGGAGGTCTAGGAGGAAAGAATTGTATTTAGAGTAAAGTCCAAAATACATCCATGTGGTTTGTCTTGTGTCTCGCTTTACATCCCTAAACTTTTTTTTTTTTTTTTTGCACAAAACCATCCCTCCGTTAGTAAAGTTGGCACAAATACATCTCTCTGTTAGTAAATTCAGTTAATGAGGACTAGCGGTGCAAATATTTCTCCGTTATCTCCTAACGGAAAAGAAAATATTTGCAATGTTAGTCCTTAGGACTAACGATGCAATACGTCGCTCCCCCTAGTCTTTTGAAATTGTCACTTTTGGCCAAAAGTAGTATATGAGGGGTTCACCTCTCATTTGGAAACTATAAACCTAAAAACTACTTCTCCCCCTCCTCTCTTTGTGCAGCCGCCGGAAAACCAAGCCACCACCACCATTGCCACTGTACACCGCCACCACCACGACCAAAACACCACCTCCCCACCTCTACTCTTGTATTGTGAGCACGTTTTTGAAGACCTCGCGCGAGTCCATGTACCATGCGCCACCACCGCTATACTTTTCTTATTTTCTTCTTGGTAAGTGTTTTGGAAAACGAAAACAAATCTAAAGGTTTGTTAAAAATAACGATTTACACTTTTGAGTGAATCGATATAAGCTAAAACGAGTGTGGAAAATGATTTTTGAGTAGAAATGAATCGGAAATAGTCTTGGTATCATCGTTTGGGTCGTGTTTTTGTTTTAGTTTGCATACCGAGAGTCACAAGCTCGTGTACAAACTTAGTTGTTTGGTTTCGAGCTTATTTCTCAACTTAGTTACTATATCGTGATGTTTTGGCCGTGGGTGGCGGCGGTGGAGGTGGGGGTGGTGGTGTTGGGTGGTGGTAGGTGGAGGTGGCGGCGATAGTGGTGGTGGCGTTGGGTGGTAGGTGGCGGTGGAGTGACTCACCATAATCTACCACCAATGGCTTATTCAACTCTCATTCATCCATATTAATCACCATTACCAGCACTTTATAAAACCCAAGCACTATTGAAATCAGTTCCTCAACTGGGGTTGTCTTCTTTTTCTACTTGGAATTGACTTAAGTCAAATGGGTTTTCAATATCATTAAAATCTTTAAAGTTTGGTAAGTTTTTAGCAAGTTTTAGTGTAGTTAGTGCTAAGTCAAACTTAAGGAGTATGGAATGTAAAAAGATGTAAGCTTTTGTTATGAATGTGATGTTAAATTTGTTTAATTTGTAGTACTTGTTATCTATTAGATTAGTGGCAGGTGGAATTAGTAGAAAGATTTGAAATTGATATCAAATTTGAGATTAAAATGTTACTTACTTTGAAATTGATATCAAATTTGAGATTAAAATGTTACTTACTTTGACTTAATTAGTCAAAATGGTTATGTGTTTGACTCAAAAAATGAATTGGGTTTATTTAATTTTTTCACTTGGAACGGATTCAGGTCAAATGGATTTTTAATTTCATTAAAATCTTTAATTTTGTATGTTTTTGTTCAGTTTTAGTGTAGTTGGTGCAAATACATCCTTAGAACTAACGATCCAATTTATTTTATTGCATCGTTGGTCTAGGACTAACGATCAAATATTTTTTCTTCCGTTGGGAGATAGCGGAGAAATATTTGCACCGTTAGTCCTCATTAACCGATTTTACTAACGGATGGATGTGTTGTCTTAACTTTACTAACGGAGGGATGGTTTTGCCAAAAAATAGTTTAGAGATGTAAAGCGAGACACATGAAAAACCACAAGGATGTATTTTGGACTTTACTCTTATATTTATTTGAATTCATAATTACATTTAATATAGTAAAGAATTTTGATCTATATTTAAAATTTCGAATGTTGTATTGAAGCTCAAAACTTCCTTTTAGGTCACTAACAAACTAAATATACCTATCAAGTAGCGGGAGTCTTGTCTTTTTCCTTCTTCCCAACATGAATGAACACATTAATGTTTTATTTTAACCATAACCGTCTAGGAATTTAAATACAAGCGTAAAAGAGTGATATAACCATTCCATAAATACAAATAAAACAAGAGTTTTTCATTCTCAAAATAGTAAAATCAAACATATATCGATCATTACATTAGTGTTTGGGCCATCAATACATTACAATTTTTGTAGGACTTCCTTTTAAACTACATTGGTTTTTCTGTTCGTAGTCTTACCATTTGTATCACAAAACCACCACTTTCAAGACCTCTTTGCTTTTTACTCTCGAAACAACAGCACACAGTTGACCATGAGCAAAGATCGGACGCCGCAAATATAATCCAACACGGGATAGACTTTGTCCTCGACTTTTGCTTATAGTCATTGCAAAGCAAACACATACTGGAAAATGATTTCTCTTAATTTTGAAGGAATTCACTAATCTGATGGAGTCAACCTCATTCTTGGAATCAAAGTTATCTTGCCAGCATTAGTACGTGTAATTATCTTAGCTTCAATAACAAGTTTACCAAGTTTCTCCCCTTGCAATCTAGTTCCATTACATAAACCATTTGCCTCATCTATATTTCGTAGTAACATGACACGAACACCAACTTTCAAGGCAAGCTTGTGGTTTAGAACACCAAAACATCTGAAGTTGTTTATATGTGATATGCTACTATGAAATATATGTTTATATGTGATATGCTACTACTATTAGTATTAGTTTTATGAATTCGAAACGTATTTCTTTTTTTTTTCGGCTGAAACGTGTAATCGTAAGGGTATCTGAGGAAGAGGGCTCATTACAGCGTATAATACTTCTGTGTAGCCACTAAGATTCATGAGAGAATTAGGAGGCCTTTTTCATGTCCTTTGCCTTTTTTTCAAATGTAAAATGTACATGTTTATGTCTTTACTCGAAGAAGATTAAACTTAACATAGTTAGTAGTGTTGTATTTGCTATGGCTTCTATAAATCTTATCTTTTTGTGGGGTTTTTGATAATGTCATACACTATTCAAATATCATATTACATCATGTGGATCTAGTGTGTCGTGCATATAATGGGTGTGAATTGTTTGTTTTTAACTATTTAAAAGGCTTTGAGAAGTCTTGTCTAAGCCAAATATACATGGTTGTGGTGCTAATTTATGATGAATATACAGAATACAAATTGTATTGGAATCAATGGACATAGAATAACTAAACATATGAAAACATTTACCTACACTTGCAGTTGTGGTCGAGTAATATTATTTGTGCAGTACTGTTCAATGCACTTAAAAAATTCCTGATAATCTTCTGAGTTGCTCAATCTTTCCTTCACTTTCTCACGGATACAAAGCATTTGACCATGCAAATCTACACAACAAAAAGAATTTAATAGAGACATGAAATAATTTCCATACAGTAAATTCAACATTCTTATGAACTGAAAGAAACCTTGATGAACAAGTTCAGCTACAGAGTCCTCAAGAGTATGATCAAGTGTTTGTTTGGTATGCGTCTCATCACAATCTTTATCATCTGTATGATGTTAAGTTTTGTGTCTTCTGATGTGTCCGTTTCTTTCTCATCATGTCTCTTAGGCTCTATATTAGCCATAATACTTCTTTTTTCATGATCTGGATCAGGCTGCTCAACACTACTTTTGCATTCGGCATGAGAAGCAGAAGCTCTATGGAAATGAATATGAATTAAATAAAAACAAAATAAATGCCATTCCTCAGATGAATATGTCACTCAAATAACACTTCTGAAATACGAAAGTTTATTTATAAGGAATGTCGATATTAGATTGATCGTGAATGTTGCAATTGAGTTGAGCCAATGGGTGAATACCTTTTCAGAGTTATAGTTATTACTGGAGTGACTAGAAGAGTCGCAACCTGAAAGACGATAGCAACCGAATTTAAAAAATTAAGAAAAAAAAAATAAACATAAAAAGACAACACAAGAGTATGTACAAAAACTTTTGGGTCGGCCTTGCTTTGAAGATGCAGATGTAATAGAGTGATATAACCATTCCATAAATACACATAAAACAAGAGTTTTTCATTCTCAAAATAGTAAAATCAAAATGGATACCGATCATTACATTAATGTCTGGGCCACCAAAAGATCAATACATTTTTTTTTCGGACTTCCTTGTAAACTACATTGGTTGTTTTGTTCGTAATCTTACCATTTGTATTACAAACCACCACCTTCAAGCCTTATTTGCTTTTTACTCTCAAAGCAACAACATAAAATTTACCATAAGTAAAGACCGACCGCAGAAAATATAATCCAACACGGGATACACTGTGTCCTTGACTTTTGTTTATTGGCATTCCAAAACAAACACATACTAAAACTGGTTTCTCTTAATCTTGAACGAAATTCACTTATCAGATGGAGTTAACCTCATTCTAGGAATCAAAGTTATCTTGCCATCATTAGTACATGTAATTATCTTAGTTTGAATAACATGTTTACCAAGTTTCTCCACTTGCAATCTAGTTTCATTACATAAACCATTTGCCTTATCTATATTTTGTAGTAACATGATAGGAACACCAACTTTCAAGGCAAGCGTGTGGTTTGGAACACCAGAAAATCATAAGTTGTTGTTTATATGTGATTTTCTACTATGAAGTATATGTTTATATGTGATATACTACTACTATTAGTATTAGGGTTATGAATTCGAAACATACTAATTGAGGAGAAAATGTCATCCTTTTTTCTTCTAGCTACTAATAAGTATATGTTTATATGCGATATGCTACTATTATTAGTATTAGGTTTATGAATTCGAAGAGCACTAAGTGCCACTTACTTTTTTTCGTTGTAACATGTAATCGTAAGGGTATCTGAGGACGGGGGCTCATTACAACGTATAATGTTGTTGCGTAGTCACTAAGATTCATGAGAGAATTAGGAGGCCTTTTTCATGTCATTTGCCTCTTTTGTTCAAATGTAAAATGTACATGCTTGTGTCTTTACTCGAAGAAGATTATGCTTGTGTCTTTGGCTTCTATAAATCTTATCTTTTTGTAGGGTTTTTGATAATGTCATACACTATTCAGATTTCATATCACATCATGTGGATCTAGTGTGATGTTGATAACATCAAATAAAGTCACATTATTCATATCATTTATCATGTTAAGGAAAACGATGCAATTTGGACTAAGATCGAAGAACTAAAAAAAAGTACACTGTTCCAGAAGATCAATACGACGTATCCGTGAAGAATCAATACACCGTATTGAAACACTTACAAGAAATCGAAGACCTTGCCTGACTATGAAGAATACGACGTCTCCATGTGCACTAGATACCGCCGTATATGAAACTTGGTCGAACAAGAACAACCTTGTTGTAGTCGATATGTCGTATCCACAAGAGGCATATACGACATATTCAAGATATGGAAACTTCACTAAGAGCCACGAAGGAGCATCGATACGACGTATTTAAGTGCATTCAGTACGCTGTATCGAGGTACGATCATATATTATTTCCTTATATTATATTCGTGGAGCCCAAGTAATATACCCGATACGCCGTATTGGGACCAATCCAATACACCATATCGGCCCATTTTTTACTAGTATAAATAGAAAACCTAGATTCGGGTTTTCAACAAGTTTTATCCTAACAAATTCGACTCCAGAAGAGAAGAGAAGCCAAGTAAGACCATAGATCACGCCTGTAACGTGGAAGAAAGTCTCAAGAGCTTATTACTTAGATTACATGCTTATCGCCAAAAACTCATTTATTGCTTTATTGTTGCGAAGTCTATGTAGCTAGGTTATAATCCTTATGGTTTAATTGGTGTAATTTACTTACCGTGATTGTGGTTACTTTAGTTAAATCATATGTGTGTTAATGTTAATCTTGTTTGGACTAATTGTTTGGACGCAACTGAAAGTGTATCATGCAACCGAATAGGACTAGTGGCGTGTAATACCGATCTAAGTTAGATGATGATAAGGCAATAAGTTGATGCTAGATAGGTCATGATAATGGAATTCTTACAACCCACTTAATGAGTAGGTTAATAATGGTGACATAATTAATAATCGGTGTACGGATTCACTAATTGAATAGGTAAAAACTATTAGACATAAGCAAAACATAATTAATTGATGGATTAAACTAGGCTAACCCGTTCCTCCTATTGATTTATATCTATCTTACTTCACTATAGTTAATTAGTTATTTTCTCTCAAGTAGTTTAATTAGAAAACAAACAAAATCGTGCTAGTCTCTCAGGCTAAAACCCCCTAAACGTTTAATTGCTTTCTAGGTTAGATTAGTTAGTAATTAGTTTAGATAAAATACCTTTAGATCACTTTAAACGTTCGCTCCTAGTGAACGGCTCTTGCTTACCTAAAAACTATACACATTGATCGGATACACTGCTCGTTAGTGTTTAAGTCTATAGGTTAGTTCGACAAACTATAAATTAAAAACTTGGTAAAATAATATAGACCATATAAAACACATCAGTCGTGCATATAACGGGTGCCGGGCTATTATCTATATATACTAAAAGCTGTTGAATAGTGTTGCTACAGTAACACGAGCATTAAATGCTATCTATATCAAAATGGCAAAAATAGTCCCTAAGGTTTAGTTATCGTTGCAAACTAAGTCTTTTCAAAATGGCAAAAATAGTCCCTGAGCTTTAGTTATCGTTGCAAACTAAGTCCTTTGTAAGTTTCTAGCATTAATTACTATATATAGCAATTTGACAAAAATAGTCCTTAAGGTTTAAGTGTCCCTTGCAAACTAAGTCCTTTGTAGCATTAATTAGTATGTATAGCCATTTAACGAAAATAGTCCCTACGGTTTATTTGTCTTTGCAAACTAGGTCCTTCAAGGACTAACGATGTACCATAATTAAACTTTAAAGGACCGTTACATAAAAATATAACGGGGTCACAACACTTCCGCAGCAACGCGCAGGATTACCGCTCGTTTGTTTAACTATTTAAAAGGCTTCTATAAATCTTATCTTTTTATAGGGTTTTTGATAATGTCATACACAATTCAGATTTCATATCACATCATGTGGATCTAGTGTGTCGTGCATGTAACGGGTGTGGAGCTATTTGTTTTTAACTATTTAAAAGGCTTTGAGAAGTCTTTTCTAAGCCAAAATATATGGTGATCGAATAAGGATCCTGAAATGTAGGGCTAACATGATAATTATGGTGGTTCCCGCATCTGGGTCATATGTATGTGACAAATATTTATGTCGTATGATTGGTTCGTCTTGACAGGATCGTAGCTCCTTTACCTTCTATTTGTGAATCAAATATCCCTTTGGAGCTGATAAAATGTAGCAAATGTCCATTATGCTTATACTATTTCAAATGTGTTCTTTTAGAAATGTAAAATTCAAGCATTTTGTGATTGAGGCAAGGGTAAATATGAGCACAATCAATTTCATATTTAATGAGTATAATACATTATTTTGATACAAGACGGTTGTACTAAATGGTAAATAACGTGGTACTCACTTATATTGGTAAATATCATGTAAAGGTGATGAGAAAAGGGATGCGGTGACGCTAACGTAGAGGTTGTGAACACTACCATCACACCACCCTAACCAAGAAGAAAAACATTTTAGGTCAATGGAGAGAAATGACGAGTTGGTCGAAAGGAGCAGACGGTCACAAGTGATTGTGATTTTTATTTAGAAAAAACGATTTGTGATATTAAAAATGTGTGTGATGTAATTTGAAGTTATGAAGTTCAAAAAATTTAATGGTTTTTTTTTTTATAAAAAAAAAAAAAAAAAAAATGACTAAACATCAACTCCTTGTAAAAATTTAGAAAATGTTGCCTCACTTTGAGAGCTATAAAATTATTTATTTGACTTCAAATAAACGCAATTGTATATCCTAGTACCAGAAAATAAGTCACCATGAAGTGAATCAGTAGATAACAACTACTCCTATATCCTATATGACTTCACGTGAGCCATTGACGACCAGATGCACGTTATAGCAAACCCTGATTGCACACGAGTACTATGAGCATCTATATGATGTTATTAGAAACTAAATTACATTGTTCTGATTCATAGGGAAAATGGTTACTTACTTCTCTTTCACATGATACTTAAATGAAGTGACCAAAAACAAAAAGGGAAGGGTGTTTGCATACAGTTTATAGAAACTTAAAACCGAGATGCCAAAGTTTGTGAGAACATAAGAAGCAATAGCAGATAGCAATGATGAATATTGCACTAGAAAGCGTCCCTTCGGGGACATCCGATAAAACTGGAATGATATTGCACTAGATAGTAACAAGATCGCAAAGAAGATGGCATTCCTTGCAAGAAAGACCCATACACTCATGTAATATGCAACATGTACGAAAAGCCAAAGACACTTGTTTCATATCATAATGTGGTTAGTGGTAGTAGTAGTCTTGTAAAAAAGCCAATACTTGATGCCCGTGATAGATCCTCAAACGATATAAAATCTGACAAATCCCTATTCTACCGTCCATAAGAAGCTTATCTGGAGGGGAAAGTGGCACTCATGTGACACAGATAGCATGACAAGTGATAGCAATATGCAACCATCTATTGTAAAGGACAATAGAATAGCAACATTCAATCAGATCATATGCTCCATAGTGATTATTAAGAATAGTGATTATCGTAAAGCCAGTTTTATGACGGCATATAAACAGACATTGAATTTGACCAAATAAGATGCCGCGGGTTTCCAATAAAACTTTCAATTGACACAGCAAAACGAGGAGTCTGAAACGATCCAACAAGGTTTAAAAACATAAACAGATAACTTAGCTTTGACATGGAAGTATAATAAGCGTTTGAACCGATAAAACTAAGAGAGAAGCATGCTCCTGAAACAATCCAACAAAAATACTTTTACCCAAAGAGAAAGTAAGATATCATCATCTTCTTCATATGTCCGGCAACCCTCTATCTCCGATTGTTTTCTATCTTTTCATTCATTTCTTCCTTTTCCTTAAATTGTAGATCACGCATTCGGCCGCCTTTATCACCTTCGCTCCTGAGCGTTTTACTACTCTCACCACCAGAATATCTTTCAAGATTACACAAAGATCTTCAAGACCGGTCAAACCATAGTAATGATAGTCCAAATTCAAATTAAACTGATCCTTGTAGGAATCCTCAAAAGAACTGAACAAGATTTCACCACGATGCGTATAGAGTAATTCTTGAACATGAGGCTTCAAAACGTGTTTTCGTCTGAATTCTGCCATACGAGCAGACATCACATATTCCTCCTTGCTTTCTCGCTTTTCAAACAACACCACCATGTTTTTGCCGGCCATATTATCAAGGAGCTTCTTAATATTACTCACGCCTAAGGACTGATAGTCCAGTGATCTTTTAAACTTTTTCCGGTAACTATTCTCTAAATTAGACAAACAAGACATAGAAATTCCCCAAAAATAGCTTACAAGTATCTCTTCAACCTCTCCGTAGACATGTGATAATTGCTTTGACATATTTGTATTAGTAATGTGTAGATCATAAAAGCTTGAATGTACCTGTTGATTGCCAAAAAGTATAATTATCAGCATCTTTGTTCATCACACTCAGCAAAAGTTTATTTGCAATAATTTTGGGTATATTCCATCCTACTGGTTATAAATCAAATGATAACCTGGGTTACAGTACATTAAACTAACAAAATAATAAAGGACAATCATAAACCCTAACACAATCAATAAAGTACTAGTCTTGCAAAATTCGGAAAAAAAAAATATCGATTGAATATTTGGTACCGATTGAATGATTATAAAACAAACAGAAAAATGTATATGATGAGAATATGCGATTGAGATTGAAAAAGTAAGTGATTATAATACTCACGGATGGATATGAATATGTTGGTGATGGTTGATTAGGACCCAAATTTAGATGACAAAAGTGGGTTTTAGGGGAAAGAATTGATATCGATTGAATATTAGGTACCGATAGTTGGGGTTTTTTTTGGCTCTGGGAATGATATTGTTGTTTTTGGGGTTAGGCTTTTTTATTTATAGTTTTGGGAAAAAATTACACGTTTGGTCTTTGTGGTTAGCTCTGATTTCATGTTTAGTCTTTAAGTCGTTTTAAATACACCAGAGATATCTATTTCTGAAACCTTGCACTCATTTATCTTTATTTTGGATGGGCCGTTAGTTTCTCCCTATTTTGGTCCTTGTGGTTTGCTCAGATTTCATATTTAGTCCTTAACTCTTCAATCTTTCATACCTGCATACCTTGCCCCGGACAAGCTTTGCTCTTTTTAATCGTCTCCAGAAGAAAGAATGGATTTGACGAATCTCGTTCACTCCTCTAGTCAAGGACTTTACTTTCTTTTTTCCTGATTAGATCCTTTAAAGTGCTCGTTACTAATGAATTTGAAAGACACGTGTATTTTTTATTTTTCTTCTACGTCTAATACAAAAACGATTTATTTTTTAAGTTTCGGCTAAATGAGAAAATATTTAGACTTTTTTTTTATTAAATATTTTAATAAGAAAAATATTAGTAATTAAATCATTATATAGTACCTGATAAAGAATCATTCTTTGTTCTAAAATACATAATTTCTCACATTGGGTTTTCTTTTATTAAAATATTCAAGTTTTTAAGGTAACTATAGTGATAAGATGATGTGGAAATGTGTTAACCAGTGTAGGTTCTATGCAGTATTAGTTATGAGATACTGAAAGTGAGGAGGTCTAGGAAGAAAGAATTGTATTTAATTCAATTCATAATTGCATTTAATTTAGTAAAGAATTTTGATCTATATTTAAAATTTTGAATGTTGTATTGAAGCTCAAAACTCCCTTTGAGGTTACTAATTTAACAAACTAAATATACCTATCAAGTGGGGGAGTCTTGTCCTTTTCCTTTTCCCCAACATGAAAGAACACATTAATGTTTTATTTTAACCATACCCGTCTAGGAAATTAAACACAAGCGTAAAAGAGTGATATAACCATTCCATATATACACATAAAACAAGAGCTTTTCATTCTCGAAATAGTAATATCAAAACAGATATCGATCATTACATTAGTGTTTGGGCCACCAAAAGATCAATACATTACAATTTTTGTATGACTTCCTAGTAAACTACATTGGTTGTTCTGTTCGTAGTCTTACCATTTGTATCACAAAACCACCACTTTCAAGCCCTCTTTGCTTTTTACTCTCGAAACAACAACACACAATTGACCATGAGGAAAGATCTGACGCGGCTAATATAATCCAACACAGGATAGACTTTGTCCTTGACTTTTGCTTATAGTCATTGCAAAGAAAACACATACTGTAAAATGCTTTCTTTTAATATTGAACGGAATTCGCTATTCTGATGGAGTCAACCTCATTATTGGAATCAAAGTTATCTTGTCGGCATTAGTACTTGTATTTATCTTAGCTTCAATAACATGTTTACCAAGTTTCACCACTTGCAATCTAGTTCCATTACATAAACCATTTGCCTTATCTATATTTCGTAGTAACATGACAGGAACACCAACTTTCAAGGCAAGCTTGTGGTTTGGAACACCAAAAAATCTTAAGTTGTTTATATGTGATATACTACTATGAAATATATGTTTATATGTGATATGTTACTACTAATAGTATTAGGTTTATGAATTCGAAGCGTATTTCTTTTTTTTCGGCTGAAACATGTAATCGTAAGGGTATCTGAGGAAGGGGGCTCATTACAGCGTATAACACTGTTGTGTAGCCACTAAGATTCATGAGAGAACTAAGAGGCCTTTTTCATGTCCTTTACCTTTTTTTTTCAAATGTAAAATGTACATGCTTGTGTCTTTACTCAAAGAAGATTAAACTTAACATAGTTAGTAGTGTTGTATTTGCTATTGCTTCTATAAATCTTATCTTTTGTGGGGTTTTTGATAATGTGATACACTATTCAAATATCATATCACATCATGTGGATCTAGTGTGACGTGCATATAACGGGTGTGGAGCTATTTATTTTTAACTTTTTTAAAAGGCTTTGAGAAGTCCTGTCTAAGCAAAATATATATGGTTGTGGTGGTAATTTATGATGAATATACAAAATACAAATTGTATTGGAATCAATGGACAGAGAATAACTCAACATATGAAAACATTTACCTGCACTTGCAGTTGTGGTCGAGTAATATTATATGTGCAGTACTGTTCAATGCACTTAAAAAATTCCCGATAATCTTCTGAGTTGCTCAATCTTTCCTTCAATTTCTCACGGAGACAAAGCATTTGACCATGCAAATCTACACAACACAAAAGAATTTAATAGAGACATGAAATAATTGCCATACAGTAAATTCAACATTCTTATGAACTGAAAGAAACCTTGATGAACAAGTTCAACTACAGAGTCCTCAAGAGTACAATCAAGTGTTTGTTTGGTATGAGTCTCATCACAATCTTTATCATTTGTATGACGTTCTCTAAGTTCTGTGTCTTCTAATGTGGCCGTTTCTTTCTCATCATGTCTCTTAGGCTCTATATCAGCCATAATATTCTTTGTTCATGATCTGGATCAGGCCGCTCAACATTACTTTTGCATTCGGCATGAGAAGCCGTAACTCTCTGGAAATGAATATGAATTAAATAAAAACAAAATAAATGCCCATTCCTTAGATGAATATGTCACTCAAATAACACTTTTGAAATACGGAATTTTTTTATAAGGAATGTCTATATTAGATTGATCGTGAATGTTTGCATTTGAGTTGAGCGAATGGGTGAATACCTTTTCAGAGTTATAATTATTACTGAAGTGACCAGAATGATGAGATCCTGCTTCTGAAGAACCCGGAAAAAAGTTGGTGAACTCCTTGAGCAGGTCTTGCTGGTCATTAAGATGAGTCGCAACCTGAAAGACTATAGCAACCGAATTTAAAAATTAAGAACAAACAAAATAAACATGAAAAGACAACACAAGAGTATGTACCAAACCATATAGTAACAGTTATAATAACGAACCTCTTGGTGGATTTCCTTGATGGATTTATTTTATTTTCTATACTCGCACAAAGTTTCAAGAAAATATTTATACACATGGTCTTGACCTTTATATCTCATCTACAAGCAAAACCGTGTTAGATATGAATTTTCCAATGGAAAGGTTACCATTTCGAACCACCTTTTTTCTTCAATTATGCTGCTATTACCTTTATTTTGTTTACAAAAAGAATGGCGTCTTTGTACTCCAAAGGCTTCTTAACATGATGTTTTTCATCCTCTCGCGACAGGATGATCTCAAATCCCTTTGGCAGAAAGGGATTGAAACCCAAAATTAGTTCCTGATGCTCTTTGAACAATTCCTTCACCTTTGCTATGACACCTTTGGTGTTTATTCTAAGGAAATATTATAGTTATAGTCAAGAACATGTTACCACACGAAAATGCCTCAAAAACTGAAAGACGTAACACCTTAGCCAAACCTTTGTGACTTGAAGTCTTTCATGATTTTAAGAAACTCGTCGTATTTTTCCTTTTTATCTCTAAATACATTTTTAACTTTGTCGAGATATGTAAGGGCATCATTGGTTGTCAATTTCTGTGAGCTTCCTTCTTTCATCGTCTGGTTTCGAGAGCTTCATTACAAAAAATAAAATAAACAAACTAAAAGAACCACAAACAACTAGAATCTAAGCCTTAACCATATCTCAGTACAACAAGTCAACAAGCATCCTTAACGATAATTACTTTTGTTCAGTCTAAGCCATCTGTTACCTAAACGTGGGAACTTGATTGTTACACAAGGATTGACTAGTCCTAAGACTCGTCTGATTAAACTCGGCTATTGACAAGCACCTCTAGCGTTTAACATTTAAGTCAACAAAATTGAACCATAAGTCTCATTCATATCTCAGAATACCAACCATCATAAATTGTCGACCTTTAAGTCATCCTTTAAGTCAAACACAAGCAATTAATAACAAGCGAAAAAATGACAAACCTATAGGCTTACCAGTTACCACTGCAAAATACAGGGCGGAGCCAGAATAATATGGTCGAGGGGGAAAACTTTGATAGTTTTTAGAAACTACACTATAAATCGGTTTTTTAGGGAAGCAAATTACAAAAATAGCCAGATAAATTTAAAATTTTACACTACATTTTTTTTCGCTAGGGGGCACGTGCCCACCATTCCCCCACCTGTCTCCGCCAACGGAAAAATGTAAATTATATATAGAAATAATTCTATCAACTAAACTCGACTATCCTAAGGGTCACAGGCATGGCAGAGCCACAAAGTAATTGTCGAGGGGGGCAAACTTTGATAATTTTTATAAATTACACTACAAATCATTTAGTTAAGGGGCACAAATTACAAAAATAACTAAATATGTTAAAAAAAATTACGCTATAATTTTTTCGCTAGGGCCTAATGGGTACGTGCCCAACCTGCCCCCTGGTGTCTCCATGAGTGGTCGCAGGTATGCTACATTTTCTTTTAACCCTAGATGATCAACAAAATATATCAACATCCTACAGAATAAACAATTTAATTCAATTCAATGCAATTCAATTTAAACTAAACTATCATCATTAACAAAAAATAGATATTACATTTCCGAAACGAGCAACCGTCTGATTTTCGGACTGTTATAACCATCCTCATCACCTCTAAATCGCTTCATACCTTCACAATTACAAACAATTACCATCAATTACACATATAATTAATTAAACAAATCCTGCTTAAAACAATTTACACGTGTGAACATATCACTGTTAAATTTCATCAATTAAGCTTCAACGTGACAGTTAAATATGTAACTAACAATGTAAATTGAATAGAGTTAATTTAATTAACAAACCGCATGTACGATCTTTAGTTCTTCAAATACAGCATGTGTGTGTATTTGTGTACATTAAGTTTTATATCTATACTACTTATAATGCACAAACCACTCTCTCTCCTATTTAATTTTCAGACTTTTCAGACTTGTAAGTAATAAAGCATGATGTACAACACATTAAAGCACATAATTTTCAGACTTACAACCAAATAAGCAATGTGTACAACACTTTAATACACATATTAAAAAAACACCACATTAATACTATTAAAGTGGTCAATTAATACACTATTTAATTCACCCCTACACCAAAATAAACAACAATTTAATCACAATGTACAATTTAATCAAGCTACTAAGCCAAACAAACACTAAAAAATTATTAGGAGACATAAATAAAAATTATTAAAAGAGACGTAAATATTGAAAAAAAAAAAAAAAAAAAAAAAAAAAATAATCGTCGATCTCAGATCTATCTTTGTGTAAAAATCGATTTTTACACAAAGTTAAAAGATCTACCGTGGCTGATTCCGGCGAGTGCGCCATTGCAATAGATCTTGATTCGCCAAAGCTACTTTTTTTTTTGAATTGGAACGTTGTAAACATATAATGTATTGTGTTTTTCAGGTATATGGTGGAGGAAGAAGACAACCCTTTATATCTATCAATCTTTGCTTGAGTTTGTTTACTTTTGTTGATCTTTGGTTATAACGTCAACAAGAAAGAAGACGTTATATAAGATAGATCTTGTGGTTTGTATTTGTTTGTTGTGGAAGAAAGAAAGGGATAAACTTTTGTGTGTGCCTGTGATCAGTAGAAGATCTATTTTTTTTTGTGACTGCGCATGACTTTAGGGTTAGTGTAAGTGTAATATTGTGATAAAAGAGTGGATTATATGCCGTAAGTTTAGGGTAAGTATCTCTTGGACTTGGGCTATTGTTTTATTTAGCCTACTTACCATCCCAAAATTTTGTTTTATTGTTTTATTTAGAAAATGAAAACCAAATAATAAAAATGCATGACGTTAGAAATTTGGTGTTGTCTTCAGAGAGGTGTTTTGAAGTCGTAGTAAAAGCGGTCTTATTGGAAAAAAGGTCTTTGAGGTGACAACTTTTTCTACTGACCATGGCCCAAGACCAACTATCACTGTATTCTAATGATGAACGGTCGTGTATGTCGTTTGCTTGGACCACTTGTAGCAGAAAAACAAATACACACGTAGCTCTTGCATACCTAGCGTTTGTTATTTAGTAGCCCAAGATATCGATTTGATTGGCTATTGTGTAGTAACCCATAGCAGATGCAAGAAACAAAGGGTGTTTGTGTTTTAGTTTGAAGAGAGAAATGAGATGAGAGTGTTGGTGGTGCGTAAATGTGAAGAAGAGAAATAGGGTTAGGGTTAAGTGGTGAGGGAGTAAATATTTTTGTTATAAGTATTTAGTTTGAACGATATAATTGGTGGGTGAGTGATAAACTAATAAATAAACAACAAATGAGTACCGTTAAAATGCTTACTACTTATTATTTATATAACAAATACCAATTTTGCAAGTAAACAAATTAGTCTTGCGAGTTATAATCGTGTATTGTTGAAGGCCACTAAAACCAAGAGCATTTTATCTGATTAATACGAGTTATTAAAACACACTTACATAACAAATACAAATTATCAAGCGTATCATACAACCAAATTAAGCATAATTCATGCATTAAATTTCACTACTACAAATAATAAAGCGCATTATCTGAATATTCAAGCGAGGCAAGAATGCGCCAAATGGGCTTAAACCGAGCAGTAGCGGGACCAAGCGGGCTCGAGCCCGGCGGAACGAATCAATGGGTTCGAACCCGAGCAGAGCGCGGCTATCTGAATTTTGATAACCGTAAATTTATTATTAAAAGAACATAATAAACTAAAATCATTATTCGTCGAAAATTTTTATTTGGTGGAAGTCGGCAACGCTACGTACGCTATGCTAATATATATATATATATATATATATATATATATATATATATATATATATATATATATATATATATATATATATATATATATATATATATATATATATATATATATATATATATATATATCTTAGATGTCGGCCCACCGATGGGCGGGCATGACTTATAATTATCGTTGAAAAGTATTAATTAACGGTAAAATAAGTTATAAACATACCAATATGTATGAGGAAAAGCGGCATCTTAGTTACATGGCCCGCCCATTTATGAATAATCGTTGGAAAAAAAGAAGTCAAGAAGAATAAGTTATAAACAAAGTATATGTTGTAAATTCTAATACAAAATATTTGTCTTTTGGACCTAATGTTATACAACTTATATAAGCACCACTACTTTCTCTTATCTCTTGTATCATACTATCATAATTCCATGCAGATAATCATTTCTCTTAGTTCGCCATAACTCAAATCGAGTAAATCAAGCATTGAAGCTAAAGCTCTTGCAAGTTCTACGACATACTTAACCTGAAAATGAAAAAAAAAAAGAAAAAAAAAAGCAAATTCATGGTACATCATCTCATCATAACAACTTGGAAACAACAATTTACATAATTTATAAATTACTTTAAATGATGAAAATAAAAATGAAAGCTTGAATGTAATTGTTGAGCCATACTTGACTGCCTATATCGGAATCATGACCAAGCAGGTAACAGTTAGAGCTGGCACAATGGTCAAGTTGGAAAGTTTAATTTAAGAACACGTCAGAAGAGGTCACAGGTGAAGTTGAGCTGCAAAAACTAAGCATATTTGAGTATAGAATTATAACAGTTTGTTCATTAAATTTAGATTCAAGGGTGCCTTCAGCCCATTAACGACTCAGATGGTCAAGCTTATTGGCCGTATTTCTAGGAAGAATTTTTTTATAAACTTATGTTTCAGTAGAAATTGAAATGGAGATTCTTCATATTTAGATTACTAAGCAATTAGCAATGCAAAATGTTTCTCAAAAGTTTCTGCAAATGAAAATATTTTAATAATGATAAAATCACCACTATTTCAATAATGAATTATGAATAATATTAGGAATATATTCAGTTACCTCAACGTTGGCTATCCATATCTTTTGTGTCTCCTAACTCTTGCTCAGCCTTCATCTTTGCAATTTTGGCATTCCTTTAGAAACGTGGCACACCACTTGACCTTTTCAATAATTGGAATATCAATTCATTTACAATACTCATGAATCCAAATTTCAGAAGAATTATTTATAATTTGTTGGTAGTCGAGCAAGTGTCTTTTCACCAACAATCAACAAAAGTCTTGACATGCATTAAGTCCATATATCATATTCTCTAACTCCATGGCCAAGTCGTGATATTTTTGATAACCTCCAAAACTACATCTGAAATATTCAAGTCAGTAATAGAGGCAATCCAAGCTGACCTATGCCACATCAAATTAACTATTAATAAATCAAATACTTTTCTTATGCTTTGTGGTTGTAGAGACAACATGGTTGGTTTCCATCTTTAGCATCACTTTACCCGTCCGGTGGACATAATTAAACAGATACAATCTTCCACTCACCTACATTGAGTTCCATGTTATTAGACTTATTTGGATTATTTTGTGAGTAGATAATTTCAAAAGAAGTAAAGTTAGATTTGTACCGTTACGTGTGTGTTTAAGAAGCTCGCTACCTTGAGTCAGAAGTTCCTAATTACAAATTCCAATAAAATTTTCTTCTGGGAGATGATCCTCGAGTTAACCACCGCCTGTTGTGCACACATTTATCTAAAAACTAAACACTTCCCTGAATGTTCTTATATAAACTTCACCTTTTCAATAAATGGAAAAACAATTCATTACCCGTCCGGCATGGGAAAAGTATTATAATTTGCTTTACACACAATATAGATATTTACTTCAAAACAAAAACGGAATCTACAAAAAATTCACTGTAACTGAAGGAGGCGCAAACCTATTACTTCCCCTAAAACAGGTAGTTCTCATCTTTCATTTGTTTCATTTTTTCCCTTTTTAATATGTGAAACTAAAGGATTAGTATTGTGACTTATGATGATCATGATATTCAGCCATTTGATATGGTTGGAAAGATGGGTGAATCTATCCTCTCATTTTTTTTCATTACTGACAGGTCTGTTGAAGATGAAAAAGACATTTCTAATATACTGAAAGACCAGCTTGTGGATGGAGGAATCAATTGTCCTAAAATTTGTACATTTGGAATTGGTGAGACTTGAGTATTTTTTATCACATACTTAAATTCACAAATGTGGGTTTATTGTACCTTTAATTTATGCTTTCAAGATACACATGTTCATACTGCAATTACTATTTTCTGCAAATGCTTGTGCATATAACAAATAAATATATTGGAAATCTGCTCAAACGTTTAGTTCAGAAAAAGAGATACCATGTGGTTACCAGTTTGTAATTCTTTTGCAGTATCTCTTGTTTCTAGAAGTAATCGATCAGTTGATTATATTATATGTCTAATCCCAAGCCATATTCTTATGCGTCCATCGGCTGTATTATGGTGCTTCTTGTGCACTTCCTTTTGAGACTGTGTTCTAACAGAAAAAACGTCAACTTCTCACTAAAAGCATAACAAAATGACAATGAAAAGTTACCAAGATACGTTCATCAGAAGTCCTAATGCTCCTTGAAGATGGTAAACATTTCTTCTATCATTGATTCAGATGTGGGCTTGAGCTCTCCATGTAGTTCAACTGATATCATTTATTCAGATGTGGCCTTGAATCCTTATTCTATCATTGAACCAACTCACCGAACGACTTCAATTGAACCAACATAATGACCCATAATTCTACATGGAACATTTTTTCAACTCATTTTAGCCACTAAATGAAGTGGTATTATGAACAATAAAATAAAACTTATTTGAAAAAGTAAGACACAATGATTAAACAGGTAGCCAAAAGTAAGTTATAGACAGAATCAGAAAGTTGCTGGTGCAAGGCAAACCTGAATCGAGACAAACTCTGTGCTTGAGAGACCCACTTGCCCAAAATAAACAGAGATGGGTGTTATTGTATAGATTATAAACTAAGAATGACACCAGACCTATTGAAGCAATAGCTATTGAAGAGGATATGTGAATTTGAAACTAAACCATAAGTACCTCTGGTGGAAGACCATTCAAGGCAATAATTCTAGAGTCCAAAACATTTGACATAAGATTTGAAGATGCCATGGGGCTTGGACTTCTATAAATCTCAAGGTTGCATACAGATATAAGTTTCTCAAGATTTACAACTGATATAAAGTGGATGTTGTTTATAAAAAGATGTAAGTTTTTATTTACCAACTTGTTTGACCTACACTTATGTATCTTTGATTAACCATCCCTTTAATTAGCATCTCAAATTTATGCAAAATGTGTATATCACTAATGCATCGATATGGACCACACCACCTGAACCAACTCACCCAGTTGCACATATATGGTAACATACTTCCCCATTGTCACTACTACAAACATAAACATAACCAACTACTGTATATGTTTTCCTTTTAGTACATGCTTTATAAACTATAAAACATAAACAACATGGTCCATTATGTCGAGGTAAAATTAATCTACAGATAAATGTATCAAGAGATGATCTAATTCTATATCTTGCTCCTCATTTTAACTAATTTTGTTAATGTTTCTTGAGCAGTCAGAGTTTTAGCATGACTATGACCAAGCATTACTGTTTGGATGCTACACAGCTATTCCCTGTTGTCAAAATGTTCACCTCTTAACAACAACTTTGTGCAGACTTTTAGTAGCTCCAAAGCTGAATTGCATCTTGAAAATGTCGTGAATGCCTTGATTGAGAATGGGAACGTGGTTTTCTTTATGAAGAGAACCATGTCGCTGGTGTTTAGCTGCACTAATGGTGGTTCTGATTTGAACCCAAACCCCCTTTAAGTTTTGCAAATTTTTGTGCAATGTGGTGAAAGTGGATGTAAGATCCAGGATGATGTTTATTTGCTCTTCTAGCAAGGCCTATATGGCCAACACAAGGCGGAATCATCTTCACTCTTTGAAGTTTGGTTCTTTGGAAAACCCAAACAACAAAAGAATGTCTTATTTGCACACTTGACCCATTTCTTGGACCGGTTGTTGGACTTGCTTATGCTTGTTGCTAGTATCATATAATCAAATACTGTAACCAACCTCACTACTATGAAGCCCCAGGTGCTCAGACCATAGTGAAAGACGCAAACTCAAGGCAAACTTTCCAGCCTTCCATGGGTTGCCTCCCATATGAGTCAACAAATTATTTATCTTCAATAAGTACTCCAATCTGCACAAGAGGCCATAACCATCAGTAATAAAACCAACAAAAACCAAGGTAGTAGCAATATAAAAATAAAGCATAAAATGATAGATAATCTAAAATTACCTCAGAGTCACGTAATCCAAGTAAACTCCTGCCGTTAATATTAGTTGATCCAACCAAGGTTGTGTTATCATCTATTATCATAACTTTGCTATGCACATATACCTGCGGTAGGAGATTGTCTATAAATAGAAACATAAAGTATTCATTTTGATGACTTTATCTAGGCTAAATTATGAAAATTATTATGAAATTAATTGCAGTTTACTACTATAACTTAAAAGTAATGGTTTGAAATAATACCGGACTGGAGGCCATAACACCATCATCAAATTTCTACCATAAGACCGGAGACCGTGAAAGATATGTAATCATGAACTTTTGGACCAAGACGATCAGATAATTTATGCAATATAGAATTGGGTCCTCTTGATATTGTTCTATATTGCCAATGCATGATAGCTCTTACAAATGCTGCACAACCATCATCTAGTCCACCTTGGAATCCAGGTAATAACGGTATAACAATGATGACCCTAAAACACTGGTTTTCTTGATATGCCCGCATAATACGGATGTATAAAGATTCCAACACACGGTTTCGTATGATCTCATCTCCAGCAAGACCCGAGATGAAAAATTGTTTCTGGCCACAAATTTCATGCATACAACAGGAAAGTTCAGCAGCTATAAAACGTTTTTACAATCTTTTGATATACGAGCTTATGAAATACCTCAATGTAAACCAAGTGTTCTGCTTTCTCAATAAGGGAGAAGTAAAATAAGGGAGAAGTAAGCATTGTGAATGCTGTCTTCAACTTGACTTGTTCCAGCTGAGCACAGACTCACACTCCTTATAATCTAAGAATATAAAATCTCAATAATATGCAAACGATAACACGAAACTTTGGGCATTCAGAAAATATAAAGCTGACCTGGCAGCGACACATGACATGTGACCTCGCTTTTGAGTCTCCCACCACTCCTTATCACAAGATTTAATGGACTTCCCGTGCTTATGATTTTAGGCATCCTGGTCATCTACAAAGCCTCTGATTGCATATCGGGACCTAAAGGTTCAATATTGGATTTTTTGAAAGAAAAAGGAGCACGTGGCGGTTTGCTTGACTTATCATGAGTATTCTGAGATTTTCCCGACCCGTTATGCTTATGTCCTTTAGGAGATTCCATTAAATCAGCTTCTTGAGGAATTAACAACGGGATTTTTTGAAATGCGGATAAAGAGGGAAAAGAATCTTGTCTGTTGATTAGCTGGTGTACTTCTGAACTTTCAGGTTTTCCATCTTCTTGTTCTTTACTGCTGCCCATGTAATGTGGGATAACCATATGTTGTTGTGGCATAAGTAGTGGAATTGTTTGTCTGAATAGGTTTTGTTTGTAACATTCTATAAAAAAGCGGAACCACAAATTGTATCAGCTATGTTTATAGGTGAGAATGTATCGGCATTGTTCTAACAACATTGGCCGTATATTTCATGAAATGTGTGTTATTACTCATTCCGTGGTGAAACTTTATCGATCACCCAACACATATACAGTTACACTAACGCAAAGCAAGACATATTAATCACCCAACACATTACCATTGAATTTTGACAGTATTGATCACCTCGTGTGGCCAAAAGTGTAGACGCATAAAAATAAGTTACCCAGGTATGCATCTCAATAACCTGCAGCTGTAAAAAAAGGCAAAAGAAGTTAGGAAAGAGGATTGAATTTGTAAAGAGATTGAGGAATTCAAACAAACACGAAAGAGGATTGAATTACGGTGATTGCTAATATTTTATTAAAAGCCCTACATCTGGTGGGGGGATCGGATTTTCAGCATCTACAATGATCCTATAGGTTGACTTTAAGAAATGGTATGGTTTCTACAGAAATTTAAGTTCATGTTACGCAAACAGAAATTACTTACTTTCTTTTTGCGTTTAATGCATCCAGGGAGCTCAAATAAACATCATTGTTGGATTACATGTATGGGCATAAGATCCTGAAGTTGCATAGATCGACGGACAGGTGACCCAAATCAACGACAACAATGTCACCATACTGCCGGGGTTGATGACATGACCAAGTTAGCTTACGTTCATGAGCCAGGAGTCCTTTCCAACCTATCTGCTCGGTATCTAACATGATGCAAGCATATGTAGCATCAGGGTCCACATGTTTGTTTGTGAATATAATAGTTTCGATAATTTTAATCTTTGAGATTTTATGGTTTCTACATGGTGTTCACTGAATATTGAGATGCTTCACATCTCATGGAGTATTTAACACCCACATTCCCCATAACATTTGTTGGTTTATACCTGGTGTTTACTGGCGTTCCAAAGGACATGTGTCATTGCATGTCGTTTCTCATACTCACTTTCACCCGGTGGCTTATCTTTAGAATCTCAAAAAAAAAAAAAAAATAAAATAAAATAACTACTTTTTAAGATGCACAAATAATCTGTTTTGAAAACGTAATGCCATATACTACTTATTTGGTGATCAAATTTTAACATGTAAACACTTACAAAGACATATAATGGGACTGAAAAGCTAAACCTTTATAGCAATTTGGTCAGATTCATCATTAACAGGTTTGATAGAAGCTCTTTTCAAGCGCCCAGATGGATAAACAGGGGTGTTGATTGCTTCTTTACTTTGCCCGCGTCCGCTGGGCTTTGATCATCAGAAATATTCTTGGTTGCCTCAATGGTTTCACCACCAGTTTTAGCTTTTTTAGCGCGTCCAGATGGACTAACAGGGGTGTTGCTTACTTCTGCACTTTGCCCCACGTCGGATGGGCTTTGGTCATCCGTACTCTTAGCTGCCTCACTGGTTTTACCACCAACATAAGTTTTTTTAACGTCACCAGATGGACTAATAGGGGTGTTGCTTACTTCTTTATTGTGCCCCGCTTCCAATGGGCTTTGATCATCAGAAGTAATTCTTGCCTTCAATTTCTTAGAAGGCTTTACACTTTTCTCATTGCTACGAAGATCTGTCGGCTTTTCTCTCTTCATTGATCTTGTTACAATAGAAGTTTTTTTTTATCAATATCTGGAGCTGTGTCCTCAGTCAAGTCTGTTAAGCTTGAGGTGGCAGTTGCAGTCAATTCAGTGCTACGGTGAATTTCCTTATCAGTAACCGATGTAGTGTCCGTGGTCGGGTCTGTTAAGCTTGAGGTGATAACTACTCTAACTTTGGTGGTACAGTAACTATCGTTATCAGTATCCGATTTTGTGTCCTTGATCGGGTCTGTAGAGATTAAGGATACAACTGCTCTCTATTCAGTGCTACATCAAATTTCTTTATCAGTACTCAGAGCTGCTCTCTATTCAGTGGTACAATAAGTTTCTTTATATGCCACCGTAACGTAATATATATACTGAGGGTTCATAAGACAAAGAAAATAGAAGCAAAACAGTGAAAAATACAAAGACCTACATACCATCCTGGCCAATTCTCAGTCCAGATTTTGGGCATCGTTGGGTAGACTGGCTTGAAATCATCACAGTAAAATGAATTGCATGTATTGATCTGTCCAGATTACAGAATGGACTGTTAGTAAGATATTGCTCAACATGGGTTCTTTCTGGAAGTTGGGTCATGATTCATAATTATAAATGGGGTCATATGCACAAGGTATGTTCGTAATATAAATTGAGGAGGGGGCCTTACAACTGGATCTGGAGCATCCCATTGCTGACATATAATCCAAGGTATACCGATATTTTGAGAAAGAGACATTTTAGCTGCCCATTGGGTGTATGCTTTGCCACCCTCACCATACGCAGATTCTTAATACCCATATTGATTTTCTACCTGCAATAAGTCAAGACAAATAGGAAGCAAACCTGTATCATTTCCAACAGCCAAATAAGCAACCTTCTATATCAAGAATGTAAACTAATATATTTAGTCAATCATTCTTTATAGTGAGCACAAGCTTATACTTTTATAACAATGAAAAATTTACCTCATCATCAACTTTCTTATCGGGAGGAATATCTTCTATATCAGTCTGAAAAGTACCATTATGACCTGGAATTTCCCTCTCATCCAATGGAGCATCTTCCAATACCGCATTGACTATGTGTATGTGTGCGTGTATTTGAGTCAGCTCAAAGAACTCACATGATGGGTAAGGGCTGCATCAAGCATGGAAGAGACGCCAGCCTCAGGTGACTGCAGAAGTCCTGAAAGCCTCAGGTAAATGATTGGTTATGGTGCTTTGAATAGATCCCCTCACCCCCAAGATCATAATATGATATAGCAGATTTTTGAATTAGGCTATCCTGAAGATAACATATGAAAATCGATTAGAAACGACACGAATTCTCTCATAAAAATCAAGCAAAGACCATGAAAGAAAGTACATGAAAAAATGTTGTGAATGAACTTAGCTAGCAAAACAGAGAACACTATCTTAAAAACCCAATGGTTCAAATATATGTTTTCAACTACAAAACTTGATCCATTAGAGACAATGTAATGACTTTTTCACTTCCAAAACTCAAATGTATGCACATAAAGTTCGTTTCATAATTTCCTAAAATATCAATTCGATTATATTAATGGAGTAGACTTGAGCACAAACAATAGTAGCGAACTAAAGTTTCATGTCTGCTACAAATCTAAGCCTTTCGAGAACTCAAGAACATGGGGTTATCTTGTAACACAAAAGTTACATGATAAATTTCATGAGAACCCTCAAAATTTGGAAGCTTTACCATGCATAACTGCACATTAGCACACACAACCTCACACCAAACATTTAAGAACATATTGAAAAGCTACCACTCGCATCATATTATTTACATATAAAATTTTGACCGCCATACCGCACAACAATGAAAACAAAATCAATTGTTTTGACATTCAAAACACATAAGTCAGTAGCAATCATGTCATATTTAATATGTTCATTTGTCAGTAATTGGTAGAATTAAAAATGAGCATTATGAGCGTTAGAACAAACCACATTTTCTTCTTGAAGGGTAAGCTTAGTTGCTACTAAGGTAGTCAATGATGTGAGCTCAGAAAGATTTACGACCATAATACATTCACATGCAAGAGCGGATACAACCTGATATAACCACCAAAATGTAGATTTTCATTTAGAGTTACATACAACTACAAAAGAACATCAAGATAATGCACAATTTTGATGTTAATAGATAGGAGTATTAGCTTCTTTACATTGGTTTGTTCCTCAAAGATGACCTGAAAAGTATAAAAGCTTGTCAAGGGCGATGCAATGGCACCACGTGTCCTGCACCCATTTTTTTCACAAAAAATATCAGCCCTTTGTATATTTGGATCCAATTCGCAACCTGAAATAGATAATAAAAACAAATTCATTACATGCTTATTGAAAAAGCCATATAAAAAAATTGGAATAGTCAGTAACAAAAAAAGTGGACAAGATATCATAACAATATCTACCTCATATAAAAAGCCATCCACGACTGAATTTCAAGCTCCTTTAACGTGTCCTCCTTAGTTCTCAGCACTCTTAGCAAAACAACCTACATATTAGTTTCACCGTATGACTACCAACAAATTCAAAAGTTATTCTTTGTGAACATATTGTGCTTACAATACATGTGCAGTATGCCTGGCTTGAGCACTCCCCTGATGATAGATGAAATCGCTTTACATACCTGCTGGAACATACATACCAAACATTAAAAGGTCTGCTGCCATTCGATTTTCAGAAACATTATTTGCAGAAAAAACATGTTGTGTAAAAGAAACACCAACATCTGAAGAGGCAGAAGGTGTCTCATAAACGATGGCAGCAGCAAGACTCATCCTACATACATATTAAATCAGTTACATGATCACATGCATGCACTTGATAGCATTATATTAAATCCAAAATTTTAAGTTTAGGCTTACCATTATGAGTTTGTGATTCATTCAGGCGACATCAGTAGATGAGATTATGTGAAAAAAAATATGATATTAGGGTTTCAGAGAAAAAAACATATTATGAATGAACTGCAATTATTTTTTCCGTATATGTTTTATTTGGTTAACCTAACTTGTAGGGATTCTCATACATAATTGGTTGCATACATTTATAATTTTGGACTTGCATCATATATTCCAAAAAATCATGTTGCCTTAGTGGTAAACACACATGTTATTCAACCAACCAAGGTTCAATCCTTGCAAGGCTTATTTTTATAAACAATTTTCGAAAATAATTAAATAAAATCCAAAATTCAAAATAACAAATTAAAATTAAAAAATATTGCTTAGGTGGATAAAATATTGCTTAGTTGGACAACAAATGATTATGTGGCATTAAATTGGATTAGTGTCATTGAGGTGGCGTTAATGTCAAACGCTTCATGTTATATATATATATATATATATATATATATATATAGAGAGAGAGAGAGAGTAGATCAGGTGGTAAGAATTAAAATAAGTGGTGAAGTGACCAAACCACGCATTTGAGATGCAACGACTTGCATTAGATGCATTCTATTCATATATATGCAACATCTTGAGTTTCGAAAGTTAATTTGATGTATAGATGGTGTAAATTGATTTTCATGATTTTTGCACGTCGGAGGAACAAAAATAAGAGAAATCATGAAATGCATCTAATATCATGTATATGCGTTTGATTAAAAGTTTAGAAAACACACTATGGTGCGTTATAATGCATCTAAGAATATAGGGATGCATCTAATTTAGGTCGGTGCATCCGGATTTGCGGTTTTAGTTCTTCTTATTCCTTCTTATTTTAAGTAATCTTCTTGTTTGATCCTAACTATATATATATATATATATATATATATATATATATATATATATATATATATATATATATATATATATATATATATATATATATATATATATATATATAGAATCTAGATCAAATAAGATCATACTTAAAGTTGTTAAATGAGATCGAACTAAAATTTGACAAGAGATACTCTCCTTACAATAAAAATAATTTTTATTTACTACAACTAAAATTGTTAAAGTTTCGATAGATTTCTTTTAAAATTCACGAACCCAGGTGATACATTTGATTAAGTTTAATGTGTCGTGCTTTGTATGTATCGGGGTTTTGGAATATTTATTAGTGTAATGTGTGTCGTGTATGATAATCCAAACACATGTATCATTTGGTTATTAGTTGCTAAAATGTTAATTTGTATTAAAATATAATTTTTTTGTGTATGATTGCTAAAATTGTTATTTATAAATGTTTTAGTGGTTTTTTAGATTTGATCTTATTTTTCAACTTTAAGATCAGATCTCATTAACCTCCTATATATATATATATATATATATATATATATATATATATATATATATATATATATATATATATATATATATATATATATATATATATATATATATAGTTAGGATCAAATAAGAATATTACTTAAAATAAGAAGGAATAAGAAGAACTATAACCATAAATCCGATATCCACCGACCTAAATTAGATGCATCCCTATAATCTTAGATGCATTATAACGCATAATAGTGTGTTTTCTAGCTGTTAATCGATGCATATCACGTATATTAGATCATTTCATGATTTCTCTTGTTTTTTTGTTCTCACACGTGCGAAATCATGAAAATCAATTTGCACCATCTATACATCAAATTAACTTTCAAACTCGGTTGCATCTATATGAATAGAAATGCATCTAATCAAGTCGTTGCATCTCAAATCGTGTTTTAATTCACCACTTATTTTAATTCTCTTCACTGATTCCTACTCTATATATTAATATATATATATAGTGAAACTTTATTTTCGAACCAACTTTAAACGCGAGAATCAGCGAGAACCCTTTTGTCCAATCGAATTTAGTAAATTGATTTTAGTTTATTTTATTTAGTTAATATCATAGGGTATTAAAGTAATTTACCATATATTTCATTAAACCGATGTTTTTCAAATTTAAATTTTGCTACAAACATGGAAAAACATTCTCTTTGATTTTCACTATTTTTTTCCAGATACAGATCTTGAATACGCTTCTCTTTTTTATATCAATTTCTTCTTCTTCATTCATATGAAACAAACCCTAATTCATATTCAACATCATTTCAAACACACAATTATTTATATATTATGCAAGATTAAACATGGTAAATATTGTTCAAGAACAAGATGCAGATATTAACGATAATCAACACCAAAATGATCGAGTAATTGTGTTATCTGAGCAACCAATTGATATCGAGGATGTGGAACATGATCATGACGGAAAATGGTATTATTCCCATTTCTATTTTACTGCATGGTTACCCTTTTAACATGTTTATCATATAGTTGTTTTTGTTATCAAAGTTTTGTTCAATTGTATTAATGCAAAATTTATTTTATTCAAACATTAGTTTCTTGGTTAATGTTTAACGATTTATTGGGTTTCTTACGTAGATGTTGAGACGTTGGGCGCGCAGACGAGAAGCAACAGATGCTTAAAGATATAGACATTGTAATATTGAATAGAACGCGCTATGTTTATATATATATATATAGGAATTTCGTATATCTGCTTCGAAAATTACATATTTCCCCAAAACACAAGTTTTTAATGCATGATGTACAATGCTAATAAAGCGCATTGGGGAAATATGTAATTAGTTGAGTTTGAGATGAACGCCCTATATATATATATATATATATAAAGTAGAGTTATTTTCTAACTAAAAAGGTCGAGAATCTGCGAACCCGTCTTAACCTTCTATTTTTAATCAATGGTTATAAATGATGGTGGCACAAAAGTAATAAATCAAATTTGTAAGGTAAATTATATAATTGAAGGAAGGGTATCTATGGCATTTCATACTAACCCCTAAACTAGTGTTTTGTTTAACCGTCCCTATTCAAATAATAATTAGGTTACAAAAAATAGGATGCTTTCTCTTTCACCTGCAAATGACGCCGCATTCTCATCACAACTGCTTATAAATTATTATTTTAGTTTGAAGTTTTAATTTCATAAAGTATAATATTTAATATCCATCACAGCCGTCATTCTCCTTCCATCTTTATTATAAATCTTGTCATTCATTTTGTGGATGAAAGAAAAGACGCAACCGCAAACTTTATTTTATCTTCGTTATAAATTTTGAATTCTTATTGAAAGGCTCATATTAGTTAATTTGAAGGTTTAATTTCAAATATTAATTTAGTTTTATGAATTTATTTGTTGTACATCAGTTACTAATTTATATAAAAGATCTAAGGTGGTCCATTTAATCTTTGTTTCATAGAGTGGTTTGCGGTTTCGTATCGTTATTATATTTCTTTTTGTTTGTTGATTAGATAATATGAATTCTTAAAAAGAAACGAAGTTAATTCTTTTTTAAAAAGTTAATTTTTTTGCTTTTGGTGTCTCTTATGAATCGTGTATATTAGTTAATAGATCTAGTTAATTTCATAGAGTGCATATGTGTTTTTACTAGATCTGGTTTATTTTTTGTGATCTGAACTATGGGCTTGTACAGGCGACACTAGATGAATCTTTGTACGAAATTGCTGGTGAACAGGTATGTGCTCGAGAAATAAATTTATCGATTGATTTGCATTTAGTTTTCACTTTAACGTGTTTAAAATAGGCAATGGTTCATATCGGTCGAAAGTGACCCGAAATCATTTTGAATGCTTAAAAATTCTTACATCACTTTATAAATTAGATTAGTATACTGGCCTATTTAAATCTATATGTAATTATGTGTTTTGAGAGTGCATGCTTATCTAACTGAACAACAACAATAGTAGGTTTTGGCATCTGGTAGCAGGAGCATGTTTTTGTGGCTTTTTATCATTCTCCCATACACATGTATTTAGAATTGTAACAGTGCACATTAAAATATAAAATTACGTTGGAAACATATCTCGTTATCTTAATTTTTTTTAGTTTTTAGTTTAAATCATTTGATTAAAAGTGCATATAAAAAACTACTAGCATGCATATTTGTTTTATGGCGTGTATAAAATCAATAAAATAAATGTGCATATGTGTTTTAAAGTTGATATAAAATCAAAGAAAAAGTTATTCTTATATGTTTCAAATTGTGCATATATGTTTCTATAGTTATGTTAAAATAATTGTTTTATTAATTGTTTGTGGTTACAGGTACAAGTATGATGAGCAATTTGAAGAGTGCACATGTGTTTTGTATATACTATCTAGCGACAAGATAGTTATGATAAAAATTGAAAGTGTAAAGCCACAAGTGCATACCGTGGATACAAGTGCACATGAAGTAACTTGAGTACGTATATATAAGGCTACAGATGAAATCAAATGCGCATATGTATACAAAGAAATCCAGAGTGTCCGACGAGGGAAAATACATGTGCATATACTCCCAACATATTTTTTTTCTTTTAGAAATTTGTATTTGAATTGTATATCCCATGATTCTAATAAATTTTGTATATGATGTTTTTATATATATATATATATATATATATATATATATATATATATATATATATATATATATATATATATATATATATATATATATATATATATAATATATATATCCAAAATGGGACGGGTATGACTTATAGTTTTATTTTAGGATTTAGTAGAACAAATATATACTAAAAAGTAATTAAAAGTTAAATGAAACGGTTAAGATCTATAATTGATGTTACCATAATCCATAAAACATTAAAAGCGGTAAGTACTTTGATTTGTGGTTTTTATTTTTTAGGATTGTTGAACAAATATATGCTAAAAGTTATTAAAAGTTAAATTAAATGGTTAAGAACTATAATTGATGTTACCATAATTCATAAAACGGCTATAAGGAGGTAACTACTTTCTAACTTTTTGTTCTAAACAATATTAATCATGAACATATTTTACATTTTCTGATATTATTAACATTTATTATTAGTATTCTGTTTTTGTTAATTATGTTTATTTACTTATTGTATATAGGTGCTTCCAGCTGATTTTTTTACCAAATTTAGATGATGTTGATGAATTTGAAATATCTGTGAATGGATTTATGGTGAGGTTTGATGTTGGTTGTGATGAGAATATGTATGTATTGTCGGGTGACAAGTGGAGTTTTGTTGTTGATATCCTTTGTTTGTTTAGTGGTGATGTTTGTGTGTTTACCAGGAATAGGGTAAAAAGGTTGTGGTTATATGTTTTTATAACGATAGGTAGAATCCTTACAGAGTGGTTTTCAAAGTGCGAGCTTTTTTAAGAAGGCTCCCACTACCATTTACTGAGTTTGAGTAGTGTTAGTGTTTTTGTTCAGACTCTTTAAATTTTATTGTTTAAATTTGATTTCATTAATTTCATAGTTTACATTATAATTATATTTTGGTGTGTTACATGTTTTAATAATTTTTTTGATGACGTAGTTAGTAGTTATATAAGGTTTTATTTTCAATAAGTTTATAAACGAAATTTTATAAACTAAGATACACGATTAAGATAGCTCGAGTATGTGTTTTTAGAATTCTCGTAAACTTACGAAGTTTTTTTTAATAAAAAATTTAAGTCTAGCTGTGGTGAGTTAATAAAGCAAAACTCTTAATGGGGGATTCTGGTTAAACACGCAACCTTTAGTGGGAAAATTTGTTTTTCAAAGAAACTAAATCTTCCTTATTATGCAATAATTAAATCCTTTTTTTTTGTTTATAAAAAACATAAATTATAAAAAATAAGTATTTTTCCTTATTTGCTAAATTGTTTGGGTAAATTTTGTTTTAAATAACACATGTCATTTGTATTGTATTGTTGATAGTTTTGGGTGCGGCATGACTTATAATTATTGTTGGCATATTTTACTATAGCGGAAAAAGGTGGGTAAAAAATGGCTGCAAAAGTGTCTAATGAATAAATTAAGTAACGTTTAATGAATTATGAACACTGTAAAATATTTATATGGTGAATAGGGAACAAAAAGAAATGAATGCTAATCCGATATGAGTAAATAAAACTTAATAAATTATCCGCCATTACAAAGTCTATGCTTTTAGTTTGAATATATTCCTAGAATGAAAATTTTATGTGCTAGTCATTGTCCCGCTTAACCCATTAAAGACCAATGTGATATTTTATGTTCTGTTTCTAAGTTGATATTATTCCTTATACTTAAATTTTTTGGCCATCATGTTTCATTTAATATACTACTACAATAGCCTTTTCTAAAGGTGGGAAATTTTGAGAGTGAGTGGGTTCATTCTACTTGCGTTGTTTAGGTCAAACACGTTGGTCGCTATGAATAGGTTGATTTTTATGGTTTATATCTAAGTAGGAAATCGTTATATTGATTGAACCAATCAATTGGCTCAAAAAGCACCAAACATGTTTTTATTAGACAAACTCAAATCCATGTTTATCGTTAAATAAGTGAAGTACCTAATCAATTATCGATTTTAGGAGCTTCATGACTTCTCTTAGCCATTCTCAAGCTCGGTGTTGAGGATTATGCACAACCTACAATCATACATATGCAAGCACACTATGTATATATATATTTTTTGAAATCATATGCCGATTGGATAAAAATGAATATTCAAAAGTGAATATATCAAATAGCATAAAAAGCACTTAAAAGCTAACAATTATATGCACATCAAGCCACGTAATAATGGTCACATAATTCGAAATCTTCCAAAAAAATTGATATTATTATAGGAAATTTACCAAACAATCGAGATTTTAACTCATGTAATTAGCAACAACATTACATTTTCCCGTCACCGCTATTATTCTATTATTAGGTTCAATAATACTTGAAACTTGCAAAATCGATGTGCAATTTTTAAATATTTGAACCGACAAACTCACCCTCAAGGCCACAAAGTGACATCTCTATTATTCATATTGCAATGTTTTTTTTTTTTTTTTTCGTTTCATCATCAACAACTTTGTGGAGTATCACTGTCGGGCTCTATAGTTTTGCAAGAGAGGACTTTAATATTACTAATGCACAATAGTTAGTCATCCAACAATGACTGATCCAATGAGTCTCTGAAATTTAACTAATGAGAAAGGACCAAGTCATTTGAAATGCCATAACATTAAGTTGACTGAAAAAGCTAAAAACCATGAACAGTACCTGTTATATTATAGCCACATATCACTGACTTTCAAAATATGTTCCCTTGTAGCTGTTGAAGCTTGCTGTAAACTAATTGTACATCGTCATTTCCATTATATGTCCTTTGAAGCTTATAGGTTATTCCAAAGACTTGAGCTAGTAATTGCACTTCACCATGGAAAAGAGCTAAGAATAATGTTATAGCTAACTCTTGTGATATATTCTTGTTCCTCTACCTCACCCTTTTCCCTTCCTATTAAAGTCTTTCCAACTTCGTAAACTTCATGTGTAATTTGTTGCAATGACTTTTATTTGACTCAATAAAAGGTTATGGTGAAGGTTGTCGAATGGGACGTTAAATAATTGGACGGGTCACTATTGAACTCATCGATAATTTAAGCATTAGCGACCAACTCAATATTGTAATTGCCTCCGAGATCTTTAAAGAAGATGATGCATGCGAAGAATGATTTTGAATATTAGATATAGAGACAAACAACGAACTATAAGTTTTTTTTGTTCAAAGAAAACAATGGAGTGATACTTCTTTACATTGTCGGTTTGCCACTTAAAGCCTTGCCAAGAGATCTATTATAAATCTTGTTGAAACCATGACTTATGAACTCATTTGACATGACCAAATCCAAAGGATTACACATGGAAACCGCACTAAAACAGGCTTTCATGAGCCTCCCGCAAGAATAACGATAACCATAAACCTTAAAGTGGCCTTTTATTATGTGGATGTGTTTGGCATTGCATGTTAAGGCATATCATTGTGCTTATATTATGAGGGTGTTTGGCATTGCATTTTGAAAGTAATCGAATTATACTTAGTCAAACACCCTCTAGCTGCGATTAATAATGTCTTTCTTTATTCCTTATCATGTTATGGAGTCGAAGTAATGTGTATTGATAGGATCCATATTTAAAGGTACCAAATCCAACATGTATCAACTTGTCAAACTATATTACTCATATAAAGAAAATAGTTCCATGATTATCATGTAAAAACAATGATTGGTTATCTGATTCACCAAAACATGACACCACAAATTATCATCAACGTTAACTGTCGTTATCAGTATATACCATCTACATAAACCGATATTTTACCTAAGATAAATGTATGTGTCCATTAGTCCATAGCCTCTTTCACTCCACGCCTGTATTCTCCACACGTGCTTACATCGTGAATATAAACATCGAATTTAGAATCGTATTCCAAGTGATTAGCCTTTTCTAAACTATCAAAAGTATATGAAATCGGATTATGTCCATTTGTCTATCCAATATTTGATAATATAGAACAAACATGCCATCGCAATTTTGAAAACGCCGCAAAATCGACGGGTGGGTTATGGGTCAAATAGATTTGGGCTAAAGTGTGATCCAATTTATATAATATTCCGAAGAAAAGTAAAAAGCATAAACTAAAGAAACCGCAATGCCCCAATGTGCGAACATTTATTTAATCTTGAATCTTTATCACAGATTGAAGAATGGAAAATTAGTTACTTACCAATCGATAAGTGATCCTGTAGATAACGATCTGAAGCTCTTGTAATTGATGATTTACAAAACTAAGCGGATTCAATTTGGTTTGGTGAGTCTAGATTTCTTATGAGTTGCAGAGAATAAAATCCCACCCTGAGTCAGAACCTAAACCAAATTATCTTGAGCCTAAATCCCACCCTATTAGTTGTTGAGAAACATGGCCCAATCTAGTTTTATGGTAATGAATCTTATCCTCACATTTTGTACATTTTGTGCTTTTAATGCGCTCTTTCTACATATTTTGAATGAGCATTATCCCCTTCAAGAGCATAGTTACCGTATGAAACACTTCAATTCACAATAATTCTAAGCTATGAGCCCGCACCTATAGCCTTGTCAAGTTATCCTAAGAACTTAAAAATCGATAACCATAAGTATAAAAGTTTTTCATGGGGTGCAATCGTACCTCATGTAATCGCACCAGAATTGCCCGACCGCACGAATGTAATGCACCTCATGTAGTGAGGTTCCAAATTGGTTGAGTTCTACCCACGTGGAAGCAAAGACTATAACACAATTAGCCTCCCCACTCATGGCGGAAAAGTTGCTCCATTACTAAATTTTTGGTCAAAACATCATCCTAAATGCATAGATGATCATCAATGTTATGTGATTCCATAATGACATGATTTACGAAGAAAAACTAAACCGGTGCTAAAACTATGGATAGTTTACACTTTAAAAGCCGGTGTGCCACTTTCAACAAAGGCACAACGGTACGCCAAGCAAACGCGTTAACATAATGTCCGTCCTATATGAATACATGATCATCAATGTTACGTGGTTCCATAATGACATGATTTATGAATAAAAACTAAAACTGATGATAAAAACTATGGATAGTTTACCTGCCCCAATAAGCCAGTCGTGCCACTTTCAACCAAGGGAACAGCGGCTACCTTAATTCACTTGCCTGATCAAATAACCTCAGTGAGTAGGTAAGCACGTATACCCTTTAAATATTATTACGGTTACCTGTTTGTATCTGCAAAATTACAATGTAACCTCAGAGGACGGCCTTTGAAATTGCAAAAACTAAAGAGATATGTGAATTATAACTTAATATTTTATACGATAAAAGTAAACCTGAGATTATAACTTAATATTTTCTACGATAAAAGTAAACCTGAGATTCTTTTTTGGCCTTTAGCACTGGGTTTTCCACATCTACTTCTGTGTTGTCTACACATCAACATTTTTTGGTCGGCATTTGTTTGTCGCTTGTCTCTTCATTGAGGTTTGCACGTATAATGGGTCATACAGATAAATTGACAAATTAGCTCAACAGGAAAAATTCAAATGCTCAAAAGTAATTATAAAACACCTTAAAAGGAAAAAAAGGTAAAATGAGTCGTCGAAAATGTACTTTTAAACCTTTCTAAATCATTCTTTCTAAAGTTAACCCAAACGGGTTCATCGATCCTTCCCTTAATTCCTACTAAAGATCGGGATGTTTATGTTTGATTTGGCGATCGATATGGGATATGTGTTTACGTGTGACCACTATTATGTGAAATAAATCTAAAGCCACCGATTTCACCATTAGTATTGCATTAGCCTCACAAAATGTTACCCATTTTGACCCACCCGTTCTGATCCATCGCCCAAATCCAGATTAGCTCATCACGTAAAAAGATCAATACAACGCTATACTAAATCATCTACTCGATTCTTATATAAAACTAATACAAATAATCAGTTATGCTTGTACAATGCTATAATGATAGAATTTATACTCAAACCTCATACTAAACTTTCATGTCTTATTCTAAAATGAATCTGAAGTACCTTTCTTATTTATTATAACAGTAAATTCCACCAAGGTTACCTTGGATGCAAGTTTCAAAATGCCAAGCTCCCTAGAAAAATCGAGGAGTTCAGGTAGTCTGTCTGCGAGCACCTCAGATATCCAGCATAAACACGATGGCTAAAAGTAGAAGATTTATTATCCTGTTTATATAAATTCTTCCCTTTTGGTCCTGTGGTTTACGGCAGTAAAGGAGGAAGCAAGGGAGTATTTGTTTGACTTTGGAACTTGAAACGACCAGTGACCCGTGACCTGTTTTGCTCTGGTCCTATACCTGCTTTTCCAACAAAATGCACAACAATGTAAATTCCTGGTTCAATTTGTAATTTTCAAATGTATAAAATATTAACTAATAAAGATAATAACTTGTTTTGCACGACCCGTTACCTGACCAATTGACCAAACAGTCCTTTGGAACTTGACGACCAGTGACCCGTGACCTACATTTGCTGTTACATTTTCGGTAACGTGCAAGAGTATTGTTTCTTCGGTTGGTTGAGCAATGACGAAGTAGAAACTCTTACTTATTTCACGAAATCTGCAACAAACGAAGTAGAATATTAATGATTGGATGATAGGTACTATGAGATGGAATAAAAGTAACTCACCCGTCCGCCACTGGAAACACCCACTAACAAGTTTCATGAATTTTATGTCACCGGGATGTGATCCTGTGGTGTCTTCATATGGAGAAATGGTGTGGAGCCCCTGACGGCTTAATAGATCAGGTTTGGCTTATACTTGGCTTCATCATCAGATGCAAGTGCCATGTTTCATTGTCCTCGTATATGATACTCCGTTGAATTCATTAGGAAAATCCATAAGTATATATATTAGACGTACGTGATGGGCTTGACAAAATAATAAAATTATAACTTATCATATCAAAGCTGCAAGAAAGATCAATGAAAATCTATTCCAACCAATAGAACACTTCAATTTACTCCTACATTCAAGAATTGTTTAATCATGCATAAATTAAAGTCCTCATAGCAACAGTATGTTAAATACATAAAATCTTATGTAACAAACCAAAGAGAATAACATATAATATTAACGAAAACTATGAATACAAAAAGAGAATATAAAAGTGCATGAAGAATATGTATGTAGAATATGTAAAAACGAATTCGGGGTATGAGAACCAATTTTTAACAATCGAAAATAAATTCCAAAAATGTCATTTTTAATGGAATATAACAGTCATATTTTTGTTGAAGATCTTTCAGTCTCCCGATCATATGAAAACCAACATCAGCACAATGTTTTCTATATCAAGAACTTTGAGTACCGCAAGTCCACCAGCTGAACAAACAAGGTTCCCTCCAAAGGTGTTGAATTGTATTTTTTGAGACATTACTTGTATTATTTCAGCTGTAGTAACCACACCTCCTAAGGGTAAACCATTTCCGATTCCCTGGATACATTTATTAAGACACATTACTTGGGAAAGATACACATATCATGAAACATATATCTGTATATGCTTTGGTCAAGCTATGGTTGAGGGTGTTTGGATATGCGTTTTTCAGAGAGATTATTGTGACTTAAAGATTTAATAATCAGTTTGATTTCAATTGCGTAAAATTTCATTATAAAGTAGTCGATTTGGCCATTTCTAACACTCATTTGGGCTATGTTTATCCCTACCCATTTTGCGGCCTCCACAGGGACATGTTTCCATTGCCTGATAACGGATACAAATAGAAGAAAAAACATAAGGGGAATGATGAAAAGCTACCTTTGCCATGGTGACAATATCAGAAACCACATCTTGCATTTGAAAACCCCATTAATGTCTTCCTGTGCAACCAAATCCAATTTGAACTTCATCAGCAATGCATATGCCACCCGCTTTATGTACCATGTCATAAACCAATTTCAATTATCCGGGAGCCAATTCAACTGTATAGTTTGAATAGATGTAATTTTACCTATATGAAACAAAAGAAAAACATTCAATAGAAGGATCCATGTGTGCGTGTTGAAGTATAATAATCTCAGTTGCGTCTTGTTAACAAATCACTAAAAAAATGATTATTATTTTATTCATGATACAGTTTCTACTTTTAAACAAAAACATAGAATCAAACTGATAATATATTAAGTATCAGCTTGTGTCACTTGAAGCATTAGAATATAAAAGACGAATCATACCAGGTACATCAGTATTATCTTGCCCTTCAGTTAAATCGATAACCTCATCATGGTTTCCCATTGTATTAGATAACCTACTACTTATTCCGTCAGCAAAATCAACTTGTAACTCTTGTTTTCTATTAACTTATTTTAGCATAATTTGCATAATCATATGTATAAAAAAAATATGTGTTTTACTTACCAGTCAAAATTGGAGGTAAATCTCAGTCTAGGTCGTCGTTAAGGCTGTAAGATGCAATGGAGTCACGACCTGCATAAAAATAAATGATTAAATCTTTATCAAGTTGATACTACACCACCTCATGAGAAATATAGACTCTCCCACTATTGTTTTCAATATAAAAAGGTAAGCAGGGTTTCAAACCATTTAGGTCCCTAGCTAGCTGGAATGTTGAAATACAATTGCTAGTGATTCTGGGTCAATTCAAAAATTGATGGTCTTGTGTTGTTCAATCTATATGGGGAATATAAAGATGCTTACATCAGAAAGTATAAACTCTCACCCGCCCTACCATATGTACATATTCTCTTAGCCAATTCGCAACTACATTGCACCCACTTAAGGTCTCTATCCACACCACCCCATAACTATAGTATGAAAACCCATGTCGTAGCAACAATGTGGGAAATAAATACTTGCTTTCATCTTAATGTTCTGCAGCACTATGCATAGGACTGTTTAGTTCGATAGGCGAATCACATGAATCATTTCTAGAATCACCTTGACCAATGACATACACATGGGACATGTACACTGCGTTTGTTGAAAAGGGTACCAAATTTCCGGGATACCTTACTATATCAACCAGAAATTAGTACAATTTAATTCCACTATAAGAGACACATGCATGTGTGAATCTGTTGGCTCCCTTCTCCTTCCTTTGGTAAACCCTGAAGACATAAAACATAAACAAATTAACAAATTGATGATACAGATCCATCATTTTAAGAAAGTGTCAAAACAATGAAACATGGACCCTTACCACCATGAGCCTGGAGTCTAGGTCGACCATGTCTGCAAGAACTTTGAAAAGAATAGCACGGGGATGACAAAAAACATGCTTTATTTGACCTAACAGGTGAATACCTTGATTATGTACATTCTATACCTCATCCCATGTTCCTTTGGCGTGATTTAACTCAACGTTTGGGAGTTTATAGAAATCACAAACCTATACAAAAAGCAAACATAAAATTCATCAAGATAGCACACTAAACCACTAATCTTTTAGACTGCGTGTAAAGGGATACTGAACATAAGCAAGTAGGACGCACCAATCCGCCTAACTTTTTAGTTACTGTAACCGGGTTAGAAGTCAATCCTTTTGCTAAAGTCAGAGCTAACTGCTGTAACATAGTGACCTTCTTATCTTTATGCAATATGCAGGGCCAGTGAATTAAAACAAAAAGAATTAGCCATTCAACGGGTTGGATAGTGTCGTTCGACAATAAACACTAATATTTAGCAGTTATGTTAAGTGTATGAAACCCAAAAAGAAAAATTTTAAGCTGTCAACCAAACCTAAATCCTTTTGCCATGTCCTAAAAGTTGACCCATTTTGACCCGTCATACTAAACAGATCATAATATCATAGTATCATTTTTCAGATTGATCAATAGCAACACCTCTGTTACGATACACATAAAGTTCCCTACATAGATCCTGATTAGTAGCTTCAAGCCAAGATATCCGATCCAGAAAAACATGATTAAAGTTGTTGTGACATTAATTCTTACAGAAATCAATGAGTAAAGTTTCTCCATATAATAGGACTATACATGTAATTCAACCGAAGATCCTCCACCAAGCATTAATTTTGCAGCAAGCATTTAAGCTCAAAAAAATACTGTGGACGCCAGTTATTGTACTTGGAAGAGTACTTGTAACAAAAACAAAAGAATATATTAGATCGTCCTGATATTATGATTAGCAGGAGAAGCAAAAGTTGTCGAATTAGGGTTTTGGGTTTTTTTGGAAGGCTAGCGAGATTGATATAAGATATAACACAATCCTACTTTAAACAATTACGATGCCAATTACTCTCATACAAACTAAAAAGAAGTAAAACTCTTTACCTTGGCATTGTAGTTCTCATCTAGCATGATTGTGGTTGAGTTAATGTACTCCTGCAAAGTAGTAGTTTTTTTAGGTATATGATGAGTTCTAGAGAATGATGCTCATTAGTATATACCCTTTAAACAATATATTACCAAGCATGAACACAAATTCATCATCAGAGTTTTGAGTGAAAAGAGACATACTTTTGTTTATCTGTAAAAAAAATCATAAAACGATATACACAGATTCATACCTGGAAAAAAAATAATCAAATAAAGGAGACTAATGTCGTGGGTTTTAGGAGGATTTCTGTGATTTAGTGAATGATGTGATTAGGTTAACATATAATTTAAGCTATAATAAAGGAATAGATATATTCTATAAAATGTGTCATATTTTGCAAACCTTAGTATTTAGGTTTTGACTTGCAAATTTTATCACAATCATTGGAATGCTCCAATGGTTGAAGCTCTTGTGTGTGGACACTAAGACCTAGGTTCGAATCTTGCAATGTCAAAATTTTTTAAACAATTTAATTAATCCCGAATTTTAATGCTTAGGTGGCATGCTTTGCTTAGGTGGATTAATAGGTGGGTATTGAACGATGACATGGAAATATGACTTGGCATTATGGGATGCCAAGTGGCATTTTATGTGGCATGCCTCCTCTTATATATAATGTATAGATATATATATATATATATATATATATATATATATATATATATATATATATATATATATATATATAAAAGAAATGAATATAATCTGTCTCACATCTAAACTTACATGTGAAACCATCAAAAATCCTTAAGAATTACGTCATTTTGGTTAATATTTTTTCAAGATTTGAGTAGTGGAACTATTATATGCATAGTGAAACGCATTTTAATGGTGAATTAAATCAAACCATTGTTGGATCTATAGCTAATTTTTTACTTAATGAAATTTCCTAGCAATATGATGTAGAAAATGCATGTATCAACGTGAACTCAACTTAAGTGATGTTGTGATGAAATCAATAGAAAACATTAATATTGTGAAGGACATGATAAAAATGAGGTAGATTTGATGTTTTACTTGTTAAAACGACGTAATTTTAGATGGTTTCGCATGTAAGCTTAGATAGACAACCCATATTAACTATCTCTATATATATATATATATATATATATATATATATATATATATATATATATATATATATATAGTTAGGATCAAATAAGAAGATTACTTAAAATAAGAAGGAATAAGAAGAACTATAACCGCAAATCCGATATCCACCGACCTAAATTAGATGCATCCCTATAATCTTAGATGCATTATAACATACAATAGTGTGTTTTCTAGCTTTTAATCGATGCATATCGTATATTATATGCATTTCATGATTTCTCTTGTTTTTGTTCCTCTACACGTGCGAAATCATGAAAATCAATTTACACCATCTATACATCAAATTAACTTCAAACTCAAGATGTTGCATCTATATGAATAGAAATGCATCTAATGCAAGTCGTTGCATCTCAAATGCGTGTTTTGGTCACTTCTCACCACTTCTTATTTTAATTTACTTCTCACTGGATTCCTACTATATATATATATATATATAGTGAAACTTTATTTTCAGAACCAACTTTAAACGCGAGAACTGCGAGAACCCTTTTTGTCCAATTAGAATTTAGTAAATTGATTTTAGTTTATTTTATTTAGTTAATATCATAGGGGTATTAAAGTAATTTACCATATATTTCATTAAACCTGATGTTTTTCAAATTTAAATTTTGCTACAAACATGGAAAACATTCTCTTTGATTTTCACTATTTTTTTTTCAGATACAGATCTTGAATACGCTTCTCTTTTTTATATCAATTTCTTCTTCTTCATTCATATGAAACAAACCCTAATTCATATTCAACATCATTTCAAACACACAATTATTTATATATTATGCAAGATTAAACATGGTAAATATTGTTCAAGAACAAGATGCAGATATTAACGATAATCAACACCAAAATGATCGAGTAATTATGTTATCTGAGCAACCAATTGATATCGAGGATGTTGAACATGATCATGACGGGAACAATGGTATTATTCCCATTTCTCTTTTACCTGCACTGGTTACCCTTTTAACATGCTTATCATATAGTTGTTTTTTGTTATCAAAGTTTTGTTCAATTGTATTAATGCAAAATTTATTTTATTCAAACGTTAGTTTCTTGGTTAATGTTTAACTGATTTATTCAGGTTTCTTCTGTATGTTAAGACGTTGGCTGCACGAGACGAGAAGCAACAGATGCTTAAAGATATAGACATTGTAATATTGAATAGAACGCCTATGTTTTTCGTATGATTAAAGATAATTGGATTGAATCCGTATGTGTTAAGGATATGTGTGTTTTAGGGTGTGTAAATTATAGACATGAATGTTTTGGGATTATTCTAACCAAAATAAGGCATTGAAATGTAGAATAGTTAGGAAACTTTTTGAATACATTTATTTTGATAAAACATTTGTGTGATGTGTTATTTTGGTCTATATTCAAAAAATGCAGGCTTTCATAGCCGTTAGTAACAGAGAATACAAGTTTGTGTTGTGCTTGAATCTAAAATATCCGAATGTGGCTGTTATTGATAACAAAAGGGTGAGAAATAAAGACGACTTTGTTAAAGCCCAAAGGTTTATTGTGACAAGTCCAGATGTCATGAGGGTCGCTACGATCTCGGTATGTACATTTTATAAAGTAATATATTAATACGTGGACATTTTAAAGTTATGACAGAATATAAATTATGGTTTAGTTAATGTAAACATTCATGAATGCAGATCAAGAATTTTGCCAAATGTGAATGCAAAAGCTATTGAGAATGTTGATGTTGTCTGCTGTAATTTGTTTAGCGATGATAGCGAGCCAACGATTGTGGTGTCTTTGTGATGCGACACATGGAACATTACATGGGAGGCCAAATGAGCAGCTGCGGTAAAGAAGCAAGAAACCGAGTTGGGCGGTCGAGGTAAAATACGCTACGAGGCGCTACTTGTCAATTCAATGTACACAAGGACAAGATTGCGGGCGAATTTGGCGGAAGCAAGCTTCAAAGTTTCTATGAAACAAGACAAGTTCCACGACATCATAAAAATATATTAGTCGTTTCACTTGTTTTGTTTGTTTAGCATAAAACAATATGTCTTATGTTTTTTTTTTGGGGATTTACCTTTTGGATTTAGGATATGAATTTGATTTATGGTTTAGTAAGATGTGAACATGGAATTGGATTCTGAATTATGAACATGGAATGGAGATATGATCTTTTTTTGGGTTACGCTATGGTCATTTTTTTTTTTTTTTTGGTATATGTTTGTTACATGCATGTTTGTCTAAGCATGTATGTTTTTAGGTATAGTTTATGCTAGACATTTATGTTTTTAAAACCAAAATACATGCTTACATATGGTTGATATTGTATGAAAACATACATGTTCTAGTAATTAAATAAACTTGAAAGTAGAAGACATATGTGTTTTAAAACCAATACGTATGCTAAAAAACATACATGTTTCAAAACAGGTATGCTTAGATTGATTTGAACATGAATGTTTTCTATATAGGTATGCTTAGATTGATTTGAAAATGAATGTTTTTTATACAGGTGTGCTAAAAACATACATGTTTCGAAACAGGTATGCTTAGATTGATTTGAACATGAATGTTTTTTATACAGGTATGCTAAAAAACATACATGTTTCAGAACACGTATGCTTAAATTGATTTGAACACGAATGTTTTTTATACAAAAATTAAGTTCTTAAACATGTATTATAAATATTTGTAACAAATACAAAAAGAAATGTATAAAAAGAAGTTATTAAATTGAAACAATATAAATCCAAGATGATGTATAATAAACACTCATAATGTACTTTAAAAAAAGAGTAACAAACACTAGTGTACAGTAAATGTACTTGAGGTATAAAAATAATATAAATTCGATCTAATATTACTCATCATCCGCCTCTTCATCATTTTCCCCACCTTCATCGATTCATGTGATTGGTCATCTTCATCAAGTTCTCTGAAACGACTTCGTCATATTCATCATCAGCCTCGGTTGTCTCACCAGCTTTGTCACATCCTCGTTTATTATGACCCAATTCACCGTAATTAATACATGTACGTTACAGATTACCTGTAGTGTTCCATTCTACGTTGAAACATCATCATCCATTTCCTCCGCTTCAACGTTTATTGCATCGTCATTGTCATTGGGTTGCTCCATTGGTGCCTTTCCTTTGCTCTTTTCGCTTCTTCTATAATCTATTAATCAACAACTTATAAAATGTTAAAACAAGAATTCATCTTACATTAACCCATACTTTTTCATCAATCCATTACTCTAAACATCTCCATTACTCTAAACATCAATGTCACATATGCTAACATCACTGTCACTACTAGTTATATGATCAAAACAACAGGTTATCATTTTTACTATTTCTTACCCATACCCAAACAACCTTGTTTCTCCTTATTCCTTTATCTAAACAATTCATATGCATCATTTTCATTGTATTTAACCCATACCCAAACATCCCTTAAACTCATAAATATAAAATTTTATGCTACTTTTGAATAACACTCTTGTTAACCATTCAGTATCCAAACACCCCTTTTCAATAATTACCTTACACGCTAATAGTTTCATTAATAGTTTAATCAGTATCCAAACACCCCTGTTCACTAACTAAAACACACTTGTTAACTAATTGTTCCATCACTATCCAAACACCACTGTTCACTAGTTATTAATATGTGAAATTTATACAAACAACCATGTCAGCAGATTACCTGATTTGTTCCATTCAGCATCAACAAAGTCATCATCTATTTCCTCTTCTTCAACATTAATCACGTCATCATTGTTATCGACTTCCTCAACTATTTCCTTTCCTTTGCTCGTGCCTCTTCTCTTAGAATCTAATATTCATAAATTATTAAAAAAATGTTAACACAAATCTAATACTCACATATCCAAACACAAATATTACTAAAACTCCAATATTAAACACCCTTGTTACTGCTAATTCACACATCCAAATGACTAAACACCCCTGTTACTACTTCCAATTTATACACATCCAAACTCCCCTCTTAATTTTCATTAAAGAATCAACATATAAAATATGATTAATTAAGAACATCCAAACACCCCTGTTACTACTTTTCACATTATCCATACGACATATACACAAGTTACCCCACATCCAAACACCCCTGTAACCCTTTTTTATTTCATACATTAACAAAAAAAACATATATGCATCACACAACAACGACTTTCAAAAATACATTTTTAAACTAAAATTTATTTCATACCAAAAAATAAAAAATACAACCCTTGTTCACCACTGTTAATTCACATTAATCAAGATTATATAGCTTTCTTCATTTAGTTGACTAGGCGAAAACAACATTGTACACCATAAAGATCATACCATTTACTAGTCGAAACATAAACAATAAAAACAAACATTATATAGAAAACACACATGCAATCCCATTTGCTAGTCGAAACATAAACAATGAAAAAAAAAACTAATCATAACGAGCATACCTTTCAATGCACCTCTTTGTTATTTGCTGAAAAACAAATATTGATTTGAACGATGGATGATGGTCGCCGCTAATTGATTTGGGGTTTTAAGGTAGAATGTGTGTGATCGTGTGTGTTATGTTTTATTAGAAACAATCCCTGATTTCAAGCATTCGGTTATTAAGAGTGTATAAAAGTTAAATACCATTTATGCCCTTTTCATAAATGTTCCAGGAAATCACTTTCAATATATTTACAGAAATTCCATGGTACAATCTTATCCATTGATCAAGGTAATCCAAGGGTAGAAAGTAGGTTCTCGCAGTTCTCGCAGATAAGGTGGACTTCAAAATAAAGTCTCTCTCTCTCTCTATATATATATATATATATATATATATATATATATATATATATATATATATATATATATATATATATATATATATATATATATATATATAAGGATTCAAGAAGAATAATTAAAATGAGAAGTATGTAAGTAATTCTAGCCAGCACATTTTAATATGGGAGGAAAATTTGAATGAAGATCGATCCATTTTTGTAGGTGCATCTAGAATGAGTGGTTGTGGTTATTTCCTATCCTCTTATTTTTATTATTCTTCTTATTTGATCCTAACTCTATATATATATATATATATATATATATATATATATATATATATATATATATATATATATATATATATATATATATAATAATTTGTGTTTTATTATACATCACATAGCATATGTGTAAACTTCGAGAGATCTGAAATGCGAAAATAGGGAGAAAAATAGATACAGTTTGGTGTATGTATAGGCTATTTATATTATTATTATTTTTATATTGTATGTGAGTGTATGTGTGTGTATGTATGTGTAAGTAGTTGAAAAAAGGAGTAGACCAAGGGTATTGGGGCCTTTTTTACGATTTTGGTTTTTTTAAGTAACTGGGTTACTGGGAACCGGTGTGTTCGGTTAGTTTGAGTATGTGTTGTAAGGGTGCTACTTGCTATAGGGTAAAAAATTTAACACGGAGGGTAAAGTTGTGCTTCTGAGAGTTAAACGGATGTCATGGAGGTGAGTTTTGGGTATGAGTTTGTTGTTTGAGGAGTTTAGTAGTAGTTTAGTTGAAGTTTAATGTATAAGATATAAACATGTATTAATGAACTCAAGAATCACCTTTTAGTTCAAAGTGTTTGAAAGTACAATACAAGAAAAGAAACAAAATTGTCCTCAAACGAATAGAAGCTCAAACAAAGAAACTCACAAACAGTAAGCCTCACTACAACACTCAGAAACAATGACGGAACTTGAACATTTAATTTGGGGGGGGGCGAGTTTTTGGAGGGTTCGAATAAGAGATTTTTTTGTATTTTTAACTAAATTACCCCTACAACCTATAATATTTACACTAGTTGCCGCAATTTTTTTGAGAGGTTGGGCGGGACCCTCCCCTGCCCCTAAAGAGTAACGTGATTAAACAGTTAATCAATCGAAGTAGTAAAACAAAGAAAATCATAGAGATGATAACTTGTGTGTGAAAATAACGAGATAAGGGAAACATCTTCGGACCCTGCACATTTTCAGTATGCACCCTGAATAACTAGATCAACACAAAACACCCTTCAAGAATAACAAAGTTAGTAAGTAAGGATAAACTTTATAAAACCAACTTCAATTGTACGAAAAAGACCTGTGTACGTAAGCAAAGTAAGTTTGGAGACTTATTCCAACATTTAGGTTATTGTTACGGAAAATGATAAATATAGCACAAGGTTATGTTTAAAAACTACTTCTTTCGTTTCATTATTACTAGACGAATACTCGTGCAAAATGACAGTGTATAGCGGCAAATAATTATACTTGTAAAATCGTGATTATAGTTCTACCCTTTATGCAAAGCGTGGGTTTTTTGAAATACAAAGTATGTGTTTTAAAATTAATATAGTGTATGCTTTTGAAAAGTTGTCAAATTTATACTTGTCCCAACTATAATTGTGCACATCACTATTTTCCATTTTCCAATGATGATTATATTATAGGTAGTAAGTAGTTATCGTTTTTCCTATTTTAATCATAATTAATTTTATAATAAAGGAAAGTTTTTCAAAACAATATCAGAAACTTGAGGGCAAATAATTATACTTGTAAAATCATAATATAGTGTATGCTTTTGAAAAGTTGTCAAATTTATAATTGATCAAGAAAATACATATAAGTTGCCAAGTTGTTTTTTTTTTTTTTTTTTTTTTTAAATTTCCAAGTTTAAGAGATAGTTAAGAGTAGTTTGGGAAAACTCCATATATTTAAGTTTCAAGAAAAAAAAATGCACTCTTTATAAATATTAGAAATAGTTTATGTTACTATTTTTATTTGGCTTATAAAATTATCATTTTACATTAAATAATAATAAATGTTTTTCCTGTCTTTCTGGTAACATTGCTTTAAATAAATGGGTAACAAAATTATTTTTTTTTCTAAAGATACATTAATTACATCTATTTTAAATTACAATTATTATTTTGTTTGTGAACAAACAAAGTGAAATGAAAAGAATATTTAGATAACAATCATCTAAACTATCTTGATATATCACATTTTATGCAAGTTAATACAATTGGTTAATTTGTTGCCCATTTTGGAATGAATCTCATTGATAAAGGTGAACTTGTTTTTAAAACATAAGACTATGATTAGTCACTTAGTCTCTAGGTTATCAAGTATGTTTATATAAAAGAAAGTATCAGAAATTCCATTTTTTTCTAATGTTGTTACAATATGTTTTATGTTTGAAACTAGCTAGTTAAACATATCGGGATGATTAAAGAAAGAGCTTGTATAATTGCATTAGCATATCTCAGTTAGCTTGTCTAAGTGAAATACTCGATTTTATATTCGAAACTCGCTAACTATAGATAATAAATGTGTGTGAAGGTAAACAAAATTATGCCTATGTCCCAACTATAATTGTGCACATCACTATTTTCCATTTTCCAATGATGATTATATTATAGGTAGTAAGTAGTTATCGTTTTTCCTATTTTAATCATAATTAATTTTATAATAAAGGAAAGTTTTTCAAAACAATATCAGAAACTTGAGGGCGAAATAGAAATTTTAATAGCTAAAATCTGTATTAATTACACATTTGCAGAGCCGTTCAAAAAAAAATTACACATTTGTAGAATTGAACATTTTATGTTTGTTAATAAATAAAAAATAGAAGGGATGGGATAGCTGACAGGAAGAAATGAAGCGCTTACGGGCTTTTTAAAAATGTGTCAATTTGTCATTGCATTCCGTACATTTATTTTGAATGAAGAAACTATGTTATATTCTTATGTGACATGAATATATGATCTTTTGATCGGGTGGTTTGGATAAAAAATGAAATATGCAAATTTAACTAGAAATTATTATTTGAAAGATAATGAATAAAAAAAATCACGATATGTCATTGTGTTACGTGTTTGCGTAGAAGAAGGAAATAGGATAAAGTTTCATGCAATAAATAGCTCTAAATATAGTTCGGAATTAATATAAGAAATAGATCATTAATGTTGATGTCTTTTTTTTCAAAGTTTGGATTTCTAGTAAAGTTGTAGAAATTTCATCCACTTTGAAAATTAGAAAAATCCTTACTATGATACATTATTATTTTTTTTTTGAAACATTAAGAAATTCGTATATAATGAAACTATAGTAGGTAAATATAGGTGACTTTAGAAGCATTGAACTACAAGTAATACAATGAGACTGCTGATTTCGTTTTTTTGTGAGTGGTGAAAATAAACACAATATCAATATATCAAATTAATCGTGAAATTCGACAAATCAACCTTTTAGAAAAAGGGTTAACGTGCCAAACCTCATGAATGTGATAAAAGTGATACCGGGAAAGTGATTTCCCCCGGGTCGTGTCCCAACGAGGTGTGAAATTGACGGTGTCGTTGACTTTCGTGATTAGGACTTGAATTGGTTAAACGAATTTGGATTTGATTATGTATTCTACAAATTAAAGAACGGAAGTGAAAATTAAGCACGTAAAACAATGTAAACTCTAAATAAACTATTACTAAGCCTAAGGACTGATAAAACGATGCTAAACTACATCCTAGGATGCTAAAATGCAAAAACGCGAAAAACCGGGAACGCACTAAGCCCCGAAAGTGAAAAATATGCAATTTAAGTCCTACGAGTGCGAAAACAATTTTCCTACATTCTAAATGACTAAAAATGACTTTAGGAAAAATCCGGGTATTTTTTTGACTTTTATTTTATTTATTACGAATTAAAACTTAAATTAATCTAATTAATTAACTAAAAATACTAAACAATTTTAGAAAAATCTAAAAAATTTACATAAATTACTTTAAACTATGAGGAATGCAGGAAAAATAAGTACAAGCTACAAGCTACCCTAAATAAGCAGATAATAAGCTACATAAGCAAATAAGCAAACTGCCTACAGTTGGGATATAGAATTAGTTGTGCAAGAAAATAACCAAAAAGTCCCAAGGGCAAGTTGGACATGAGTGATGTGTGGTGGTCTGTTGAGTGAAGAGTTGCTGGGTTAGAATCCCACTTCCTTCTTTTTTTTTTTACTTATTTTTATTTATTTTTATTTTTTTTTGCAACTTTTCTTTTTGGGAAATCAAAGCTAGGATCAAAATAAGAAAATTTTATAAAAACTTTACTTTTGAAAACCTACCAATAAGCTGTTGGGGCAGCTTATCAGCAGCTGATCTGGACAGTCACCAAACAAACACCCTTTTTGCCACTTTTATTGTCTAATAAGCTCTAATAAGCCGAAACAAGCAATTGATAAATATTACTAAGGACAATCAAAAACTACTAGCTCAAGGTAAGCAAAGAGTGCATAAATTAAGCTAAAGAAATGAAGGGGATAAGCAGATGGGGATAAGTTATTCTAGTGCCGTGGGAGATCCTAAAGCTAAAGAAATGGGAAATAGACACTTACAACCAACAACTAAGCACTAATTAAGTTAAACTAAGTCTGATCTAATCTAATCTAGCTTACTAAAGATGAATAAGCCTACTTAAGCTAAAAACAACACCTAATAAGCATTAAAGAAGGGATAAGCTCTCGAGTGGGTTCATTGTTGCAGTGCACAAACAATGAACGAGGATTTTGTGGCTTAATTTGAATAAGCTACAGGGTGAACTAGACCATGGGCTTCTGGGAACCTCAAGCTCACCCAGCTAACTACCTTTTGCCCCCATGGTTGGCAGTGGGGGAGCTTATACAAGCTTGTGAGGGACTTAAATATGTGGCTCAGTGGGCTGCTGCTGAAATGGGGATGCTGAACAGGACAGAAATGGTAAAAAATAACACCACCAAAGATCTTTTAACAACTTGTGATTAACACTTGACCAATTAACTTGCAAAAAACAATTCCACTGATCCTAGAATCAAAGTGGGTCAAGTTGTAAACTTCAACCCAAGAAAACAGATTTTTCCAAACACCCCCTATTAGGGCAGAACTGATGAAAACACTACGAAATTGTTGAAACTCAGATTAGTACTTTTCCAAAAACTCACATGAGCTTAAATGAAGGTTAGTGAAAAACTTTTAACATGAAAAATAAAAACTTTTAATGACAGTAAGAAAGATGAAGAACAAGAAAACTGCTTAAACAAAAATAAAACTTGGAATCTGAATTTGCATTAAATTAAACTGAAATTAAAATTACATTAAGATTAAATGACAAGGAAAATATAAATGGGACTAGAAAATAAGGATTCTAGACAACTTTTACAAAAGCTCTAGCAACCTATTTATATAAAACTTAAAAAGTGTCTTCTGGCTCCTTGTCTTCTTTCTTGTGTGTTTGTTTTGTGAGAGAGTGAGCATATGAGTGAGCTTGTGCTTCTTTACAATGCATCTCAGCCATTGGGTCCTCCTTGGTGCCTATTTCTTTCACTCCTAGCCATTGATCGCATATATGGTGTTGTGGATTGATGACCTGGAATGGGGAGGGGAGAAACCATAGGATGAGCATGTGACATGTTCTTGGTTTTTGGGATTGAGAGTGATGGAGAGAGGGGGGTTGGGCGCCAATTGTGTTCTTATCTGGTTTTTAGATTGTGTTTCTGGATTAAGTGTTAAAGAGGGAAAAAAAAAAATGTCAAAAGGGTTTTTGTTATAAGGGTTTAGTTTATTTTGTAAAGGGTTTAAAAAGTGTTTTTTTTTGTTTTGTTTTGTATTTTTTTTTATTATTATTTTTTTTTTGAAAACTAATAATTGTTTTAAGAAAAATTGAGTTTTTATAAAAAAAAATTGGTTTTGGAAAAATTGGGATTTATTTGGATTTTTGGGTTTAAAAGGGAATTTTGGTCATTTGGGCATCGGGGATGGGTAAATTGGTGATTTTGGTTTCGGATTAGGTTTTAAGGTTTGTTTTCCCCTGCTCACTCCAAAAACATGTCCCGAGCTCTGAAAATGTGGAAAATCCACTCCCGGCTCTGTCTGCAAAGCACTTTTTTTGATTTCGGCTCGATTTTGCCTGTTTTCGCTCTGTTTTCAATCCTTTTGTACCTGCAAGACACAAAACACACTCCAAGGATATTTTTAACATATTTTGATCATATTTGGGTGTTTTTGGTCGTTTTTGTGGTCTTAGGTGGGTAAAAACTATGAGTGAATAAGCACTCATCAATTGCATACTGTATTAGAAGTATTGCCTTAGTTCTATTAGAGATGTAGTCTAAAGTACCTGATATGTGTTACTTTTGATTGTTGTTTTGTAGTCTAGGAATACAGCTTAGAAAATGGTTTTGGGTTGTTCAAAACCATTTTATCTTTTTATTATGTAAATTGGTATCTTAATATGAAGTTCACCTTTTTCATTAAAAAAAAAAAAAGAATTCGTATAATTATTACTTTTATTATGTTGAACAAACATTTGCCAAACAAAACACGCCTTACGGCCTTAGCTCACTGTAATTGTATTAATTAGCTTGTTAACTATTTTAGACAACATTTGCTAGTTGCCACCATTTTAACAAGAATGACGCATATGGGATTGTTGTAATGTTATACTATGCTTGCTTAAACACGCTATTTATTTTGTAATTGTTATCTCTGATCTTCTAGTCACTAATTTTTGAATCTTAAGTCTATGCCACGTAAACTCAAAAGTAATAGTTCTTTTTAAGGAAAATTATTGTAACCGCTCAAATTTTGTTACACCAAAAGAGTGCAAAAACTTTTTAACATGTACATGAGCCATGGCAACAATTCTTTAACTTTTCATCAATGGGTTTTGCTAACTATAATGTTATGAGTTGTGATTAAACTTATCTTAATTGAAAAATCAACATGTTCAAAAAAAAAATAATAACAATAAAAATAAAAATGAATCAACAATTAATTAACATCAAACATTTCATTTTTAACAATATTTCCAAAATTATAATCATCTAATACGTATGGTAAAAAAATAATGAGTTTATTACATGCTATTTTTACACAAATGATGAATCTTAACTATAATCCATAGACTTGCGATTAGCAAAACCTTCATCAACATGTTTAGAATTACCTTTTAAGGATGCAAAGAAAATCAAAACGAAGAGAGAAAAATACTCCTTCTGTCTCAAAATAATTACCCCTCGACAAAAAATACACAATTTAAGAAAAACATAATCATAACTGTTTTTTTTTCTCTTACTTTTCGCATAATGACAATTTTACCCCTAACTAACTAAAATTTTCTTTAAAATGTGTAATAATCATTTCAATAAATGGTAATATAGTAAACTTGATGAAACCTTCCTATGTATTTTTAGTAGTGGATAGTTAAACTAGGACATCTCAAAAGGGAAACATGAACTATTAATTTGGGACGGATGAAATATAATTTAGTTGCAAACTAGAGAGAAGATCTTTTTTACATACATTTTTTATTGAAAACTCGACTCTTACATTTTTGCACTTATTTTTTTGCTATACAGATATTTTTTTAAGTTTGACTAAGAGAAGTTCGATTCTGATTTTCAATTGGCGAATAAAAATGCTTTATTTTCAAATTGAGCTATTCTATTAGTACAATTTCAGTTGATTCAACTTTGTTTTGGCACATTGTAAAAGAATCAATCCCCAAAACATGCCAGTTGCACTTTCAATTTTCCCTATACAGATGGTGCGACTTCAAATTTTATTTTTGTGCGACCGCGCAACTTTACTACATTGTTGCAAATAAAAGTCAACCATAGTCTCACTTTTCATTAAAAACAAAATTTGGCAAAAAGATAGTGGACACTGAAGTCACACTAAAAACATCCACCTACCAAATAAAACACTTAGACAAAAAAAGTAGCGAGTTGCACATGACCTTTTTTTTGAGAACTTTCAAAAGGAGACAAAATTGAAAATGACCGTTTGAAAATCTCTTATTGTACAAGATGTCAATATCTATACTACATATAATAGAAAAAGCGATTGAAACTTTGAAAAGTGAAAAGTTGAAAGTCGAATGTGAGAGAAATATATTATGTAATTAATACTTTATTAAAACACCTTATTACTTAAAAGTCTGATAATTTATTTACGTTGTACAATGGAATTAAGCGTATCCACCAAATTAAAAGCAATGAATTAAACACTCCTTACTAAAAGTACTGATAAAATTTTCACAATGTATGATTTAAACAAGTTACAACATAATTCTAAATATAAAATAATTAAACACACTAATTAATGTTATTTTAAAACACCAAAATGAAAAGTACGTGTTATTATACACATTATACAAATTAATAAAACACAAAAGCTTCATACAAGCTAACAAGTTTATGATACATAAAGTTTTGAAAATCGGATAGGACCAACGGTTCAATCCGGAAACCGGTGTCGCCACGGCTCGACTAACTAATAATGACCATCCGAAAGCGAACTAGAGAGGACCCGTTGAAACCGATACAAACCGGTGAATCGGTCTCATCGTGATATCGAGATCTATTTCTTCTTAATAAATCATGGTGCACCCGCCGTGCAATCTTGTGCCTATACTCTATATAAAGGAAAACCAAAAGTAAAAGAGAAAATTTGAAACTATTAATACATATCGAAATCGGGTTGACGGGGCGTTTCAAACCGGTTGGTTGACCTGTTTAAGTTGACCTGTTTTGACCCAACCCGTCGGGTTGACTCGGTTCATCGACCGTTTTTTGACGAGGCAGTTCAACTGGTTGAACCACCGGGTCGAACCGGGTTTCAAAACATTATGTTTAATCCCAAATCTTCAAACTTTTATTATTTTCGTTTAGAACCATAAATTTTTTTAACACAAAACGATGCGTCGTTATATAAATATATTATCTATATAATTTTTTCTTTAAAATGATTATAATGTTTTACAATTAAGAAAAATATGTGCCCTTTGGTGCACATTTTACTTTTCAATAAATTAAATCACGCCAATTAAAAAAAAGAAGATAAAATTTAAATGTCTTTCAAATCTTTAGCGAATGGCGTGTGTTGTTAGTTTTACTGCGACAAGTAACGTGTATTGTTAGTTTTTATCTCATAAATTATGTAATGTTTACTTTCATTTTCATTAAATATTTTATATATTATTTGATAGATGTTAAAATTTTTGTCAGATTTTAGTAATTGTATAAATCTGTCAGTTTAATTGCGATTTTCACCTGCTTCAGATTACATTTTAAACGCTACAAAACACTCACCACAATATCACAAATCATTAATTATCTAACGCTATAAATCGGCTTGCAGAGCCAGATTGCCTAAGTATGTTAAAATGGGCCTAAGTTTCACATTTAAACTTATAACCATATGATCATGGGCCAAGTTATCTACAAGCTACTGGCTTACTATTGTGAGTAAAATAACTTATTGGGCCGCATTCAAACACACAGCAAAGTGAGCTAACCTTCAGTGCTTTGTTTTTATTTTATTTTTTTGAGCTTTTACAAGACTTCTAGTTATTTTTTGCTTATTCTGAGCTTAATTTTAAGTTTTATATCTTAATAAGCTTGCAAGCCCAATTTTTAAGTAGGGTTATTATACAAAGAAATTACTTAAGTTTGCGCAAAATTTGTCCTAAGTCACTAAAGTTTCAAAGTTGTCATCAAGGTTACTACTAAAGTATAAAAAGCAAACACGTTTATAATTTTAGTGATTTTTACGTATATTTCAGTAACCTGGATGACAACTTTCATAAGTTTAGTAACTTGAATGACGACTTTGAAACTTCAGTGACTTACGACAAATTTCGCGCAAACTTTAATGACTTCTATGTATAACAACCCTTTTAAGTATATATGGGTAATCTGGTATCATTTGGGTGAACCTTCAAGAGTATGGATATTAGCAAGGTTTTTATTTGGCTAACAATCTTAAAGTGGTCACGTCAATCTTTCGATAAAAAAGGTTATCTTGGTTAAAGTACGTATGATTAGAATTAGCCCAAATTTCAATATATCTATCGGTGTGTTTGGGGAGGCTTATGGAGCAGAACACAAAATAAAGCCTACTATATAATAAGTCTCGTTTGTCATGCGAACTGAAATCATAAGCCACGAGAAACTTAAAACTTTAGCCAGAACATGAACCAATAAATTACATATTACCCACAAAATATCTAATATATACCATAAACCTATTTAATTATATCTTTTAGTAATTTTGCGATAATAAGCCTACTCCACCCCATTTAAAACAATCTACAATCTGATTTTCAACTTCTATTATAATAAAAGTTACAACCCACCAATACCATTATTCGTCAAGATACCCATCGTCTTAACAATGCATTTTGAGTATGAATACTCTGGTACCATTGGGGTTAACTTTTGCACATATCACACATGTACATGCATTTTTATGTTATATTCAAAGGTAATACCACGTACAAAGTAACATTAATCTTGATTTAGTACCTGTAAATGAATATTTTACCAGATACTTAGTTGCATAAGATACACAAAATCAAAATACAAATTTATAGAAGGGAAATTGTCAATAATGATTATCATAAAATATCAAATTTGTCAATGTGATGCCTATGATATTTTTTCAACTCCTGGAAAGATAACATAAGTTTCGTTTGCATAAAGTTAATGAAATCTAAATTAAACAAAAGGGAATTCTTTTTGTGGAAAAATTAAATTCGTTTTGTCCAAATATTTGTTAGAATTGAATTTTTATTCCTTATTATTTAGATGGATGATCTTACTATTTGTAGGCCCAAAGCCTATGTTTAGAAGTTAAAAATACGTAATAAAGGTGCTAAATATAGTTGAAAACAATTAAATTTATGAGGATGAACACTTATTTTGAAGTTACAAATACAAACAATTTATGCATATCTTAATTTCTTAAAACATGGTTTTGTTTTTCTTTTGATGAAGTTAAACGTATAATAACTTTATATGAGCTAGAAATATCAATTCAGATTAACAATATTGTATTTTGTCACATTTCTTTCCAATTTGCCCATTTAAATTTATATTATGGACCGTGATATAAAGTTTTGTTACAAACTATTTTAAATATTCTTCCACATAGAAGCACATGGCAAAGAGTATTGACACCACATGCATTGCTAATAAAGGTATGCCACGTAAATTTTCTCAACATATAAACAATTTGATTGCTTACTCTTTGTATAATTGTTCTAATTTATCAATTTGTTATATGATTAAAATGTCCATTTATACTAATTATTAGTATTGGAATGCAATAATTTAGATCAAAACTAGCAAATAAGTCCATTAGAAATGCAACTTAAGTCACTTTTCGAATAAGGACAGAACTAAAAAAAATAAGCATGTAATATTTTAATTTTGATATTAGTAAGGTACATTTAATTTTAATAAAAACTGGACCAATAAGAAGCAAAGAATAGAATAATTGAAAGGTAGAAATGCCAACACATGGATTAGTTTGTTCCAAGATAATGGTTAGCAAGTCATTACAGACCAACATTGCCAGCTTTGGCCTCTAGCTATTGTTTCCATCGGTTTATCTTTTAATCAGATTATCTATTTTGATCCAATGTTTGATTTGATGCTAATACCTGTATCCTAAAACAGAAATTCGAAATGTAGAGTTGGAATAAGGATCTAAATAAGGATATGATAGATCCTTATTCCAACTCTACAGACTGAAAAATTATTAGCTCCACTAGGCTAGTTCGTCCTATGATTAACAACTTAGAGTATCCCAATGCATCAACCACTTGAAAATTTCAACCTCCTTTTAAAGTTATTCACTCAAACGCAAAAAGTCGTTCTCAACCTATTCTTAATCTTTACCCTTTACACATCTTCAATCATCAATTCTTCCATACTCTTTCTATTTATGGAGTAATAACTTTTTCAACCTATTACTCTAATACTTTTGTCAAATCAATTTTAAGTATTTTTCAATCTTGCATTGGAGTTGACCTTAGATGATCAAGTAAAATTTGTTTATAGAGTCTGACTCTTGCATTTGGAGTCTCTCTAATGACAATACTTTCTCGGTGAATAAGGTTAGAAAACATATTGATGAGCATACTCTTCCCTCGTTATCCTCTAGCACTCGTTGGTATAAGATTATCCCCAAGAAGGTTAATATATTCATGTGGCGGATGTCATTGGACAGGTTTCCTAATCGATTGAACTTGTCCTCCCGAGGTTTGGATCTTGATTCAATTTCTTGCATGGTTTGTAACGGGTTTGTAGAATCAAATGCACATACTTTTTTCACTTGTGACACGGCTTCTTTTTGGCATCTTGTTCGCTCTTGGACTCGCTTGTCGCTCCCGATCTTTTGCTCATGTGAGGATTGGGACACTTGGTTTGATTCTTGGCGCTTCAAGGACAAGAAGTCTCGTCTTATGCCATCTTCATGGCTACCGTTGGGCCCTATTGGCGTTTAAACAATATCACATTCAACTCTCAATCTATGGGAAATGTGATATTTTTGATTTATTTGTCTTGTTTCCTTTCTTGGCTTAATTTTAAAGTAATCTTTGTTATAACCTGGATCGATTAGTTCAGAATCGCGCTGTAATTTCTAATTGCAGCTTTTTTTCTTTTATATATTCTCCATTGCTGTTCAAAAAAAAAAGTAACATTTGTTTAACTTCACTATGAACATCCTGTCGATTGTCGAAATTTGATTTTTTCTACAAAATTTTATGGTCTAATAAGTACCCGCCAAACAACAAACTGCTTTTGCTGTCACAATTAACTGTCGAAATGGATTATTAGACAAGTACAAAAAAAGTTGGTATTTAGTTAGGTAGTCACTTCATTATCCGTATATATCTAGGGTATGTTTGGCAAAAATATATTGTGTTGATCAGCCGATCTTGTTCATTGACGCTTTGGTCTTAGTGATGTTCTTAAAAGATTATAAAAGAGATTATTTTTATAAGCTACACGAAGAACCTTTATTTTCGGATATTATGGAAAATTATTTTTTATAATCTTTATAAGTATGTCTCGCCAAACAATTATTTTATAAGTAACTTATTTTTTGAAAAATAAGATAATCTCTCCATAATCTTGTGTCTAAAACATAAATTTAACTTGTAGCTAAAAAGACACTATATATCCTTTAAATCACCTACTAACGTGGGACTTTTTCAGACCAAAGTTAATAAGACTTAAATTTCAACATTCAAAGCACTGGTAGGTATTTATTCTACAAAGCATATATGGATTGTATGAATATTAGGCCACACAGATTCTTTTTAGACCACATAGATTTTTTTTACGAGACGATTGAAGTTATGCCAAAAAATGTAGCTAAGATATATTTTGTTTAATACTTCGTGAAACATAAGTTTGATATTAATAAATGGTACTGTAACTTTATATTAACATGTCCTTTTTCGACTATATTTTATCGTAGATGATGTGAGCTACAATGATATGTTTTTCATCCGATCAAATGAACCTTAAACAATAGATCTAAGCCCTCTTGATGCAAGCAGCAACAAGGGCGGATCATATTAGTGATATCACTCATCATGGATGTCGTACCAGTTTGTAAGAGAACTTATCTTTCGACTCAAACGTGCACACAAATATGAAGTCGAATGATTTACACAGCTTAAAAATCAAAATGAAATAACCAAGATAAAATAAGTAATAAATGGAAAACCGAATAATTTGAGGAATAAGAAGGTTCTATTAGATGATAAGTAGGCCCAAGCCCGTTGTTGGGCCTAAAGCCCATTATGTCCTAGGATTTATCGTGTATATGTATGTCCCAGTTATGAGATTATCATCAATGAATCAATAAACATTATAACATCTTACATGGTTTCAAAGAACTAATTCTTTCACCGCCGCCGGCTACTTCAATCTTCCGCCGCCGCCTCCGGCCGCTGGCTACACGCCGGAGGTTTGGAGGGCTCCCTTTTAAACCTTTTCTTTTCTCTTCTGGTTGTACCAGGTACCCTGTGCCACCATCCTCATCTTCTTCTTCTTCCTCCTCCTCCTCAGCCTACTGTATGAGTCATTGCACTAGAGGCATCATCTGCCTTGTAGTTTTCTTCACGTGCTTCGTGGGTATGTTCTGTTGCTCCATCTTCATTATGTTCCACTGAAGAAACCTCGTTTTCCGTGTGACTTTGACCATCTTTCTCTTCACCTACATCCTCATTTTCATTATCATTTTCTTTCTCGTCACTTCTGCTGTCTCTTTTTCTTCACCGATCACGTCTACCTCTTCTCGGTCAATCTCCACATCCGGCTTTTCTTGCTCATTTTCATCAATCTCAACATCCCTATCGTCATCTTTTTCCTCCTCTATCTTATCCTCATCTTGATCTTCCTCTTCATGCTTGTTCTCATCATGTTCATCTTGCTCTTTCTCCTTCTTCTTCTTCTTCTCACCATCACCACATTTCCTCACCTCCATTCTCCAAAAAAAAAAAACGATCTGTCAATTTGATGGGTTGATATGTTTCAAGAATTTCCCTTGATTCACTATCTCAGCAAGCTGATTAGAAAGAGGTCCTTTGGAAGCCAACTCATTCCTCACAAGATCACCAGTAGCAATATGAGAATAATGATGATAAGATGCTTTTTGTGTGGAAAGTAAGTGGTAATCATAAAAGCATAAAAGCAAAAGCAAATATGTGGTGGGGTTACTTCTATTCTTGTTTTGTGATGATGATTAAAAAAAAAAGAAAAAAAAAATTGTTACGTCGAATCAGGGTGTCAATTCTCAAGACGACTTTGTTGGTGTCGAATCCGGGATCAATTCGAGATTAAAGGCTTTTATTGGTGTCGAATCTGGGTTTATTCCGACATTTGTTTAAAAAAAATTGGTCAGGATCTTTGGTTTATCCTGTTTTGTGCGGATACTTTGGATCTTCCATTGTCGAACGTCTTCATCAACATTTATTTACTTGCTTTAGTTTTTGTTTATTAGTTTTAATCTACAGGTTCGAAATTTCATGATTCACCGAATTTCGACTGCGAAGATATAGATGATAAGTGGCGGCCGTTGTTGGTACAAAAGCCATATGTCTAGGGTTTATCGTGTATATGTATGTCCCAGTTATGAGATTATCATCAATGAATCAATAAACATTATAACATCTTACAGGTTCGTCAAATGATTCTGGTTCAAAGGGGGACAGTTTCTTTGGTAGGCGACTTTTATTTTTATTCATCTTTATAAACAATTTACACAAGCGTTTAAACCACATTTGTGAAATAAACAAATTATAAAAAAAAAAAAGAAAAAAAAAAAAATATGTTAATAAATTCATAGATAATTACAACGCGGTAACATGTTCGGGAATTACCACCCTTGAAAATGATCATACAACAAGACAGAAATTTAAGAACCGATGTAAGGTTATGTTTTGCATTATTAGCTAAAATTTAAAATTGAGCAAATCATTAGTCAATCATTAAACACCTCAAATGTCACTAATAAAATTTATAATACTAGTAGTTTCACAGCAACTGCGTTCCTTGATTACAAAGAGTCACAACAAAATACAAATATTAAAATGACCAAATTGAATAAGAGCATCTTTGGAACTTTTCTACATTTTAATTTGTATATAACAAACAAGTTGAATTGGCAACTTTTACGATTACACTCCATCACTTCTATTCAATTTCTTGTAGTGAAAACATTAAATTATATGTTCACTGCGAACCCGTGCAATGCACCAGTTGTGTTTTTGATTGAATATGTACGTGTTTTGTACGTAATATTTGTGCAGATGTTTATATATTTTTTTTATCAAGGATATGCCAATGTTCATAATATAAGTTTATACCATCAGTTATATGTAATGTAGTAAGTGTAAGATTTGATAATCATATATTGAATCCCTGAATATGTTCGTTACATCGAATATATAGGATACACATCTGAGCTAGGATACAATCTGGGCTAAACACAAACGGGCTAACACCCTTAATATTAATCGTTTAACACTCCAGCTTTGAGCGGAGGAGACCGAACACTCAAGTCGTCACGAAACTCGGCAAACAATGCAGACGTTTGGTAAAAATATCGATCTTGAACCGGAAGGAACATGCGAACTCGAACTTGACCAAGAGCAACCAAATCACGAACAAAATGAATATCAATCTTAATGTGCTTTGTGCGCCGATCTTTGAAACAGATTAGAGGACAAGTACACCGCACTCGCATTATCACAATAAACAATAGTAGCGGAGGACAAAGGTGTATGAAGCTCGCGTAGTAAATTCAAGCCAACATGTCTCACTACACATTGCCAACACCACGATACTCGGCCTCAACACTTTGGAGCGAAAGCGTTGGTGGACGCAGAGAACCATGATAGTAAGTTGTTGCAAAGAAAAACACAATAACCGATGTAGACCGTCGAGTAGTAGGGCAACCACCCAATCAACATCCGAATAAGCAACCAAGGACTCGAGTAGTAAGAAAATAATCAGAAACCATAAGCGAGTCCCCCGAACATACCGTAAAATCCGCTGAGAGCAAGTGAAATGAGGCTCGCGAGAATCATGCATATATAGACAAACCTAATGCACAAAGATATGTAATATCCGGTCTAGTGAAGGTGAGATCTTGAAGAAAACACGGAAGACTCGATATAACTTAGGATCGAAACCGGATCACCATCATCACCCAATTTAGACTCGGTGTCAGCGAGTCCCAGAAGGGTTACAACCAACCATATGTGCACGCTCCAAAATCTCCATAGCATACTTACGTTGTGACAAAAACATCCCGTAAGAGTCGCGTAACGCACACACCCAAAAATAGTTAAGAGCACCGAATCGGTTATAGAGAACTCCTTATGCAAAGAAGCAATAATCCGTTGTAATAAACTATCAGAGGAAGCAGTGAGCACAATATCATCCACATATAGTATGAAAAGCGATTATCATCACCACATGCGTAAATAAATAAAGAAGAATCACACCGACTCGGAGTAAACCCAACAGTAGTAATGTAAGTAGCAAGCCGCTGAAACCATGCCCGAGGTGCCTCTTTAAGACCATAAAGAGACCTCTGTAATAAACAAACATAATCTGGATGCTCTGGATCCCGAAAACCAGGAGGTTGTTGCATATAAGCAATTTCAGCTAAATCACCATGTAAAAACGCATTCTTGACATCAAGCTGGTGAACAGGCTAATGTCGAGAAATAGCTAAGCTAAGAACAATCCGAATGGTGCTCGGCTTAACAACCGGACTAAATGTCTCATCAACATCAACTCCCTCAATTTGTGTGCTACCGTTGGCAACAAGACACGCCTTGTACCGACTAAGAGTACAATCGACCAAATACTTATGGTGAAATAACCATACAACTAACAACATTGACACCCTCGGTTCTAGGTACACGAGTCCAAGTTTTATTCTTAAAGTGCATTATACTCATCATAATAGCATTTCACCAATTGGGATCATTAAAAGCATCTTTATATGACCGAGGGTCGATAACGCCACACGCGTCGTTCGGTCAAGGAAACTTCCTTTCTTCGAAAGCAAGTTTTATAACACCCTAGGCGATGAACCTAATCGTTGTAGTGTAGTAATTAGGGTAAGCCACGGGTATTGATATCGTTCTCTGGGGAATAGGAATGCTAGTAAGGAGTTACTACGCTAAGGTTAAGGTTGAAGAAGATTATTTTTATCTTTTATGTTTTATGAAATGGAAAGGTGCGAATCTCGGGTATTGGATTTGGGGGTTGGTATTTCACCGATTACTCTACTATTATCTAATTATCTAAACTAAGGTTGTGGGAGTCTATGTCTAATTAATGTGTGCTCGTATGATAGTTTAAAGATGTGTTTACTTAGTTTGTATTACTCCTAATTATCTCTATTGGTGGTTGAATTGTCACGTCCTTATTCTTAGTTGCGTTGTATGTCTAAAGTTGTAGGTATGCGTTTCTCCTAACTCTTTGAACTTACCAAAGGGTCTCGCCTACAAACCCACTAGGGATGATAAACTCATACTCTAAGGCGCTCTTTGGATGGTTTAGCCTACAACTACCTGTAATTATATTCTAAGGTTCACAAAGATGAATCAAGCATTAAGTACACAACAGATGACCTATCGCATTACTAGATCATTAATCAACTAAGATAAGAAACAACCAATCAATATTCAATAATTAAGTTTCATACTTCCTAAGCAAACACACAAGTAAATTAGCTTGGACATGGAGAACATGCAAGCATACACACAAATAATCAAAGACATAATTGAATTAATGAAGTAAAGACTTATCTTGATGTAAGATAGGGTTTAAAACCCTAAAATCTTGTACAAGACACCTTAGGTTCGGTTTAGGTTTTCACTCAAAAGACTCTCCACACAAAGACCGAAAAATTCGGATTCTATATATATATTACATATGCGACGACGCCACCTTATGTTTTGTGGCCGCCGTGTCGCCGCGTCATTAGGGTTTCGTCTTGGCCACGTTAACCTTGCGACGGCGTCACCTTATGTCCGTGACGCCGTCCTCTTGACTCGACGTCGTCGGATTGCATCTAGGCCGTGCGAGTAGCGACGGCCTACTCTTTTACAACCGGACGTCGTCACTTGAAAATACGAGTTTTGGGTTACGGACCATCACAATAATTTTGGGACGGCGTCGCCATTTAGCACCGACGCCGCCTTCTATTTTCAAAGAATCGTGAGTGTCTCGATTTTGACTTTGGCCATTTTCTTCATATATTCGCGCCTTTTCGTCCAAATAAGTGCCATTCCAAGATTTTGCCTTCAAGAGACCTAAAAAGTGAAAAGGAACGATATTAAGCAATAACGGATACAAAGTGATCAAATAAGGACTTAAACGACCTCTCAAATGGTACCTTTTAAAACCTTATCAAATATCCCTACACTTGTTATTTGCTTGTCCTCAGCAAATGTGCTTTTAGCCAATTAATTTATAAGTTGGGGTCATGAAGCATTAATTCAAAACGGTCCACAACACATATAAGCCCCAAGAAAAGTCATAACAAGTACTGAAATTACATACTAGCACCTCATGGGGTGTTTGGATACTCACATCTCTCTCGGTGTATATAAGAAATATAACAAATAGAAATGGGATATAAACACTCATTAACCGGTCCTAGTAAATATATTACCATAGGCTTGAGAATAGATCAAACCTCCATCGCTTTGCGTAAGCACCTAGGAAAGACTATCAAAGAGGTCTTTTAAAGGGTTGTAATGTTAGGCTTACGGTAGGAAACAAGGGTTTGGTGGGATAGGCTATTTAGTGGTGGTAAGTCAAAACTCTCTATGTTACAAGCATATGAAGAATGGCGTTGCTAAGCCAAGACTCGACACTCTAAACTCTAGATAACTCAAATAAACAAACATAAATTTAAAAGATAGATGTAGGATGGTAGCCCGTATGTTTTTTTTTCACTCTATTTTTTCTTTCTCTTTTCTATTTTTTTCGATTTTTTTTTTTTTTTTTTTCATACACTTTTACTCTACCATCCTCTACGATAACATCAAAATACTAGGGATTTATAGGCATATCCCTACACTTGAGTTTTTATTACTCTAACACTAATTTGACCCGATTTGAAAATATCAAAACACTTGGGGTACATTATTATGCAAACAAAGGAATTTGAATTTAACGTTCCCTTCCGTCATTTCATAAACTTTAACTTTTCCCATGAATCCCAATCGTCCCAAAACTCGTATACAAAGGATATGACTCGACTTAGCAACTTATGCAAGCAACTAGATAATTGAACTAAGGGTTTAGGGTGATAACAAACATTTGCACTAAAAGTGAGTGCATAAGGGTAGGCTAAGGCGATTTGGGTGTATATTTGGGGTGGGTGTAAACAATGCTCTTCATTGATATTCGGAAAAACCGAAACATCACGAGAACCGAAAAGGATAGGCTCGAGGGGTTAACTAGGGGTATCGTGTACTAAAGATGAGTACAACGCAAAGGTGTGGGGAATTACTCAACCGATGTGGAGGAAGTAATTATATTACGGTATCAAACAAGGGTTATCCTAATGCCTCTTATCATTTAGTTATTCCTAACTACACAAGTGTAGCCTCACTTGCGATCTCGGAATGCATCACAAAACAAGTTCTAGAATCTATTATACTACCGGTTCACACTCTAAGCATTAAAGATGAATGCTTTAACTCCTACTAATCTAAGGGTGATCCTCACATTTTGGGTGGAATTTAGGTGGTAAAGGGTTTTTGTGCTAGTCATGCAACTTCCTATCCGTGAGACGCTTTTGTTAAGACTAATGGCCCACTCCTATATGCCATAAAAAATTTTAAATTTGGTGCCAAAATTACCCTAACCGACATTTTCTTATGGTTTATTACACAATCACATTTGGACAAAGCAAATAATCAAGGATAAGCATAGTTTCAAAGTTCCCGTTTTATTTTCCCTCCCTACATTAAACCGAACATTGTCCCCAATGTTCCCGAAAATATCAAAGTTATGATAATGGAAGGTAATTAAAACGAAAGAAACTAATACTCCCGATTAGCTCGGTAGGATCCGTGTAAAGTGGTGGTTAAATCCTTTTCAAGAAGAATTATCATGAAAAGCTCCTCCAATCTTATGTAACTTCTTCTTGACAAACTAAACTGCACACTTGAAGAAAACAAACGAAACCTTCGCGTAAAATCGGTGGTAATAATATATATAAGACTCGATTTAAACTAGGATATAATGCTTGTGGAATGGATGTTTACGAATTTCTAAGAAAATTAAGACACGGAAAATTCCAAAAATTTATAAGTAGCTCGAAAACGAGAAAAAGTAATATGATGTTTTACTCCTTCCGACGCTGTCGAGTTGCAATCTAACGCCGTCGGGTTATCCTCGACAAAAAGCGGTCTGCGATTTTACGGAAAAAATTCGGAAAATTAACATCTTTAGAATCGGAAAATTTTCGCAAAACATCCATTATGACTCGATACAAGCATTTGACTCGAACAAACAAACATAAATATCTTTTACTTAATTGTTATTCTCATGTTTACGTTTCTTTTGAAAACGTGTGTAATCCTCCCTACACTTATCCTTTATGTAAAATACCTTTATATGCAATTAAGACGAGGTTAAAAACAAAATAAAGCATTTTTACAAATTTAAACATGAGGATAAACAATTAATAAAAGATATATGACACTAACAAGCAAACAATTAAGCATGGGTTGCCTCCCACGAAGCGCTTTTCTTTATTTAAGAGTCTTGTAGCTAGACTCATAGTCGTGCATCTACGTTTCCTCACGCATCCTCAATGAGAATTCTATCATGTTGACAAAATCTTCATCGACTCTATACCTAGGCCCTAGAGTTAAGCAATCCTTATAATAATGCCTCCTTAACCACATGAATTTATAACCTTTTCAACATCTTCCTTGCTTTTGTCCTCAAAAGCTTTGATGTTGTCTCGATCATAAATGGACAAGTGGCCATACTCGGTTGTTTTCAAGGCATCCTATAGGTGATCTCATCGGTTCCTTCCTTGAACCTAACTGCTCCATCATGCTTGTTATGGCTCATTCTAGATGTTTCAACAAACGGTTTCCCTAGCACTACTTGGGATAAACTATAGTCAATGACGCATCCTACATCTTCTAGGACCATAAAATCAACTAGGTAGGTGAAATTTCCTATAAAGACATGCACGTCCTGACTCTTCCCACAAAGTTGCAAACTCCTCCCGGATACTTAGGGTCTCTCCCTAATATTGAGTCGCTCATTCATAATGTCATTGTAGATGCGGATGACATTACATTGATGGGGATTCCGTATCTATGTAAGCGTGGTCGACACTCCTATATCCGATCATACAAGGGATTTTAGGTTCCGTGGATTTCCTCCTAATCTTTAGGCATATCCTAATGATAGGTGATCGTGGATTATCGATTATGTATTGATGGTACGCAATCTCTTCCTTAGTGGGGTAAAGATTGAAGTAAGCACTATTTTCCACATCCACGTTGTTGTTTATCATGCCATTTTCCGACCATCGCTAATCATAGAGCCAACTATAGCGGTGACGACTACTTTCTCAACGACTTCCCTAATTGTACTATCGAATATTTTACGCAAATCAAGGTCGGTGTTTCTACTCACATAACGGCTTCGACGGTTGTGTTGGTTATTGGGTTGGGTTTTGAGTGACATTGAATTTTTTGTGTTGGGTTATCAAGTGGTGGTTGGTTATCACCTTCCATGATGAAAAGTGATGGGCGTTACGAACAAAGGTCACGAAGAGGGGATAGACTAAGAGAAAGCTAAAAATGAGAAAAATTTACTTGATAGGAATCAAGCAAAGAACCTAAACGAGGTGGACTACTAACTAGCTATTCTATTCCCGGCAGTGGCGCCAAAACTTGATAACGCTACACGCGTCGTTGGGGTCAAGGAAACTTCCTTTTCTTGAGCAAGTTTTATAACACCCTAGCGGTGAACCTAATCGTTGTAGTGTAGTAATTAGGGTAAGCCACGGTATTGATATCGTTCTCTGGGGAATAGGAATGCTAGTAAGGAGTTACTACGCTAAGGTTAAGGTTGAAGAAGATTATTTTTATCTTTTATGTTTTATGAAATGGAAAGGCACGAATCTCGGGTATTGGATTTGGGGGTTGGTATTTCTACCGATTACTCTACTATTATCTAATTATCTAAACTAAGGTTGTGGGAGTCTATGTCTAATTAATGTGTGCTCGTATGATAGTTTAAAGATGTGTTTACTTAGTTTGTATTACTCCTTAATTATCTCCTATTGGTGGTTGAATTGTCACGTCCTTATTCTTAGTTGCGTTGTGTGTCTAAAGTTGTAGGGTATCGTTTCTCCCTAACTCTTTGAACTTACCAAAGGGTCTCGTCTACAAACCCACTGGGATGATAAACTCCTACTCTAAGGCGCTCTTTGGATGGTTTAGCCTACAACTACTCGTAATTATATTCTAAGGTTCACAAAGATGAATCAAGCATTAAGTACACAACGAATGACCTATCGCATTACTAGATCATTAATCAACTAAGATAAGAAACAACCAATCAATATTCAATAATTAAGTTTCATACTTCCTAAGCAAACACACAAGTAAATTAGCCGGACATGGAGAACATGCAAGCATACACACAAATAATCAAAGACATAATTGAATTAATGAAGTAAAGACTTATCTTGATGTAAGATAGGGTTTAAAACCCTAAAATCTTGTACAAGACACCTTAGGTTCGGTTTAGGTTTTCACCCAAAAGACTCTCCACACAAAGACCGAAAAATTCGGATTCTATATATAAGATTACATATGCGACGGCGCTTATGTTTTGTGACGCCGTGTGTCGCCGTCATTAGGGTTTCGCTCTTGCCACGTTAACCTTGCGGCGTCACCTTATGTCCGTGACGCCGTCCTCTTCGACTTCGACGTCGTCGGATTGCATCTAGGCCGTCCCGAGTAGCGACGACCTACTCTTTTACAACCGGACGTCGTCGGCTTGAAAATACGAGTTTTGGGTTACGGACCGTCACAATAATTTTGGGATGGCGTCGCCATTTAGCACCGACGCGCCGCCTTCTATTTTCAAAGAATCGTGAGTGTCTCGATTTTGACTTTGGCCATTTTCTTCATATATTCGCGCTTTTTAGTCCAAATAAGTGCCATTCCAACATTTTGCCTTCAAGAGACCTAAAAGTGAAAAGGAACGATATTAAGCAATAACGGATACAAAAGTGATCAAATAAGGACTTAAACGACCCCTCAAAATGGTACCTTTTAAAACCTTATCAGAGGCAAAGGAGAAACAGTAGACACATGACCAGCATACTTAAGATTGGGACGAGTAATCCCTGCACGAGAACGTGTGACCATGGGATGAGTAGATACAACAGGTGGAGGCGAAGGTGTTGGTGCAGAAACAGGATCATTTGATGGAGTGTAGATGGTGCAGGATATTGATTGGTGTTGGTTCATGAGCGATTGGGGTGGTACGGATAATGGTGGAAATATGATTGGAAGAATCTGTAGAAAACTAGAAGGGGGGTTGAATAGTTTACCGATTAAAACTTTGTTTTGAAACTTATTGAAATATCAATTGATATTGATCTTAGATATGTTAATGAAATATGTAAACAATATGTAAAGAGTAAATAAGGAAAGAAACAATCAAACCACAACAAGTTGTTTATAGTGGTTCGGTCTACAAGGACTCTTTTCCTTGCTACTACTCTACTCCCGAGTCTCACACTCGAGAATTTAACTTCACTAGTCAACAAGCTCCTTTCACCGAGAAACCTTTACACTTCACACACTATTTCCGACACTAAGCTAAATGTCGAGTTCTTTACAAGGGTACAACCACTCCCACACACAATGTATTTTGAGCACTAAAATACTAACCACTCACACTCACAAGATTATGATAGTTTGGTACAACAATGAAGTATGAATCAACACAAGATCATACAACACCAAACAAACAAGACTTCCAACTTCTCGTTGAAGCTTGAATGTGACTTGATCTTCTTTGCTACAAAGAGATCACTAATATGATATGAAACCGAGTTAGAAAGGTTAGAGAAGAAATGTATGAGAGTATGATGAAAGGGATCAAAACTACTTGGTTTGGCTTTGCTATTTATAGCCAAAACTCTCGTGAGCACCACGGACCACGTAACCCTTTAAAGGGTTCCACCCATTATAAGATTTGGTGCCGTCAGAGTCCGACAACAAGATCTCAAAATCTTACCAAAGTCAACCATATCTATGCAAAATTGTGTAAGATATGTAGAGCCTAAATCTACACAAAGAATCTTGTGAAATCTTCCAATGATTTCAATGATGCATCAAATGATGTCATATGTTTGTTTTTCTATTTTTAGAAATATGAAAAAACATATGTAATGTTTAGTTTTTAAGAAATCAAAACATTCTAAAAACTCTTATCATACATTATGGTTAATCACAATGTAAATGCTTGAGTGATGAAGATATTATTTGAAAAAGCTTGTTTTAGTATCTATTAGACTTGACAAGCTTTAAGCTTTATAAAAATTATATTTACTTTTGTCGTTAACAAAACTTAGGTAAAGATCAAAAATATAAATAGCGTTTAATGCGATATTTGTATTGACAATCTCCTCCTTTTGTTGAGGACAAAATGTAAATTTTTTTATAAAAGATGTAAAGATTGTACAAGAGTTATAAAATATTAGTTTTAGAACTTGAAGAGAGATGATAATGTAAGTATATGATGTTTGACTTTTCGTAAAGTCAAAGTTTTCACTAGTTGAAGCATGATGTTGACTTTTCGAGAAAGTCAAATGTGCAGCTTGACTTTTCGAGAAAGTCAAATATTACCAATGAAGTATCATGTTGAATTTTTCGAAAAAGTCAATTTATGCGGTTTGACTTTTCGTAAAATCAAATACAACCAAGTTCTATATGTTTCTCCCTTTTGTCTCAACAAAAGAAGATGCAAGCGGAATGTGTAATGAGCCCTTAGCCATTATCTCCTCGACCAAAGCTCCCCTAAATTGGGTGCCAATGGAAGGAGACATGGATTGTGAAAAGCTACAAAAAAAGTGTTAGTAATAATCATCATCACAAGCATTTCCAAATACCAATGTTGCAAAAATCGTGAATCGGTAGTCGGGCGGTCGACAACCCTACAGCGAGTAATCGGTCAAGGCGGGATTAATCGATGATTAATCGGATTGGCATTTCCTGCAAGTTTTGGGTATTTCTGGAGACCAAACTAAAGATCTTAACTGATTTCAAGCCTACTATGTTTCCAAACCTCAATAAAAGGCTTTAATTCTGATTATGAGGCCCATTGTGCGTTATAAGTGAAATAAACGATCACCATTGTGCGTCATAAGTGAAATTATTATTTTTTTAAAGTTGACCGATTCGGCCGATTTTTGGCCCATTTTTTTACCTGGCCGATTTTTTGACCGATTTTCAAAATTCTACAAGGTGTATGGCCGATTAATCGACCGATTAGGCCGATTTTTGCAACATTGCCAAATACTATGTAATAAGCAACAACAATATAGAAAACATCATTCATTTGTTAAAATTTTCATGATTTAAGAATCATGAAGGAAGAACACAATGAAGTGTTGAATACAATGAAAAAGAAATAATCCTAGAAAAATACAAGAAAAGACTAAATAAAAGTGCCTAAAATAAAATAAGCTAGGACCTCCTATTGAGGTGGTGGATGAGCAAGAGCATTGAGACGCCGAGGATGTGATTGAGGATGAACCGCATTTCCTCTTGGAACTCATGGACCATCACCGGGTCCGTTCGATTGTTTGGGCGGTTTGCTCACAATTTGAGCAACCATGCCTAGGAGGGTAGTATGTTGCATGTTGTTGTTGTGGTGGAATGGTGGAAGTGTTGATGTTGGTGTTGGTGTTTGGTGTGATGATTATTGAGGCTAGCAAAGCACTTTGCATTTGCATAGTCTCATTTAGATGAGAATCCACCATGTTGAAAAATTGGTGGAGATGTTGGAGTTCGGCTTGAATCTCCTCTCTTGTGGGATGTTCTTCCCACATGGACTCCTCAATGTCCTCTATGTGAGGAGACATTGATGTAGGGAGTGGTTGATCCCCATACAAAAGACCATGGATATCTTTGTGGATGGGGTGAAAGAGAAGGGGTCTTGGCCCTAACGGGGCGTTTGGGTCGAAAGATGGTCTAGGAGACTCATGAGCAATCCGCTCAATAGTGCCAAATAATGGCAATGGTGGTGGATGATTGGGCCTAGGCGGCAAGTCTTCCAAGTCCTCCAAGAAAGGATTTGGTAAAGTGGGTGGTGTAGAAAATAACTCCAATGGGATGAGTGTTGGAGATTTTGGAGGTGATGGTGTTTAGATGTTTGGATAGGAGCTGGTGGTGGTGAGCTTGGAGTCTTTGTTGGTGGTGGAGTGGTGATGGTAATGGGTGTAGGAGTAGCTAAGGTGAGGTTTGTATCATCCCTTATGGGAGATGAGATGGTGAGTGGAGATGACTTGGATGAAGAGCTCAAGTTGACAAAGCAACAAGGTCTTGCTAGTTGATGGTAAGAATGGAGAAGGTGTGAAGATGATCATGGTAAAACCTCTTAATTTATAGAAGTGAAAAATTATGGATAAATGTGTTTGATTTGATGTTAAACCATAGAAGGGATGAGGTTCCTAATGATTTGGAAGTGGGTTAAATGCTAGTCATATCACCCAAGTCAAGCCATACAAGAGGGATGGAGTGAAGAGGCAAAGATATGCAATAAATGTGTGCTAATGATTGTAAGATCCTAACAATCAGATTACCCACGAATTGCAAGGAACCAAATTTTTGGTTCCTTCCTTTATGCAAAAGGGTTCCTTGGGTGGATTTTTCAAATTTTTGAATTTTGGTGGGAAGTGGATTTCCTATATGCCTAAGTATGTTATACTAGTTCTAATATGGGTAAAAACTAGTCAAGATTAACTTACAAGCAATGTATGGTAATTTGGAAAGTCGAAATAAGCGAAATTGAAAAATTACCCGGAGAATCCACGACACAAAATTTTACAGTGCGGAACCCTTAAAGGGTGCCGCTGGTCCGCTGCATGTATGCAGGCGGTACAATCTTATAACAGACGGTACCAAAAATTGGTGTCGTCGATCCGTGGACACCGTAAATCACCACATAACGTATTTTTAAGGGTGGGGACATTTCCGAACACGAAATCTTGCTCAAAACATGTGACATTAATTATTTCTAGTTAGGAAAAGTAAATAACACATGCACAAACATAGTGGAGCATAGATTTTGACCAGGTGAATAATTTTCACATTGAAGTGAAAATGGGTAAAATTGATAACACACTTGTGCTATCCCCGCATGAAATAGTTAGCATACAACATTGTTTTGAGTTATATTATCATCCTAAAAAGTACAAAATAAAACAACCAAATTGTATCAAACATTAAAGATAATGTATTGTTCCAAACACTCCTTAAACCGATTCTCACTTGTCCAACTTCTTGTAGAACTTGTTCATCATCCTACCAAGGCACTTGAACATCCCCTTGGTTTGCTTGAACTCCGTTGATTCATTCTCAATCTCGGGAAGAGATGCATAATACTCATGAGGTGGAAGGCGAGAGTTTGGAAGACCATCCTCGGAGCTATTTGATGATGATGATGATGATGGAGTTGGAGGTTTTGCTCTTTTGCCTTTTGTCTTAGCAACTCGCTCGTCACTCAAGGGCACAAAAATATGAGGGATGAGCTCAAAGTGAAGGTGCATCCCTTTTGGGCTTGGTGGAATTGGTGCATAAGCTCTATAGAGACGGGTGAGAAGCATCCCGTACGGAAGAGCAACCGATCCTTGAGTTGGAATATCAATCATTCTCCTAGCGATGTAGTAGGCTAAATTGAATGGTTGACGGGTGGATAAGTTGTAGAGCATGTGACAAAGGTAAGCATTGATGTGATCCCTATTCCTTATGGTGCTAATGACGTTGGCTCTAAGTAGTTCTTCCCATTTCTTAAATTCGGGCTTAAGTTCATTGAGCTCCATTTCATATGGATCTCGGTTCACCTCCTTTCCTTTTCGGGTGACTCGGGTTGTATCTCCCCTTGGGTTAAATAGGCGCTCACGGATGACATCCTTATCCGCTAAAGGTGTTTAGTAGGGAAGGGAGCGGTCGTTGATTGCATCAAGGACGGTGAATGACCACTTATCCGAGTAGACACATGTCCCTCGGTTGGGAATTCCTAGTACTTTTGCAAAGTTGGTTAAGGAGATGGTGTAGTCATTTTGATTGGTCTTAAACCTAAGGCTAAACTCATCATCTTCATCAATGAAACCGGTGACACTAGCATAGAATTCTAACACAAACCTAGGACAAATAGGTTCATCGATGTCAAGGAGACAATCGAATTGAATAGCGGCTAGTTCTTGACGGAGATTGGTATTGTCGATAAAAGAGGAGTGAATGGTTCTACTCTCATGGAAGTACCTTGTTTCTAGACGCTTAAAGATTTCGACTTGTTCCTTGGTGAGTCCCTTGGTTTTGTGATGTTTGGGAATGTAGTTAAGGGTATCCTTGTGATCATAGAATTTTGCGGCTACCACGGTTATTCCTAGGAGCAAGAATTAACATGTTAAAAATGAGAATAAACTTAATGTTTTGGTTCTAGTGTGTGCCTATATGAAAACGATTTGGAGTTGCGGTTATCTCGACTCATTTTATGCACAAAAATGGTTTTAGTGGGGTGTTTGGCAAACGACATGAGATAACCCAAATGCTCCTAATTCAATGTGGCTTCATTTGAATATACCCGGGAATGCATATTAGTTATGCAATACCTTTACTATTAAAGAGCATGCAAGTGATGAAAATCTAACGTTTCTATTTGTATTAACAATGAAAAATTGTTTTCCTACAAGTGAGAAGATTTTCAAAAAAAAATTTGACATGGGGTGTTTGGATATTTGAATAACGCCTTATAGTCATTATCTTTTGATTAGTGGAAAACATGATTTGTTTATGCAAAATGACAATGTAGTACCTAATATCAACGAGTAGTTATGCAATTTGCTAATTGTATCCATTTTTGTACAAAATTATACATAATCCCCATGTAAAGTTTTTGTGCACAAATTAGAATCCTAGACTCAGATTTAAGAGATAAAATGTCGTTAGAATACTTACAATGATGTTATCTCCAGTGATTAGTGGGTGAGAATATGTCAACAAAGAGCTAGGTCTAATGTTTACTCGTTTTTTGTAAAGTGGGTTGTGAGGAAGAAGATGTTTTGTAGGTGTTATTTTTGCAACTGTAGTCACCACGGACCAGACGACACTAAAAATTTGGTTCCGTCTTTGTTGTCGTTTGGTGTCGTGGCTACAGTAGCAGGTTTAAAACAAAATTTGTTTTATTTTGTTTGTTCTAAGGTTTATGCTATGTTTTACCTACATGTTTGGTTCCATTAATCCCAAACCAAGTCTAAGAAGATTAAATGGTTCTCGTTTGAGAGGCTTAGTTAAAATGTCGACAATGTTGTCTTCAGAGGACCCTTTCTCAATTGAGATGTTTCCTTTTTGAACATTGTCGCGAAGGAATTGATGACTGATTTCAATATGCTTCGATCGAGCATGTTGGACGGGATTTTTACTGAGATCGATAGCTCCTTTGTTGTCGCAAAATATGACTATATCGTTGAGATGAATTCCGTAGTCCACGAGAGCTTGCTTCATCCAAAGAGCTTGTTGACATGCTTTTCGGCCGAGACATATTCGGCTTGAGTTTAGATAGCTAAAGCCGTTTGCTTCTTTGCAAACCATGAGGTGAGACAATGTCCAACAAAAGTGCAAATACCACTTGTACTTTTTCTATCAACATAGTCACCGCATGGTCCGAGTCGGCATACACTATAGTTTCTACACCGTTCCTTTGGGATACCATAATCCTAAACATGTCGTTCCCTTAATGTATCTAAATATCCTTTTCAAAGCTTCTAAGTGTGATACCTTTGGATTTTCTTGAAATCGAGCACATAGACAAACACTAAACATAATGTCGGGTCTACTAGCCGTGAGATAGAGTAAGCTACCGATCATTCCTCTATATTTAGTGTTATCTACCGATTCACCTTCCTCATCCTTGGTGAGTTTAGTGTCCGAAGACATGGGTGTCTTAGTTGGTTTTGAATCTTCAAGACCAAATTTCTTAAGCATATCTTTTATATATTTAGATTGGTTAAAGAATATGTCATCTTTTAGTTGTTTAATTTGGAGTCCTAGAAAGAAGTTTAATTCACCCATCATACTCATCTCAAACTCATCGTGCATGATTTTAGAGAAATCATCACATAGCTCTTGACAAGTTGATCCGAATATGATGTCATCAACATATATTTGAAAAATGATAATGTGTGACTCCCTTTTCTTGGTAAAAAGAGTGTTATCTACTAATCCTATGGTGTATTTGTTTTCAACAAGAAAAGTCTTAAGTCTATCGTACCAAGCTTTTGGTGCTTGCTTAAGACCGTATAATGCTTTCTTGAGTTTGAAGACATGATGTGGTTTCTCAAAGTCGGTGAAACCGGGAGATTGAGCAACATATAATTCTTCGTTAGTAAACCCATTAAGAAACGTACTCTTAACATCCATTTGAAACAATTTAAAGTCATAAGCACATGCATAAGCAAGTAATATTTTAATAGACTCGAGTCTAGCTACCGGTGCATAAGTTTCATCATAATCAATCCCCTCTTGTTGATTATAACCTTGTGCAACAATCCTAGCTTTGTTTCTAGACACTACACCATTTTCATCCATTTTATTTCGAAAAACCCATTTCGTTCCAATTATAGTTTGATCTTTAGGTTTTGGAACTAATTTCCAAACATCATTTCTAACGAATTGGTTTAACTCTTCTTGCATAGTAATTACCCAAGATTCATCTTTTATTGCTTCATTTATGTTTTTCGGTTCAATGGTAGACACAAAACAAAGATGATTACTTTGATTTTGAGCTTGTGATCTCAAGGTTCTTTGATTTAGTTGACCTATGACCTTTTCTAAAGGGTGACTTTTGGATTCTTTGATGTTAATAATCTCATTATTTAATGGTTCATCTTCCTTGTCATTTTCAATTATTTCTTGACTTTCTACAAGTTGACTTTCAACTAAGTCATCATCTACCAAAGGTGATGTCTTAGAGGGAGGTGGACTTTTGTCGAATGTTATGTTCAACGATTCCTCGACTCTCATTGTTTCTTTGTTTAAGACAATGTAAGCTTTACTAGTTTGAGAATAACCAAGAAATACACCTTCATAGACTTTGGGTCAAACTTGGTGAGGTAATCTTTAGTATTAAGAATGAAACATTTACATCCAAAGACTCTAAAATATCCTAAAGTTGGCTTTTTACCTTTATAAAGCTCATATGAAGTTTTGTTTAAGAAATGACGTATCAAGACTCTATTTAAAATATATGTAGAAGTGTCAACGACGTTACACCAAAATTTTGAGGAATGTTTTGTTCATTAAGCATTGTTCTACTCATTTCTTGAATTGTTCTATTTTTACGTTCTACGACTCCATTTTATTGAGGTGTTCTAGGGCGAAAAGTTATGTGTTATACCATTTGTATCACAAAGTTTCCAAATTGTGTTTCATTGTCAAATTCACGACCATGATCCGTTCGGATCGACACAATTTTAACACCTAGTTGATTTTGAATTTTCTTGCTAAGAATTTCAAATTTATCAAAAGCTTCATTTTGGTTTTCAAAATAACGTCCAAGTAAACCTTGAGTAATCATCTACTATGACCAAAGTGTATAAGTTGCCTCCATGGCTTCTTAAAGCGGATGGACCAAACAAGTCCATATGCAAAGTTCTAGACACTTAGATGTGGACACCATATTTTTAGACTTATGACTACTATGGGTTTGTTTACCAATTTTGCAAGCGTCGCAAAAATGTTGATCATATTTAAGTTTTGGTAAATTCCTAAGTAGCTCTTTTGAAGATAGATTTTGTATAAGTATCATATTAGCGTGACCTAAGCGTCTATGCCAAAGAGTTGAGCTATCATCTAATGTTGTTAGACAAAGTTTGTCATTAGATGTTTTATCTATTTTCATAACGTATATGTTATTTTTCCTAACTCCTTTAGCTATGGTGATACCATCTTTTAGTATTTTATTACCATTTTCATCAAATAGTACTTTATACTTTTTATCACATAATTGGCTAATACTAAGTAGATTAAATCTTAACCTATCGACATGAGCAACATTTTCAATAGTTAGGGAGTTATGTGCGATCGTACCTTTGCCAATGATTTTGCTTTTGAGATTGCTACCAAAAGTGACATTACCTCCGTCATACTCTTGGTATGATGAGAAGAGACTTTTGTTGCCCGTCATGTGTCGTGAGCATCCACTATCTTTTATCCACTCATCAGGTTCCAATCCAACTTTCAAGCATACCTAAAGCAAATAACTCAAGCGTTTAGTCCCCAATATCTCATGGGTCCGTTTGGGTTAAACATACCATTTATTTGATTCATGTATGGAAATGATGGGTAAGAGTTCCATGACATGTAACTGGAGTTTGATATGGTCTAGGAAGTTATGATTCCAACCGTTGTGTTGATAGTTGGGTTATACGTTGTGGTTACTCTTAGGAAAGGCGTTTGGCAAAAGGTGTTTTACGTCGTTGTTGAGTAATTTTTATCTAAATTCATTTTAGCAAGTCCTACTCACGATGTAACAAAGCAGGTTTTAGTTTAACACTATCCTTGGTTTTCTTTGTTACTTTGACAAATTCGCTCGATCCGTATCACAAACATTCTCCTCTGAAGTTCCCACAAAGACCATTTTTTACAACGGACGGATCCCTTATTTTGGGTCCATTCGTCCGTCTTGCCGCGCAGCAGCTTTGATGAGTGTTTGTCTTTTTCGTTTTGTTTTGACTATTTGGAATTAATACTTCATTAAATCCTAGCCCATTCATGTTTCTGGTGTTCTTTGAATTCTAACTATTTCATCGGCACACGATGTTTTTGTTAAACCTTTTAATTTAGAATTATGTTCGATTAGAACATCTTGTGTGAGCTTTAGTTTTTCTATTTCAAGATTAAGCTCTTGACATGATTTGCAATCATCGTCATTTGCTTTTCCCTTCTCTAATCGTTTTCCTTTTCTTTTAACTCATAGACTTCATTTTCTAAAAATTCCTTTTAGTCTTTAAAATTTATTTTTAGTTATGATTTTAGACTTAGCTCACACAATTGATTGTATTGTTTTTGCAAAGTGTCATCATCAATAGAAGAATAAGATGAGTCGGAATGTACCTCATTTGACTCATGTGCCATTAGAGCGATTTCCTCCTTGCTTGATTCTTCATCATCTTCACTATCACTCCAAGCGCCACTAACAAAAGCTCGTTGAGTTTTGCTTTTAGGTGGCTAAGGACAATCTCCTATTAGATGACTTGCATCACCGCATCTAAAGCACTTTCTTTTACCTTTGCCCCTTTTGTCATCCCGATCTTTTAGGAATGGCTTCTTTTCTTCTCGAGGTCGTCTTACAAAATTTCTCTTCTAAAGAACTTTTGAAATCTCTAACTGACCATGGCGTACTCTTCATCTTCACTACCGGAGCAAGATTCGTCATCATCACTTGATTCCGTTCTTGCTTTTAGAGCAACGAATTTGATTTTCTCTCTTTTCCTGTGATGATTTCCGAATCTTTCTTCATCACCATTTCCTATACTTTGAGGTTTCTGATTAGCTCGTCTAGTGACATTTTTTAGAGATCTTTTGATTCTTCAATGTCCGTCACTTTAGCTCTCCACTTCGGATGGAGTGCTCTAAGAAATTTCCTGATAAAGTTCTTACTACGAAAGGATTCATCAAGTGCTTTAAGTGATGTAATAATAGTATTAAAATGAGCAAAGCCACAATAAATGGTTTCATCTTCAGGGATAACAAATTGTTCATATTGTTGAACAAGAAGATCAATTTTGTTATCCTTGAATTGTGAATTTCTTTGATGTGTAAAAATCAAAGATTCCCAAATATCTTTGGCGGTTTCACACATGAAAATTCTTTCATATTCTTTTCTAGGCAAAGCATTATAAAGCATCATTTTAGCTTCATTTTTTTAGCAGTTAATTTCTTTTGTTCATCAACATAAATGTCTTTTGTTGTAGAACTAAAATCCCCTTTAACAATAACAAACCAAAGATCTATATCTTTTGATTTTACATATGTTTCAAAACGGTTTTTCTAATAGATAAATCCATTGGTTTCAAAGAGTGGTGGTCTTTTCATAGATTGCCCTTCTTTAAAGTTTTTAGAATCCATGGATCATTTCAAGTTTATAAAATACAATATATTTTAGAAATTCTTGAGCAACGAGGCTCTGGTACCAATTGTTGAAAACTAGAAGGGGGGTTGAATAGTTTACCGATTAAAGCTTTGTTTTGAAACTTATTGAAATATCAATTGATATTGATCTTAGATATGTTAATGAAATATGTAAACAATATGTAAAGAGTAAATAAGGAAAGAAACAATCAAACCACAACAAGTTGTTTATAGTGGTTGTTAGCCTTTATAGTTTTTATTAGAAGTGATGGTCATTCACGTTTAGGAACTTTGTATCATGTGTTAGATATCGTGATAGAATAGTCAACGGGCTCGTGGACTGGGCTAAGCTAATTGGTTAGAAGTTAAGTTAAGCTAGCCTTATATCAATCCATGTCCAACCCAAGCCCAAACGAGCCCATGCCAAGCCCATGAAAGTGTATGTGTGTGTGTTTTCTTTGGAGCAATATAACATCTTATTGTTTTCATATTTCTATCTTGTTCATACGCATAACATACACGATTCATATATCATTCAAGTCACCATCTTTCCTTTCTTAATCTTTCTTCTTTAAGCATAGTTTGTGTTGGTTTAACGTGTTCATCTTGTGTTTTACATGGGTATTTGTGTTAAGGTTGATAGATTTAAGGTCCTACAATTGGTATCAATCGCCTAACAATAGTTTAGGAGTGTTTGGTTGAAGTTTTTTTGTGTAGTGGTTACGCGTGAGACTCGTTCTCAAAGTTATCTTGCTTAAAGCTTTACTTTTGCACTAAAATCTTCAAGATTCTTATGGTGTAAGGTTTTATAGTGTAAAAGAGTCTAGTTTTGGAAAAAGTTCGAAGCTTTACGTGTTTTCATCGCTTTAAACTCGTGTGTATTGGATTGTGCGTTTCTCGCATAAGCTATCTAGGCACTTTGGGTGAAAAAGGTCAAAACTTTTGTGTTATTTGAGTGCTTTTAAGGCTATTTGTGCAAGAGAAACTGCTTTGAATCATTGGAATTTTTACGCGTAAAGGTCAAAAAGTCAAAACCCTAGTTTTCACGCATAACTTTTGGTGAACCATCTTCGTGCAACAACGGTTACTCGGTGCTTCCTCACTTGGATAAGTGTGTGGAACACTTCGACTTATGGATATCTTTTACTGTTGTGGCGGTGTAAAGGATTTTTGGTTTTAACCTAATCTTACGCATAAGCGAAAGCTTACGAGTAAGCACTCTACGATAAGTTAACTCTTACGCGTAGGTACTCTACTTCTACGCTTAAAGTTTACGCATAAGACTTATGTTTAACCTTAAGTTTACGCGTAAGTTGAGTTTTACGTATAAGGAATCCTACGCCTAAGCTATTTACGCATAAGAAATCCTACGCATAAGCACTAATTTCTACGCATAAGAACAGGTTTACGAGTAAGATTTTGAGCAAAACTTCAAACGGCTATAACTTTTGAACCGTAACTCCGTTTTCAGCGATCTTCCCATCAAAACGACCGTGAGAACAAGGAGAATAGACCACCGAATTAAGAGTCAACATTCAAGTCCTAAAAACGCTTCGAACAGAAGTTATTGAGGTTTTTAAGTTTATAGAGCAAATTTTCACTACAACAACCGAGCTTAATCTTCATCAAACACAACTCCTTTATCGTTGAATCGATCCTACGTCAACTTTATCTTATCATACCTTCATCAATGGCAACTCAACAAGACATTCATGCAGCCGGTGCCGAAAACCGACCTCCTATGTTGGAAAAAGGTGGTTATCTTCAATGGACAAGTCGAATGCTTCGTTACATCAAGACAAAAACTAATGGAAAATTGATGATTCAATCCATTCCGAATGGACCCTTCATGCCTCGAAAATTCCAAGACCACAAATCCGATGCAACACCTCCGTCCCACCATTTTTTCGTCTTCAAAAGAATCGGAATACTCAAGAGGATCGAAACAAGTCGAAGCGAGATGACATGGCAATTCATATTGTCCAACCGGGTTTACCAAGAGACATTTTCTTCTTGTGAGAGGTTGTGAAACCTTTCGATATGTGGGACGTGTTAGACGGCTTTGTCATGGAACAAAAATTGGTCAACAAGATACGGAAAACAAGTCGCTAACGCATGGGAGAAGTTTATATCTACTCCGTGGAGAATCCATTGAATCCTACTATGGAAGGTTCGCACTTTAATGAATGAGTCGATCGAAACAAGTTGACACCCGAACTATCGTGAGCAACATCAAGTTCCCGAACAATCTACCGAAGAATGGGGCGATATGTCACTATTGTCAACCAAACAAAAGACTTATATCAAGTGAACTTCGATCAACTCAACGATTTTACAAACAAAACCAAAATGAAGTGAATGAAGTCGAAAGAACGATTAGCAAAGAATCATGATCCATTGGCACTCATTGCAAAGACTCACACTCCGGTGAATACACAACAACAAGCTTCATCATCTTCCACTAACAACAACTTGCGAATACATTCCACAACAACAAGTCATTATCCTTCAACAACAAACCTATCCACCGTAACAACAACATTACCGAGAACAAGGAATCACCGATCTTGAAATGGAACCGGAAGAAGCTTTGTCTCAAGCATTTGCATTCTTGGGTAAAGCATTCGAGGTCGCTATTCCACAACAACTAACAACAACCAAAGGATTTCATCAAACACTACAATGTGAAAATTGCACGACGGGTGTGAACATGGGTCATCAAGGACAAATGGTTGGAGTTATTGGGAATCGGCGAGGATATGCTACCGGATTTCGCATGGGTAATCAGCGGTTACGAATCGGTAACAGTTGGGTCGAGAATGTTGGGAATAAGCGATGGTAATCGAATGGGAATGTTGCGGCTCGATCGTTGGGAATTATGGAAATGTGAATCGTAATGTCGGGTTAAGTGTTATAATCGTCAAGGAGTGGGTCACATGGCAAGGAATTGTCCAACTAAGCGAAAAAAAGGATCTTGCGTATCTTGAAAAGCTATCATGCTTTGGTACAAAAGGAACAATCTGGACTTCAATTGAGTCTTTGAGGAACATGACTTTATGGCTATTATGGATGATTTGGAAGACCTCGAGGAACTCAATGCAAACCGCATCTTCATGGCAAATCTTGAGGAGACTAAGTACGACATCGACTCGATGCACCTCCCATCTATGACGCCAATGCGATCTCGAGGTACCAATCATCGATCCATGCTATAACAATGTCATATTTGATGTGTTTACTCATGACGAACAAGATTATGTGACATCAAGACCTACTTATGATACATACCGGACAATCCGAGTTGTAGCAATACTAACTTTGAGACTCCGATGTGGATCCTAGTGGAGACCGTGGCACAAAATACGAGACCGACGAGGAAACACGTGCTTATTTTGAATCATTAATCAATAAGCGTGGCATTGAAATTGTGAAAGTTAGAACGGTCAATCGCGATGTTAAGGTCATGAATGCTAAACGACCACCGAGCTTGAGAGTTACAAGGAGAACATAAAAGCCTTTGAATTTCGGAAAACAAAGAATCGAATTAGAAATTGGTTATCGAAATTTGGTTTCTAAAGAATAACTTTTGCAAATCAAGTATAACACACTTGATGTGAATTTGTACTTAAAAATTAAATCTTTAAACAAGGAAATTTACGATTTAAATAACCAACTTTCTAAACAAAAGAAATGTTTTCTAATCTTGAAAAAGAAAAGAAGCGATTGATCATCGATTTTTCAAAACGAGAAGATTCTCTTCTTGATGAAATTCTTGATAAAATGAAAAATCCAAACTTTGGAAAATTTGCTTCAAAGCGGGTCATTCTCGCTCAAACAATCAAGATGCTTTCTAATCAAGTACATCCGCGTTTTCATACTAATCATAGAATGGCACTTGGTAACGACCTTCTTCGTTCCTCAAGAAAGCTCGAAACCTCGAATGTGTTAAACAATGGCAATGCTCTACATGAACCCATTATTGTTCGTGATTCTCTTGAAACGTTAGAACTATCCGAGGAGAGTAGATAAAAATGAAACAAAAAATCCGAAATCAAACCAATTGATTATAACAAATGGAACAAAATTAACGGAATTACTTTTGTTAATCAAAAAGAAAAGTCAAAGTTTTCCATCACACCAAGTGTTTCAAACAAAGAGTCAACACTGCTTCAAAATCTGTTTCAAAACCAGTTGTTGTCTCAAATTCTCTTCGAACATTGAACAAATGTCTTCAAACAATCCTTTTAACACAAGTGATGCGAGAAGTATTTTAGAAAATGTGAAAACTAGAATTATGGATCTTCAAGACACGTTAAAACTAAAACCAATATTACAACAAACATCCGGTTTAATAGCTTTGACAATGAAAATAAAAGTATTTTGAAACTCAAATTGCCCTCACCGAATGCCATCGATGCAAGGGTAATTCATTTGAACAAGCATTTTGAAAGAAACAGTTGACTTTGTCAAGGACCATAAATCCTGGTAAAGCAAGCTAATGAGTATGTCGAACACATCAAATTTTTGGAAAATATAAATGACTCTCTCTTGAAGATGTTCTGTCTCACCGATATTATGTCCATTATTTTACAAACATATTACATTGAAGATCATGAAAGACTCGATCGAGACCTCTAAAATTGTTTCAAAATATGAAAAAGCACTTGAGAAACTTGAAAAGAAAATGTCTCATATTTTAAACAACTTGATCGAAAAAGCGAGGAATGCAAGTATGACAAACGTCGTATGGCGTGCCTACAATGACATGAAAGCGAAAATGGTCTTTTGAGGGCTCATTGGAATGTCAAAAAGGAAAGGCGATGGATACTAAGATTTCAAAACCATTGACCGAGGAGAAAGCAAATGTTTCAAACCGGTTTTAAAACCAAAATGTCTGCTTTCAATGCCTCCTCCAAAAGTCAATGAGAAAATGATTTATCAAAGCAATCCTCCACCGCCTTACCTAAACAAAATGTTGAAAAAGGAAAAGCGATTATTGAGAAACCAAAAGTTTTAGCACTGGCCTTTTAAGATGAGTACCACTAATGCGCCTCGCCTCCACATCTAAAACATATGGAACAAACGACATAAGTTTAGAAAAGCACTCCAAAGAGACTAGGAAAGTGAAACCACTTCTCTAGATAACATTGTGAATCTTAATGAGTGTGCCTTACCTTCTACAGACTAGGAAGCACCTCTAGGAGCATGAGACTAAAGCCTAAGAGCAATACAAGGAAAAATAGAGTCTCGCTTGCCTCTAAGAGTAGTCGCTTGAATAAAGAGAAGAAAGTAGAAGAACACCCTAGGAATTTACCGCTTTGTAATAAGAAAGACAATTCATCTGAATGTACTGAACCTATGAAACTTGCTAAGTCTAATGAATGTGTTGAATCTCTTTGTTTAACTTGCAAGAAATCTTTAACTAATGTTCATGATGATTGTATTTCTAAGAATGAGATTGTTACGCCTGTTAAGACGAATGTTCCCAAAAGAACTTATGCTAAACGAATAGGAAGACTAGTTGCGAGACTTAGGCTTTACACTACTGATAGGGAGCATAATGTTTACTTTAGGGATGACATTTGAAACCCACGGGTAGAACTTTCACACTCGTAATGGTAGAATGAGTGATGAACCTTTCTTACCAATAGATAACTTCTATGAGTGTGATAAGGATTTTACCACTAACCCAAAGGAACCAAAATCAAAACGGTTTCCAAAATCTTCTTCTTCATTATTGGCGAGTTATCGAAATATGTCTTTGGATCGTCGACTCGGGTTGCTCCAAGCACATGACCGTAAATCAAGTGGCGATCAATTTTGTCGGCAATTCATGGGAACCGTGCGTTTGGAAATGATCATGTAGCGACTATCATGGGTTATGGAGATCTACCTTTGGAAATTATTTGATCACTCGGGTTTACTATGTCGAAGGGTTGGGACATAATTTGTTTTCGATCGAGCGATTCGTGATGCGATTTAGAGGTTGCTTTTATGAAAATGCTTGCTTCGTTAGAAACTTGGATGGCACTGGTCTCTTAACATGGAATCGTGATACAAACTTGTATGCTATCGACATATATCAAATGGCCTCTTCATCACCAATATGTCTTATGACACGAGCATCTGGAACAAAGTCCTGGTTGTGGCATAGAAGATTATCCCATCTCAATTTCGACACCATCAACAAACTTGCCAAAGACAACATCGTCAACGGACTTCCAAAGTTCAAATACACCAAGGATCACTTATGTCCATCATGCGAACAAGGAAAAGCAAAAGAGCATCATATAAACCCAAATCCGCACCTAGTTCTAAACAAGGTTGCATATGTTGCACATGGACTTATGTGGCCCAATGAGAGTTGAAAGCATTAATGGGAAAAGTATATTCTTGTTATCGTCGATGATTATTCAAGATATACATGGGTTAGGTTTTGAAATCAAAAGACGAAGCACCGTGCATCATCATCACCTTTCAAACGTATTCAAGTACTTCTTCAAGCTCAAGTAAGAGTTGTAAGAATGCACAACGATGTAATTAACAAATCGAGTTAAGAGCTTATTTTGAAGATGTTGTAATAACTCATCAAACATCGCTTGTTAGAACTCCACGGTGAGAATAGGGTAGTTGAAAGAAGAAATCGTACTCTTGTGGAAGCTGCTCGACAATGCTAATTTATTCTAGTGCACCGTTATTTCTATGGGTGATCTTCATGCCTTTGCTTGTTTCACTCGAACCGATCCTAATCCATCCAAGATTCAATAAAACCCCATATGAAATAGTGAACAACGAAAACCCGATATCTCTTACTTTCACGTGTTTGGCGCTTTGTGCTATCCGATAAGCAACGAGAGAAGATCTAGGAAGCGAAAGCTAAAGGTGATATTGGAATCTTCATTGGATATTCGAGATAGCTCGAGGGCATTCGGTGGTGTATAACAGAGAACTAAGAGGATCATGGAGACAATGAGCGTGAATTTTGATGAACTTTCACAAATGGCTTCGAGAGACTCACTCTAGAACCCGCACCAAACCCGCAGACTTGAACACATCGATTCGGGACTCGTACATCAAAGAGCTCCATCAACTTTTACCTCCTCATGAACAAGAATGGTAGAAATTCTTTGAGTTAATGTTCGATGAATACTATGGTGGAACTCGACAAATGCATCAAACCATCATTCCATTGCACCGCTCAAAATCATCCACCACCACCAATGAAGATGCATCTACAACGGTCGAAACCAATGCACCAACTCCATCAACATCATCTACATCTACTCCAGCAACTCCAATTCTTCAAACAGTCTTACCAGCAGTTGATGAGCAAATTCAAAACATATCCTTTCAAGGAGAACATTCACAAAACCGAAACGATGCAACGTTAGATGAAGACTTATTTGAAAACCCGTTTGCTACGGAATTAGCTGAATCATCTTCAAGCTTACGAGAACCATCTAACTCGCACTCGTATAATCTATGGTATCCTTCTACTCTGAAGTGGACAAAAGACCACCCAATTGAACAAGTTATTGGTGAACCTTCAAGGCCAATTCAGACGAGACACCAACTTGCCACCGATTGCGACTTGTGCATTTACCTTTGCTCAATTAGCAATATAGAGCCGAAGAACATTCGCGAGGCAATGGCAGAACCCGCTTGGATAGAAGCGATGCAGGAAGAACTTCTCCAATACCGTCTACATGACTCTTGGGATATGGTTCCAAGACCAATTGACGTTCGTGTCATTGATCTCAAGTGGTTATGGAAGAACAAAAGGGATGAAGAGATGACTGTGATTCGCAACAAAGCTCGTCTTATGGCCAAAGGATACAGACAGGAAGAAGGAATAGACTTTGAAGAGTCATTTGCGGTAGCTAGACTTGAGGCGATCGAGATTTTCTTAGTCTATCGCACTCACAAAAACATCACGGTTTATCGGATGGACATTAAGACCGCGTTCTTGAATGGAACTACGAAAGAAGAAGTGTCGTGAGTTAGCGGAAGGCTTCATAGACATGGAACATCCGGACTCGTCTACAAACTCAAAAAGGCAATCTATGGTTTAAAGCAAGCTCATGAGCGTGGTATGACGAATGCTCTTTCCTTATCCTTAACAATTTCACCAAAGGAACGGTTGATCCTACCTTGTTTACACAAAATGCAAAATGACATTTTGATTGTTCGATTCGTGGACGACATCATCTTTGGGTCCACTAATCCGAAACTTTCAAAACATTTTGAAAATCTCATGAAAAGAAATTTTGAAATGTCCATGATGGGGGAACTAAAGTTTTTTCTTGGTTTACAAATACATCAATCCCCACGTGGAATTTTTATTAATCAAGCAAAATATACAATTGAGATTTTGAAAAATCATAGTATGGATAATTGTGACTCGGTTCAACACCAATGTAACTTCACCAAAAATTAGAGCCGATTTGTTTGGGAAACCTATCGATCCGAAGAAATATCGGAGCATGATTGGTTCTCTCATGTACCTTACTGCTAGTCGACCCGATATTCATTTTGCTCTTTGCTTATTAGCACGGTTTCGTGCAAAGCCTACCGAACCGCACCTCAAAGAGGTTAAAATGATCTTCGGTACTGAAGGCATCCATTCACAAGGGTCTTTGGTATCCGAAGGAATCCGGATTTGATCTAATTGCCTTTTCGATCACGGACCACGCAGTGATCAAGTTACTGACAAAAGTACATCGAGGCGCACAATTTTGGGTGAAAAGTTAGTCACCGGTCTTCAAAGAAACAAGATTGCCTTTGCCACAACAACCGGCAAGGCGAGTATGTGTTTCTATCGCATGTTGTGCTCAAGTTCTATGGATGAGAACACAACTCATGATTATGGCTTTACTTTCGATAAAATACCTATGTATTGTGACTTGAAAAGTTCCATAGCCATATCATGCAATCACTTCATCACTCAAAGACTAAGCATATCGAGTCCGCTATCACTTCATAAAAGAACATATGGAAGAAGGTACTGTTGAATTATTTTTCGTGAAGACAGACACCAACTCGCCGATATATTTACTAAAGCCCTTCCAAAAGAAAGGTTTGACGATTTAGTTCGATGAATTGGAATGCGAAGCCTAACCCCCAATGGAGTTAGAAGGTCTTCTCGAATCTTCGTGAAAATGATTTTCCAAAAGCTTCACTGTAAATATTTTTGAAAAACAAAATACAAAATTTGAAAATCCAACAAAAGCAAAATATAAAATATAAAACTTTCAAAATACAAAATATTCTTCTCACGACATGTCTCTTGTATAATCGATATTCATGCGTTTCTAGAAATGTCATTCAACAATGATACGGGCATGTACGGATGCTTGAGCGAGAGTTCTTTATATGTTTTCCAAAACATGTCGTTTCTCAAAATTTCTTCAAAATGGCTTTCGATACTTGATATGAAACCCGGACAAAAATGATGACTTTTGATTATTTTCAAATCAAAACTCGTGTTTTAAAGAAAAAATCAAGTGTACGCTTGATTGCACTACATTTAAAGCGGTGAGAAATCATCATCATCTTGAGCACCTTTTCAAGATTGTTCAAAAGATTTTCAAAATATTTCAAAATACTTTGTGCTCAAGATAACTCCCGCTAAAACCCTTTAATTGATTATGCTTTATTAAAGGGGAGTATAAAACAAAATGTTCCAAATTCATGCTTAAATCAAATCCGTTTGTCTCCCAAAATATTCTAAAATGTTGTTTAATCAGTTGATATCAAAAATATCACGAATATGCTATTTTTGAGGGAGGAGACGTGATTAAAATGTGATCAAAAGTTTAATGATCGTTGTTTGATACTCAAAAGAGCTCGACTCGATCGTAACCATTGAATTGACGAGGAATCATGTACCATCTCGAGAAACTTTCTATGGACTTGATCGGACGGGTAATAATTTCAAGCTAGTTCTCTAGTGATGTAAACGTGTCTCGAATCGGTCTAGCCATTTAAAGTCGATCAATTCAAAGCGTCGAACTCTACCCTCTATGTGCGATTTGTCAAAACTTATAAGCACATGTGAAGGGAGTGTTTACGAAAATATAAAACTCTCGAAGTGTTCCAAACATGTTTTCTATCAAAAACACTCTGAGAGATTTTCAAGAAAAAATGGTTTTATGGCAACAATAGGACAGTCATGGAGTTATAAGGTGACTAAGGATAGGTAAATCCGTCCGATGATCCGCCAGAGCCGGAGAGATCTACCCAAGGACATCACAAATAGTTTAGAACTAGAAGTCCTTAGGTATGATTGGAAAAAAGGAGTAATGTGAGAAAGGAGAAAGAAGGGTTGAAGAATTAAAAGAAAAGTAATGAAAAGGGTGAAAAGAAATAGCCTCCATAATCAACCTTAGGGCGAAACCGTGTTCAATTCATCTCTCTCGGGTTGTCACTAGATGACACCGTATTGAAGACAAAGACGTCATGGACCGATGACGCACTGCACTAAACCTCCTAACCACTCAATTCCTCTTAAAAGTTTGTTTCATTCTCACCGGGAATCCTACATAATCTATCGACTTTCTCTTTGAAATCGTTGATATTGAAGAAGGAGACCCTCTCCCTTGTCTCCGCTTAGGAAAACCAAAATGCACTATTGAGTCTAGAGCCACGAGATTCATCAAAGATCTCATAGGAACACTTGACATGACATCGCTTATTGTTCATCAATAAGGGCACAAGTGATATATTCTAGAGTCTCACGCAGATCTTAGCAATCGCCGAACATTTATGAGAAGTTTCACATCCGTGATCTTGATGATTGAATGGAAACTCTGCCGGGGTCAACATCATGCGCCCCGACGGCAGTCACTTCGGTAACTCCCGTGGATTACGCTTAGTGTGTCTCAAACGGTCTACGATCGTGGGGTGATGCTTGGTGTACCTCGGCGACTCATTTGAACTGAGGTGTACCTCGGTACATCGCGTTATCTCACTTGTGGGACTCCGGTTCAGAACGGCCTTTGTGAGAATTAGAGACGTGTTTCACACTATGTTGTTAACACACTCGAAATTCAAACCTGTAAGTGCCGAACCGCTTATTACTAACTGTTTTTATGTTTTCTTCTTATGGAAGCTCGGGAGCAGATTGATCGTGCATTCTCCACATGCTCATACCAACAACACATGAAAGTTCTCATCAAAATCAAAGGCAACACAAAGTTAAAGATGACTCTCAGTGTCAAAGAATCTACAAAGTTTAAAGACTCGAGAACTACATCATTGGTAACCAAAAGACAAATAGAAGTGTGAGCATGGTGGAGAAAGGCGTGGAGACACCTAACCAACGAAGTTGACAAATGGCTCTATACCACATTAACCGATCACAAAGCATGAAGGAACAATGAAACAAGACTATTCTATATCTATACACAAAGTTCAAGCTCGAGAAAAGTAAAGACCTATTCAAGTGGAGCATCTTTTGAATAACCACCCCTTAGGGGGAGATTGTTAGCCTTTATAGTTTTTATTAGAAGTGATGGTCATTCATGTTTAGGAACTTTGTATCATGTGTTAGATATCGTGATAGAATAGTCAACGGGCTCGTGGACTGGGCTAAGCTAATTGGTTAGAAGTTAAGTTAAGCTAGCCTTATATCAATCCATGTCCAACCCAAGCCCAAACGAGCCCATGCCAAGCCCATTTGGGTGTCTACTACTTGTACTATATAAACTCCTCAAAGTCTCATTTGAGGGGTGTGCTTGAAAGTGTGTGTGTGTGTGTGTTTTCTTTGGAGCAATATAACATCTTATTGTTTTCATCTTTCTATCTTGTTCATACGCATAACATACACGATTCATATATCATTCAAGTCACCATCTTTCCTTTCTTAATCTTTCTTCTTTACGCATAGTTTGTGTTGGTTTATCGTGTTCATCTTGTGTTTTACGTAGGTATTTGTGTTAAGGTTGATAGATTTAAGGTCCTACAGTGGTTCGATTTACAAGGAATCTTTTTCCTTGCCCTACTCCACTCCCCGAGTCTCACACTCGAGAGTTTAACTTCACTAGTCAACAAGCTCCTTTCACCGGCGGAGAAACCTTTACACTTCGTTTACACTATTTCCGACACTAAGCTAAATGTCGAGTTCTTTCAAAGGGTACAACCACTCCCACACACAATGTATTTTGAGAACTAAAATACTAACCACTCACACTCACAATATTATGATAGTTTGGTACAACAATCAAGTATGAATCAACACAAGATCATACAACACCACACAAACAAGACTTCCAACTTCTCGTTGAAGCTTGAATGTGACTTGATCTTCTTTGCTACAAACGAGATCACTAATATGATATAAAACTGAGTTAGAAAGGTTAGAGAGAAGAAATGTATGAGAGTATGATAAAAAGGGATCAAAACTACTTGATTTGGCTTTGCTATTTATAGCCAAAACTCTCAGCAGGGACCACGGAACCCTTTAAAGGGTTCCGCCCGTTATAAGATTTGGTGCCGCCGGGGTCTGACAGCAAGATCTCAAAATCTTACCAAAGTCAACCATATCTATGCAAGATTATGTAAGATATGTAGAGCCTAAATCTACACAAAGAATCTTGTGAAATCTTCCAATGATTTCAATGATGCATCACATGATGTCATATGTTTGTTTTTCTATTTTTAGAAATATGAAAATACATATGTAATATTTAGTTTTTAAGAAACCAAAACATTCTAAAAACTCTTATCATACATTATGGTTAATCACAATGTAAATGCTTGAGTGATGAAGATATTATTTGAAAAAGCTTGTTTTAGTATCTATTAGACTTGACAAGCTTTAAGCTTTATAAAAATTATATTTACTTTTGTCGTTAACAAAACTTAAGTAAAGATCAAAAATATAAATAGCGTTTAATGACGATTTTTATATTAACAGAATCTTCCAAAAAATCATATGAGGGGGTGGGTTTGGAAGGATGGGATTGAAACGAAAAAACCGTTTCATCAAACGTAACATGTTGAGAGATGATAATTTTGTTGGTGTTAAGATCAAGACAACGATAGCCAAAATGATTGGTTGTGTATCCCAGAAATGTTCAGGTGTGGCACGGGGTCCTAGTTTATGATTTGTATTGATATGTGGGTAATAAAGGCATCCAAAAACACGAAGAACACTATAATCAGGTGTAGCACCAAAAAGTCAGGTAAAGGGGATCTCATTATTAATGGCACAAGAAGGTAATAAATTCAACAAATAAACAGACATATTAAGAGCCTCGGTCCAATAGTTTATCACACGAGAATAACACGAAACAAACACAAACTATATGCGTAAAGATGAAGAAGAAAAGATAGAAAGATGGTGACTTAAGATGTAACTCGTGTATGTAGAGAGAAAAAGATGAAACAAGAAACTTGTATTACTTGAAAACACACACACACACTCAGCACACCCTCAAATGACACATTTGAGGGTATTTATACTAAGATAAAACGCCTAATGGGCTTAGCCATGGGCTTCGTGGATATGGGTTGGACTTGGATTGGATTACAAATGGTAAAGGCTAGCTTAACATAACTATTAGCCATTTAGCTTAGCCCAATCCACGAGCCCGTTGACTATTCTAATACGATATCTAACACACGTTACAAAGTTCCAAAACGTGAATGACCATCACTTCTATTAATTATTATCAAGGCTAACAATCTCCCCCTAAGGGGTGGTCATTCAAAAGATGCTCCACTTGATTAGGTCTTTACTTTCCTTGAGCTTGAACTTTGTGTGTAGATATAGATTAGTCTTAATTTTCGTTCCTTCATGCTTTGTGATCAGTTAATGTAGTATTCTGCTGTTGTCAACTTCGTTGGTTAGGTGTCTCCACGTCATTCTCCACCATGCTCACACTTCTATTTGACTTTTAATTACCAATGATGTAGTTCTCGAGTCTTTATACTTTGTAGATTCTTTGACATTGACGAAGAATCATCTTTAACTTTGTGTTGCCTTTGATTTTGATGAGAACTTTCATGTGTTGTTGGTATGAGCATGTGGAGAATCTGCACCATCTCTTCCTCCCACGAGCATCCATTAGAAGAAAACATAAAACATGGGTTAGAAATAATCCAGCACTTACAAGTTTGAACTTCGAGTGTGTTAACACATAGTGTGAAAACACGTCTCTAATTCTTACAAAGGTCGTTCCTCAACTGAGTCCCACAAGTGAGATAATGCGATGTCTGAAGTACACCTCTGGTTCGGTGAGTCGTGAGGTACATCAAGCATCACCCACGACTAAAGACCGTTAGAGACACACTAGCGTAATCCATAAAGAATTACCGAAGTGACTGCTTTGTCGAGGTTTGTTTGATGTTGACCACAGAGGGGTTTCCATTCAATCACTGAGGATCACATTTGTGAAAGCTCTCATAAATGTTCTGGCAGATTGCTAAGATCTGCGTAGGACTCTAGAATGTATCACTTGTGTCCTTAATGTTGAACAACAAGAGATGAAATTTCAAGTGTTCCTATGAGATCTTTTAATGAATCTTGTGGCTATAGACTCAATTAGTGCATTTTGGTTTCCTAAGCAGAGACAAGGGAGAGGGTCTCCTTCTTAAATACCAACGATCTCTAAGAGAGGTCGATAGATTATCACGGGGTTCCAGTGAGAATGAAACAAATCTTTTAAGAGGAATTGAGTGGCTAGAAGGTTTAGTGCGGTGCGTCATCGGGTCCATGACGTCTTTGTCTTCAATACCGTTTCATCTTAGTGACAACCAAGAGTATATGAATTGAACCCGGTTTACGCCTATGGTTGATTATGGAGGCTATTTCTTTTCACCCTTTTCATTACATTTGTTTTAATTCTTCAACCCCTTCTTTCTCCTTTCTCACATTACTCCTTTTTCAATCATACCTAAGGACTTCTAATACTAACTATGGGTATTGTCCTTGGGTAGATCCATCCGGCTCTGGCGGATCATAGGACGGATTTTCCTATCCTTAGTCACCTTATAACTCCATGACTGTCCTATTGTTGCCATAAAACCATTTTTATTGAAAATCTCTCAGAGTGTTTATGATTGAAAACATGTTTGAAACACTCCGAGAGTTTTATATTTTCAGAACACTCCCCTTCACTTGTGCTTATAAGTTTTGATGAAATATGCACGTGTGAGGGTAGAGTTCGCACTTTTGAATTGATCGACTTTAAATGAACAAAACCGATTCGAGACACGTTTACATCACTAGAGATCTAGCTTGAAATTATTACCCGTCCTGGTCAAGTTCATAGAAAGTTTCTCGAGATGGTACATTTCCTGACATTGATTCCTCGTCAATTCATTGGTTTCAATGAGTCGAGCTCTTTTGAGATTCAAACAACGATCATTAAACTTTTGATTACATTTTAATCACGTCTTATCCCCTCAAAATAGCATATTCATGATATTTTTGATATCAACAGATTAAACAACATTTTAGAATCTTTTGGGAGACAAGCGGATTTGATTTAAGCATGAATTTGGAACATTTTTGTTTTATACTCCCCCTTTAATGAAGTATAATCAATTAAAGGATTTTAGACGGAGTTATCTTGAGCACAAAATATTTTGAAATAATCAAAAGTCATCATTTTAGTCAGGGTTTAAATCTTGAACACGAAAGCCATTTTTGAAGAATTTTTTGAGAAGCGGCATGTTTTAGAAAACATTTAAAGAACTCGTTCAAGCAACTATACATGTCCGTATCATTGTTAAATGACATTTTAGAAACGTCTGAATATCGATTATCGAGAGACATGTCGTGAGAAGAATATTTTGGATTTTTAAATTTATATTGTTTTGTATTTTGAAAGTTTTATATTTTTATATTTTGTTTTGTTGGTTTTTCAAATTTTGTATTTTGTTTTCAAAAATATTTACAAATGACTTTTGGAAAAATCATTTTCAAGAAGATTCGAGAAGACGTTCTAACTCCTCAGGGGTTAGGCTTAGGGGTGAAAACGAGCCGAGCCGAGCCCGAGCCTGCCAAAGCTCGAGCTCGGCTCGTTTATATTTTAGAGAGCTCGGCTCGGTTCGAGCCATAAGGTTTGGGCTCGAGCTCGGCTCGTGATACGATATATAAAGCTCGAGCTCGGCTCGGGCTCGGCTCGTTTGTGATGCGCTTAGACTTCTCGAGCTTCCTTGTTCGAGCTCGTTTACCTAGAGCTCGTTTATTTGTTTTAAGCTCGTTAATGATCTCGTTAGTTATTGTGGATATTATGTAAGAAAAACGAATAACACTAAGCTAAAGTCAACAACAACCAAATTCAACATACCGTAACCTCACTGTCACTTCATTAAAAAAAGAACAAATAGCATAACCTCAAATCCACCTCACAGTCAACAATAGTGAAACAATAACCTTAGTCGTCCTTATTCCCTTCTTCATATCAAACAAGATTAAACCAAGACTGGACTTACTAGAACAAGAACAACGATCTCTGTTTAGAACAAATGTTTAAAGATAAAATCATCATAGATCCACTTAAAAGATCAAACAAAACAACCAAAGATCTCTTTCGTTCATGGTGTACAATAAACTTCAAAACCTTCAAAAGATCATACACACGAAAAAGAAATCATCATAGATCTGAAACTTTGATATTATCTGAATAAAAAGAAAGAATTATAACAAGTGTGTTACATTCTTAATTTGATTCGTTTAAACAAAAACACAAAACGATTAATACCCACCCGAGACCTTTAAAGATCTTGAAGCCGGAAAAACAATTGGTTCTCCACCGTAGGTTTGGGCAAAACGAATGAGCTTTATGCATTCTTTCTTATTATTTGATTTGGTTATGTAAGAAACCAAAATGTAGTTTGATCTTTAATGAGGAGTAAAGCGAAAGGAAAAAACAAATTTTAGGAAGGTGTGGCTGCGTTAGTATAGGATGTACTATGTGAGTAAGTTTTAGGGTTAACTTTAGGGATATATAATTAGTTTTGGGTTTGCTACTTTGGTTTTACTCGTACTAAACTCATTATTATATCCGAATTTTTGTGTAGCGGAAATGGGCCTAGTGTTTTAAGACTATTAGCGATTTGGGCTAGTTGTAGGGTTGTGTCGTAAAGCTCGTTTAAGGCTCGCGAGCCTATTCGAGCTTTGTATATAGAGCTCGGGCTCGGGCTTGATTATTAAACGAGCTATAATATAGGCTCGAGCTCGGGCTCGAGCTCGTTTAGGCTCGGCTCGTTCGAGCTTTTTACCGATCCGATCTCGAGCTTTTCACGAGTGGCTCGGATCGTTTCCACCCCTAGTTAGGCTTCGCATTCCAATTCGTTGAACCAAATCGTTAAACCTTTCTTTTGGAAGGGCTTTAGTGAATAGATCGGCGAGTTGGTGTCTGTCTTAACGAAGAATAATTCAACAATACCTTCTTCCACGTGCTCTTTTATGAGTGATAGCGGACACGAATGTGCTTAGTCTTTGAGTGATGAGCAGTTGCATGATATGGCTATGGCATTTTTCGAGTCACAATACATAGGTATTTTATCGAAAGTAAAGCCATAATCATGAGTTGTGTTTTCATCCATAGAACTTGAGCACAACATGCGAGATAGAGACATACTCGCTTCGGTTTGAAAGTGCAGTGCAATCTTGTTTCTTTGAAGACCGGTGACTAACTTTTCACCCAAAATTGTGCTCCTCCGGATGTACTTTTCTTCGTTACTTGATCACTGCGTGGTCGCATCCGAAAAGGCAATTAGATCAAATCCATTCCTTCGGATACCAAAGTCCCATGTGAATGGATCTCTGCAGATACCGAAAGATCCTTTTAACCTTTTTGAGGTGCGTTCGGTAGGCTTTTCACGAAACCGTGCTAATAAGCAAACAACAAAATGAATATCGAATCGACTAGCGTGAGGTACATGAGAGAACCAATCATGCTCCGATATTTCTTCGGATCGATAGGTTTCCCAAATAAATCGGCTCCAATTTTGGTGAAGTTACCATTGGTGTCTGATCGAATCACAATTATCCATACCATAATTTTTCAAAATCTCGGATGTGTATTTAGATTGATTAATAAAAATTCCACGTGGGGATTGATGTATTTGTAAACCAAGAAAAACTTTAGTTCCCCATCATGGACATTTCAAATTTGCTTTTCATGAGATTTTCAAAATGTTTTGAAAGATTCGGATTAGTGGACCCAAAATGATGTCGTCCACATAAATCGAACAACCAAAATGTCGTTTTACATTTTGTGTAAACAAGGTAGGATCAACCGTTCCTTTGGTGAAATTGTTTAGAATCGGGAAAGAGGCAGTTCATCATACCACACTCTGAGCTTGTTTCAACCCATAGATCGCCTTTTGAGTTTGTAGACGAGTCCGGATGTTCCATGTCTATGAAGCCTTCCAGGTGACTCACGACACTTCTTCTTCGTAGTTCCATTCAAGAACGCGGTCTTAATGTCCATCGATAAACCGTGATGTTTTGTGAGTGCATAGGCTAAGAATATCTGACTACCTCAAGTCTGGCTACCGCACGAATGACTCTTCAAAGTCTATTCCTTCTTCCTGTCTGTATCCTTTGGCCACGAGACGAGCTTTGTTGCGAATTACAATCATTTCTTCATCCCTTTTGTTCTTCCATAACCATTTGAGATCAATGACACGAATGTCAATTGGTCTTGGAGCCAAATCCCAAGAGTCATGTAGACGCTATTAGAGAAGTTCCTCCTGCATTGCTTCTATCCATGCATTGTCTGCCATTGCCTCCCGAATGTTCTTCGGTTCATGATTGCTAATTGAACAAATGTAAATGCACAAGTCTCAATCGGTGGCAAGTTGGCGTCTCGTCTGAATTGGCCGTGAAGGTTCACCAATAATTTGTTCAATTAGATGGTCTTTTGTCCACTTCAGAGTAGAAGGATACCGTTGGTTAGACGTATGCGAGTTAGATGGTTCTCGTAAGCTTGAAGATGATTCAGCTGATACCGTAGCAAATGGGTTTTAAAATAAGTCTTCATCTAACATTGCATTGTTCTGGTTTTGTGAAGGTTCTTCTTGAAATGATATGGTTTGGTTTTGCTCATCAACTGCTGGTAAAACTGTTGTAAGAATAGGATTTTCAGAAGTTGATGTAGATGACATTGATGGAGTTGGTGCATTGGTTTCGATCGTTGTAGATGTATCTTCTATTGGTGGTGGTGGATGATTTTGATCGGGTGCAGCGGAATGATGGTTTGATGCATTTGTCGAAGTTTCACCATAGTATTCATCGAACATTAACTCGAAGAAATTCTCCCATTCTTGTTCATGAGGTGTGACAGAAAACGTTGATGGAGCTCTTTGTTGTATGAGTCTGAATCGATGTGTCCAGTCTGCACGGTTTGGTGCGGGTTCTAACTGCTTTGGATTAAAAGCCATCGGTTTAAGCGTGGGTTCTAGGCGAGTCTCTCGGAAGCCATTTGTGAAAGTTCATCAAAATTCACATTCACCGTCTCCATTATCTTCCTAGTTCTCTGTTATACACCACAGATGCCCTCGAGTTTTCGAGTATCCAAAGAAGATTCCAATATCACCTTTAGCTTTCGGTTTTCCTAGATCTTCTCCGTCGTTTGTCGGATAGCACAAAGCGCCAAACACGTGAAGGTAAGAGATATCGGGTTTTCGTTATTCACTAGCTCATATGTTTTATTGAATCTTGGATGGATTAGGGATCGGTTACGAGTGAAACAAGCGTGTAACCGCATCACCCATAGAAATAACGGTGCACTAGAATAAATTAGCATTGTGCGAGCATCTTCCACAAGAGTACGATTTCTTCTTTCAACTACCCCATTACGCTATGGAATTCTAACGGTGATGTATGATGTGTGATTCCAACATCTTCAAAATAAGCTCTTAACTCGATTAGTAAATTATGTGCGTTGTTATGCATTCTTACTACTCTTACTCGAGCTTGAAGAAGTACTTGAATCGTTTTATGAAGGTGATGATGATGCACGGTGCTTCGTCTTTTGACCTCGAAACTTAACCCATGTATATCTTGAATAGTCATCAACGATAACAAGAATATACTTTTTCCCATTAATGCTTTCTACTCTCATTGAGCCACATAAGTCCACGTGCAACATATGCAACCTTTCTTCCGAACTAGGTACGGGTTTGGGTTTATATGATGCTCTTTTGCTTTTTCCTTGTTCGCATGATGGAAATAGGTGATCCTTAGTGTATTTGAACTTTGGAAGTCCGTTGACGATGTTGTCTTTGACCAGTTTGTTGATGGTGTCAAAATTGAGATGGGATAACCTTCTATGCCACAACCAGGACTTTGTTCCAGATGCTCGTGTCATAAGACATATTGGTGATGAGGAGGCCATTTGGTTAATGTCGATAGCATACAAGTTTGTATCACGATTCCCAGTTAAGAGATCAGTGCCATCCAAGTTTCTAACGAAGCAAGCATTTTTCCTAAAAGCAACCTCTAAATCGCATCACAAACCGCCTTGTTGAAACAAATTGTGTCCCAACCCTTCGACATAGTAAACCCGAGTGATCAAATAATTTCCAAAAGGTAGATCTCCATAACCCATGATAGCCGCTACATGATCATTTCCAAAGCGTCGGTTCCCATGAATTTCGGACAAAATTTATCATCGACTTGATTCGGTCATGTGCTTGGAGCAACCCGAGTCGACGATCCAAAGACATATTTCGATAACACCGCCAATATGAAAAAGAAGATTTTGGAAACCGTTTTGATTTTGGTTCCTTTGGGTTAGAGGTAAAATCGATCACACTCATAGAAGTTATCTATTAGGAAGACGGTTCATCACTCATTCTACCATTCGGGTGTGAAAGTTCTACCCGTTGGTTTCAAATGTCATCCCTAAAGTAAGGACTATATTTCCTATCGGTAGTGTAAGACCTAAATCTTGCAACTAGTCTTCTTATGGGTTTAGCATAAGTTCTTTTAGGAAGCTTCTTATGAACAGGCTTAACAATCTCATTCTTAGAAACACAATCATCATGAACAGTAGTTAAAGATTTCTTGCAAGTTAAACAAACAGTTTCAACAGATTCATTAAACTTAGCAGAGTTCATAGGTTCATTACATTCAGATGAAATGTCTTTCTTATTACAAAGCGGTAAATTCTAGGGTGTTCTTCTACTTTCTTCTCTCGTGTCAAATTCATGCAATGCTTAGATAAGATAGATTAGTGGTAGCATTCCCAGTTTCTAGCCTATAGAATCACATAGGATAGCATTATCGGGTCTTCTTTCATCATAAAACATCAAATTTAACTTTGTGTTGAGAGATCAAAACTCATAAAAGTCAAACTCTCATTTCTGTGTAAAAGTCAAAATTGTAAAAGTCAGTTTTTCACCAACCTTTGTTGATTTTTCATGGATTCATTATTGGTTCAATTCAAGTGAAATTTTGGACTTAACAAGTTCAGTTGGTCTATTATTGAAATCTGATTTTTGTGAAATTTTTGGAAACAGTTTTAAGCAATTAATTAGTTGTCCAATAAGCCTCATATGCCTGCTACACTCAAGATACACCGAGTGTGAAATGTGCCTCTTGCAAGCTTTGCACAAGCTTCAAATTAGCTATCTAGGGTCTGAAACTTGGTCTTGAGATAGTTAAGCTAGTGGTCTTGAGGTCTCCAGTTTTGGTTTTCACATTGGCTTATTGAATAAGCAGGTGCTTTAGCTCAAAAGTAGATATAAAAACTGTTTTGGCACTTAATTTTAAATCACCAAACCATTGTGGCTTATAATTCAGTGGTATAGCTTAGTTGAATTTAGCTCATTTCGGTAGTTATAGCATAATCTAGCTTCGTGTTCATTTGGTGTCCATTTGTGGTCTTTGGCTTATTATTAGTCTTATTCATAAGCGGTTGCACTACTGACCTCATATTCTCACACATAAGCCATAGTTTTATATTTTTCTTAGACTTAGAATATAATTTTAGACTTTTCCTGAATTTTCATAATTTTTCGATCTTGTTTGCTATTTTTCCCTATTTAAAAGCAGTTTTTAGGACTTTTTAAATATCTTTTATTACAAATAAATCAGAAAATCTCCAAAAAAATAAGTTTTAAATTTTCATAGATTAAGACAAATATAAAAAGCCAAAAAAATATTTTTCCATAATTTTCTTAGTTAAATTTGTAATTTTAGCAATTTAATTAGTTTTAAATAGTTTTAATTCATAGAAAATAGAAAAATAATCGAGAAAATACAAAATTAGTTTTGAAAATTCTTTTAGTTATTTTAGATTTTTGAAAAATAGTTTCACAATTTTCCTCTTTATTTTCATAATTTTAGTATTTTAATTTAGTTTTAAAAGTTAAAATTAGTTTTAATTCAAATTTATAAAGAAAAATCAAGAAAATCAAAATTTAAAAATAGTGATAGCGTTTATTTAATATAATTTATCTTTTAATTTTCTTTCATTTTCCTTCGTCATCTAGTATCAATCATAACCCCTTTCTTGTTCAATATCACCCGATCACTACGTTTGGTTATTCGATCCTTGCGGCTCGTTGGGACTTAACGACACTGGGAAACACTATACTCTCCTGGACTTAATAGCATTGCGTTCTCAAGTCGTCGACTTTTATTACGGTTGACCATTCACAAGTGGTTGACTTGTGTAAACCCACCGTTTGGGAGCCGATCAAATTTTGGCGCCACGCTTGGTGTGCTAATAATCTTACGTTTAGCAGATTAGTGATTTGAATATTCACTCCTTGTTCATACCATCTATATATATTTATATTTTCTTATAAAATCCAAAAATCCAAAAATATCTTAAAACATATAAAACACAAAAATATTTTTCTTTTGTTTCTACATATATATAAAACCAAAAACCAAAAGATTTTCTTTCTTATATTTACAAAATGTTTATCAAAATCAAAAATATCCATCTTTACCCTCTCACATCTTTGATTCTTCATCCCTACCCCTCACGAAAACATTTGATTCTTTCTATGTCTCATCCTCGCCCTCTTGGTTGTCAATGGTGTGGTGGTCCTTGTAATGGTGGCAATTGCCTAGTTGTAGCATGGTGGAGTCGGAAGCGGGTGCATCTATAACCAAGATCCCTATTCTTACCATGACACAACCGATTTATTCCATCGACTACCACATCATGAGATTCGAGACATATTCATGTGAATTTTGTGGAGGTCCTCATCAAAATTTGAGTGTCGAGCCGGGAACACGTTTGTCTATGAGCAGTTTTACGGTAACACTCGGGACTTTGAAATGACCAAATTCCATATTATTCACATGACCCCACAACAATCATTTTGTTATAGTCTTGTGGAGGTCCACACTTTAGCTCGATTGTCAAACAAGGAATCCATTTCCTTGTAACAATTACAACTCTTCGTATCATGACCAACCTCTACGATGCCAAATGAATCGAGGCACCACCTTTTAAGCCACTTCCTCAAAATCTTCTCCTTGATCTTTTGGATTTAGTGAAGATTTGAAGGAATATAAACATTCCCAAGATAATCCAAATCAAAAATCCATGGAAGAATTGTTAGGCGAAGAAGCGGTGCTAAATTAGATTCCCAGTTGCGGTGAAAACTCTATTAGGGAATTAATTGAAATACAAAAAGCAACCAAATCTAGCTCTCGATTCCGTTTCATTTCGATGGCGGTGATGATGAAGATACCTTCATATTCTACAATTTTATAAAGATTCATCAAGTTCATCGGTTGAGATTCCATCCGTGGAAATCGGGAGAAAAGAATATGGTGAATCACTAGCGGTTGAAATAATGGAACTTGTAGAATCCATAGCTGCTAGTCCTTCTCAACTCCTCGGTCTGCATTATCACACCCCGAGGTTCACACTCACTCTGTGAGCATGGGGACGAGCATCTTGACCTTGTTCACGAAAAGGAATCATCACAATTCATGAAGTCTAGTGTTGAGAACCTTGTCCCGATTCAAGAGAGTCACGAAATTCTTGATCATGTGTGTGATATCCTCCTCCTCTTGTCTTCAAAATGATCATATTGAGATGTTCTCGATTACGATGAGGGCGATTAGTTATCTTGTGGAGACATAAGTTATGTGGAGGAATTACCTTACGAGCTTGTCGACTTAGGAGAAGAGAATGATGAAGAAATAATCCAAGGCGAAGCTCTTGTCTTACATTATTGAATGTTAATCTTCTCATTTCTAGAATCGAGGCTTTTAATGAAAAGCCTATTTCATCTCTATCCCCATTAAGGATAGTGACATTCTTTCGATGATTCTATTAGGAAATGAAAGCCTTCTGTTTTGATAATATGGGAGAGAAGATTAGTGGCGGTGCACTTCTCATTCTCATAATTCTCTCCCGATCATGAATCATTTACTTTTGAGGAGTCCTCCGTGAACTCACTCATATCATATCTCCGCGGGAGTATGATAATTTCTACTGATCTAGACACACCCATAATATGTCTTGATCAAGCGAGCTCTTGATGAGATTCATGAAACTATGAATTCTCTATTGAGGATGAAGAGTTAGTCATGATTTTTATCATGATTTTCTTTCTTTTCTTCATATATTACATCACTTCTCTGTTCTTCACTCCTTCGGGAATGAAGACATTATCTTGATCCGGCATTTCCATGTACCATTATCTTGGTAGGAATATATCTCATCGGTGTGGAACTTTCACGTGCTTCAAATGTTTGTCCAACATCTTGAATGAAAGTCCGATGGAGATTGTCTCTTCCACTTACTTCCCATGAACAAATTAATTAGGGTCGAGTCAAGCTAGCGACTCGGTAATCAAAAACGATAGTTAAACATGGGTTTCACCGTGTGTACCACCTAGTGTGGGGAGTTGCCCCACTCTTGTATATAAGTTTTCATCAAAAAAAAAAAAAAAAAAAAATTCTAAATAATGGTAGTAGTATTTCCCTTTTCGTTCTATGTTTCGGCATAACCGCCGTACTTTGAATATTGAGGGCAATATTCATTTCTAGTGTGGGGGATTCTGCTAATTTTATCATGTAATTATACCACCCATTCCCCGTTTTGGCCAAAATTTTTTTTGGAGTAAGTGTTTTGCACTTACTCAACTTATAGTTATCGATCCGCCATGTCTAATAAACAAAAGGATTGGCTAATCCGAGAGCAAGCGGCTCTTGGTAAAGATATCTCAAATCCGTTGACGGCTTGCAATTTGCCCAAAATTGTATGGTGTTATTTCGCCATATCTTTAATTAGTGAAGAGTTGGCTAGCCCGAAGTTTATGGCTTGTGGTAAAGCGGTTGGAAAACCATAATTGGTAATCGGCTCACCAAAGATATATTATCTAAGAGTTGGCTAGTCCGAAGCAAGCGACACGGTAAAGACAAATCAAAACCGTTGAAAGTCGGTGATTTGCTCAAAATCATTTGGTTATCATTGTACCAAGGTTCTTACTTGAATGAAACAATTGGCTACTCCATAAGTAATGGCTTTTGGTAAAGAGATTCAAATCCATTAAGTTTTCATAAAGATTGCTAGGGACTAGCAATAGTTTAGTGTGGGATTGATGAGTGTGTAAATACTCATCATTTTGATTAATCTGAGCAAAACATTTAAAACACTCGAAATGCATTAAAATCTTGAAAATATCCCAAAATTGTATTTTATATGTTTGAGATGCAAAATGTTTAAAATCAGATGAAAATCGAGCTAAGTTTGCATAATTGGCAGTTTCAGTCCCCCGACTTTCAAATGTAGACAAAATCAGTCCCTGAGCATTTGTTTTGGAAGAAAAGTCAACCCAAGTCCTTTCAAAATCAAATTTTGTCAAAAATAATCCTTGGGTAAAAAGTTTCAATAATTTACAAAGTTGGTCCTTCAAGTTTAAAAATTGGCAAAAATAGTCCTTGGAAGTTTAAAAATATCTTTCATGGTCCTTGTACTATTGAAACTTGTCATAATTGGTCCCTATGATAAATTTTTCAAAATGGCAGATTTGGTCCTTGGTTTTGTGGAGTTGCAAAATGGTCCTTGTTAATTAATACAAACCAACACCACTTGACCCTTGCTTGAACCTTGGCCCCTACCAAAACCACTTGACCCCTACTTGAACCCATGCCTTTTAATATACCCGTTGAAACATCGACTCCATGAATCTTTTCTCCTTCGTCTTCACCCACTCTCTCAAACCATCTCACATCACCATTCTTACATTTCCCACACCCTATCCTCCGCTCACCTAACAAAACAAGAAACAATTAATGTTTCTCCTTCCTTTTCAAACCCCAGGTTGCTATATTAGTTTTGGCGCCAAAATTCATCAAGCGGCCAATATGAGCTCTTGTGATCCAATGGCCCCGAAAGAAGTGGGAAACACTCGGAGGAGAGAGAAGCCTTTTGCATATAAATAGAAGAAAGAGGAGAAGAAGCGAGAGGGTAGTTTTAGTTTTAAATTTCATGTATGTCGTTTTATTTAAATTGTCTTAGTTAGTTTCTAAAGCGTAATCTTAAGCTTTCCTATATTCAACTAAAGCTATTTAGTCATTGTAATTTGCTTTCAAGTATTAATTCAAGGTTTTATATAAGTTTCATGTTTTTATGTTCCTTTGTTAAAAATCGGTTTTCATGCCCTTATACTCAAGCTCCAAAGAGCTTATTTCTAAACTCAAACAAGCCCACTGAAGCTGTTGATAGCTTTCAGTGAGCTTTAGAAACAGATTCAAGCAAATTTGGCATTTGGTCAACAAAATTCAAAGGTTCAGAATCATGGGTAACTTGTCTGTGTTGCTGATTCGAAGATGGATTTGGGTTGATTGTGTTTGATTTGGGTTGTTATCAGTGGGATAGTGGTTAAGTGTGAGCAAACCATTGTAGCAGGACTTGGGTGAGTACTAGTCCTCATCTTTGCTATTTGAACCAGTAGATTAACTAGCTTATATACTTTCTCATTTGTCTTGTTACCTCAGTATATTGTTAAGTTTGCTGGACTGATTGGCTTTACTCAGCTTAATTTAGTATCTTTAAATTCTGCCATCATGTTCTGAGTTGCAACTGCATAAGTTACATCAAGGGTCTTCTTGCATTAAATAGATTAGATATAGTTCAGATGTTGATTCATTTAGGGATAAAATTGCATCTTAGAGCTTGATATATCAGTATTATAGATCAGATAGTTGGTTTAGTGGGTTTAGCTTCATATTATCATCATTAAGGGGTGTTTGGAATTGCTTCATAATCTGTACTTTAGGTTAGTTATAGGATTAATATCATTTGATTTAGTCTTAAGAAGGTGAAGTGCACTTAGAGCAGTCCTTACTTTGCATTCTAGAGTACTCAAAGTCAACATACGTGTCAAATTCATGCAGCATTAGATAAGATAGATTAGTGGTAGCATTCCCTAGTTTCTAGCCTTAGAATCACATAGGATAGCATTATCGGTCTTCTTTCATCATAAAACATCAAATTTAACTTTGTGTTGAGAGATCAAAACTCATAAAAGTCAAACTCTCATTTACGTGTAAAGTCGAAATTGTAAAAGTCGGTTTTCACCAACCTTTGTTGATTTTTCATGGATTCATTATTGGTTCAATTCAAGTGAAATTTTGGACTTAACAAGTTCAGTTGGTCTATTATTGAAATCGATTTTGTGAAATTTTGGAAACAGTTTTAAGCAATTAATTAGTCATCCATAAGCCCTATGCCTGTTCACACTCGGCATACAGCGAGTGTGAAACGAACCTCTTAAAGCTTTGCACAAGCTTCAAATTAGCTTTCTAGGGTCTGAAACTTGGTCTTGAGATAGTTAAGCTAGTGGTCTTGAGGTCTCAGTTTGGTTTCACATTGGCTTATTGAATAATTTGGTGCTTTAGCTCAGTAGATAGAAAAAGCTGTTTTGGCTTAAGTTTAAATCACCAAACCATTGTGGCTTATAATTTAGTGGTATAGCTTAGTTGAATTTAGCTCATTTCAGGTAGTTATAGCATAATCTAGCTTCGTGTTCATTTGGTGTCCATTTGTGGTCTTTGGCTTATTATTAAGTCTTTATTCATAAGCGGTTTGCCTAACCTCATATTCTCACACATAAGCCATAGTTTTATATTTTCTTAGACTTAGAATATAATTTTAGACTTTTCCTGAATTTTTCATAATTTTTCGATCTTGTTTGCTATTTTCCCTATTTAAAAGCAGGTTTTAGGACTTTTAAATAGCTTTTATTACAAATAAATCGAAAATCTCCAAAAATAAGTTTTCAATTTTCATAGATTAAGATAAATATAAAAGCCAAAAAATATTTTCCATAATTTCCTTAGTTAAATTTGTAATTTTAGCAATTTAATTAGTTTTAAATAGTTTTAATTCATAGAAAATAGAAAATTAATCAGAAAAATACAAAATTAGTTTTGAAAATTCTTTTTAGTTATTTTAGATTTTGAAAAATAGTTTCACAATTTTCCTCTTTATTTTCATAATTTTAGTATTTTAATTTAGTTTTAAAAGTTAAAATTAGTTTTAATTCAAATTTATAAAATAAAATCAAGAAAATCAAATTTTAAAAATAGTGATAGCGTTTATTTAATATAATTTATCTTTTAATTTTCTTTCATTTTCCTTTGTCATCTAGTATCAATCATAACCCTTTCTTGTTCAATATCACCCGATCACTACACGTTTGGTTATTCATCATATGACTCGTTGGGAATTAACGACACAGGAAACACTATACTCTCTTGGACTTAATTGCATTGCATTCTCAAGTTGTCGACTTTTATTACGGTTGACCATTCACAAGTGGTTGACTTGTGTAATAAAGCCGACCGTTTGGGGCCGATCAAATTTTAGGCCCATTCTTGGGGCTGTGCTAATAATCTTCGTTTAGCATTAGTGATTTGAATATTCACTCCTTGTTCATACCATCTATATATATTTATATTTTCTTATAAAAATCCAAAAATATCTTAAAACATATAAAACACAAAATATTTTTCTTTTGTTTCTACATATATATAAAACCAAAAACCCAAAAGATTTTCTTTCTTATATTTACAAAATGTTTATCCAAAATCCAAAATATCCATCTTTACCCTCTCACATCTTTGATTCTTCATCCCTACCCTCTCGAAAACATTTGATTATTTCTATGTCTCATCCTCACCTCTTGGTTGTCGATGGTGTGGTGGTCCTTGTAATGGTGGCAATTGCCCGGTTGTAGCATGGTGGAGTCGAAGCGGTGCATCTATAACCAAGATCCCTATTCTTACCATGACACAACCGATTTATTCCATTAGCTACCACATCATGAGATTCGGACATATTCATGTGAATTTTGTGGAGGTCCTCATCAAAATTTGAGTGTCGAACGGGAACACGTTTGTCTATGAGCAGTTTTCGGTAACACTCGGGACTTTAAATGACCAAATTCCATATTATTCACATGACCACCACAACAATCATTTTGTTATAGTCTTGTGGAGGTCCGCACTTTAGCTCGATTGTCAAACAAGGAATCCATTTCCTTGTAACAATTACAACTCTTCGTATCATGACCAACCTCTGATGCCAAATGAATCGGGCACCACCTCATTAAGCCACTTCCTCAAAATCTTCTCCTTGATCTTTTGGATTTAGTGAAAGATTTGAAGGAATATAAACATTCCCAAGATAATCCAATCAAAAATCCATGGAAGAATTGTTAGGTGAAGAGCGGTCGCTAAATTAGATTCCCAGTTGCGGTGAAAACTCTATTAGGAATTAATTGAAATACAAAAAGCGACCAAATCTAGCTCTCGATTCCGTTTCATTTCGATGGCGGTGATGATGAAGATACCCTTCATATTCTACAATTTTATAAAGATTCATCAAGTTCATCGGTTGAGATTCCATCCGTGGAAATACGGGGAGAAAAGAATATGGTGAATCACTAGCGGTTGAAATAATGAAACTTGTAGAATCCATAACGCTAGTCCTTCTCAACTCCTCGGTCTGCTTTGTTATCACACCCGAGGTTCACACTCACTCTACGAGCATGGGGGCGAGCATCTTGACCTTGTTCACGAAAAGGAATCATACAATTCATGAAGTATAGTGTTGAGAACCTTGTCCCAATTCAAGAGAGTCACGAAATTCTTGATCATGTGTGTGATATCCCTCCTCCTCTTGTCTTCAAAATGATCATATTGAGATGTTCTCGATTCGATGAGGATGATTAGTTATCTTGTGGAGACATAAGTTATGTGGAGGAATTACCTTACGAGCTTGTCACCAGGAGAAGAGAATGATGAAGAAATAATCAAGGCGAAGCTCTTCGTCTTACATTATTGAATGTTAATCTTCTCATTTCTAGAATCGAGGCTTTTAATGAAAAGCCTATTTCATCTCTATCCCCATTAAGGATAGTGACATTCTTTCGATGATTCTATTAGAAATGAAGGCCTTGTTTTGATAATATGGGAGAGAAGATTAGTGGCGGTACCACTTCTCATTCTCATAATTCTCTCCCGATCATGAGTCATTTACTTTTGAGGTCCTCCGTGAACTCGCTCATATCATATCTCCGCGGAGTATGATAATTTCTACTGATCTAGACACACCCATAATATGTCTTGATCAAGCGAGCTTAACTTGATGAGATTCATGAAACTATGAATTCTCTATTGAGGATGAAGAGTTAGTCATGATTTTATCATGATTTTCTTTCTTTTCTTCATATATTACATCACTTCTCACATTCTTCACTCCTTGGGAATGAAGACATTATCTTCGATCCCGCATTTCCATGTACCATTATCTTGGCGGGAATATATCTCATCGGTGTGGAACTTTCACGTGCTTCAAATGTTTGTCCAAACATCTTGAATGAAAGTCGATGGAGATTGTCTCTTCCACTTACTTCCCATGAACAAATTAATTGAGGGTCGAGTCAAGCTAGCGACTCGGTAATCAAAACGATGAGTTAAACATGGGTTTTCACCGTGTGTACCACCCTAGTGTGGGGAGTTGCCCCCTCTTGTATATAAGTTTTCATCAAAAAAAAAAAAAAAATTCCAAATAATGGCGTAGTATTTCCTTTTCGTTCTATGTTTCGGCATAACCGCGGTACTTTGAATATTAAGGGCAATATTCATTTCTAGTGTGGGGGAATTCTCACGAATTTTATTATGTAATTATACCACCCAATTCCCCATTTTGGCCAAAATTTTTTTTGGAGTAAGTGTTTTGCACTTACTCAACTTATAGTTATCGATCCGCCATGTCTAATAAACAAAAGGATTGGCTAATCCGAGAGCAAGCGGCTCTTGGTAAAGATATCTCAAATCCGTTGACGACTTGCAATTTGCCCAAAATTGTATGGTGTTCATTCGCCCATATCTTTAATTAGTGAAGAGTTGGCTAGCCCGCAAGTTTATGGCTTGTGGTAAAGCGGTTGGAAAACCAAAATTGGTAATCGACTCACCAAAGATATATTATCTAAGAGTTGGCTAGTCCGAAGCAAGCGGCACGGTAAAGACAAATCAAAAGCAGTTGAAAGTCGGTGATTTGCTCAAAATCATTTGGTTATCATTGTACCAAGGTTCTTACTTGAGCGAAACAATTGGCTACTCCATAAGTAATGGCTTTTGGTAAAGAGATTCAAATCCATTAAGTTTTCATAAAAGATTGCTAGGGACTAGCAATAGTTTAGTGTGGGGATTGATGAGTGTGTAAATACTCATCATTTTGGTTAAATCTGAGCTGAAAACATTTAAAACACTCGAAATGCATAAAAATCTTGAAAATATCCCAAAATTGTATTTTATATGTTTGGATGCAAAATGTTTAAAATCGGATGAAAATCGAGCTAAGTTTGCATAATTGCGGTTCGGTCCCAGACTTTCAAATGTAGACAAAATCGGGTCCACGAGCATTTGTTTTGGAAGAAAAGTCAACCCAAGTCCTTTCAAAATCAAAATTTGTCAAAAATGATCCTTGGGTAAAAGTTTCAATAATTTACAAAGTTGGTCCTTGAGTTTAAAAATTGGCAAAAATAGTCCTTGGAAGTTTAAAATATCTTTAATGGTCCTTGTACTATTGAAACTTGTCATAATTGGTCCCTATGATAAATTTTACAAAATGGCGATTTAGTCCTTGGTTTTGTGGAATTGCAAAAATGGTCCTTGTTAATTAATACCAAACCAACACCTTGACCACTTGAACCTTGGCCCCTACCAAAACCACCTTGACCCCTACTTGAACCCCCGCTTTTAATATACCCGGCCAAACGATCAACTCCATGAATCTTTTCTCCTTCGTCTTCACCCACTCTACGAAACCATCTCATCACCATTCTTACATTTCCCCACACCCTATCCCTCCACTCACCTAACAAAACAAGAAACAATTAATGTTTCTCCTTCCTTTTCAAACCCCCAGGTTGCTATATTAGTTTTGGCGCCAAAATTCATCAAGCGGCCAATATGAGCTCGGTGATCAATGGCCCAAAAGAGTGGGAAACACTCGGAGGAGAGAGGGAAGCCTTTTGCATATAAATAGAAGAAAGAGGAGAAGAGCAAGAGGGTAGTTTTAGTTTTAAATTTCATGTATGTCGTTTTATTTAAATTGTCTTAGTTAGTTTCTAAAGCGTAATCTTAAGCTTTCCTATATTCAACTAAAGCTATTTAGTCATTGTAATTTGCTTTCAAGTATTAATTCAAGGTTTTATATAAGTTTCATGTTTTTATGTTCACTGTTAAAAATTAGTTTTCATGCCCTTATACTCAAGCTCCAAAGAGCTTATTTCTAAACTCAAACAAGCCCACTGAAGCTGTTGATAGCTTTCAGTGAGCTTTAGAAACAGATTCAAGCAAATTTGGCATTTGGTCAACAAAAGTCAAGGTTGAGAATCATGGGTAACTTATGCGTGTTCTTGATTTGAAGATGGATTTGGGTTGATTGTGTTTGATTTGGGTTGTTATCGATGGGATAGTGGTTAAGTGTGAGCAAACCATTGTATGCGAGGACTTGGGTGAGTACTAGTCCTCATCTTTGCTATTTGAACGATGAATTAACTAGCTTATATACTTTCTCATTTGTCTTGTTACCTCGATTATATTGTTAAGTTTCTTTGGTGATTGGCTTTACTCGACAATTTAGTATCTTTAAATTACGCCATCATGTTACGAGTTACCAGCGCATAAGTTACATCAAGGGTCTTCTTGCATTAAATAGATTAGATATAGTTGAGATGTTGATTCATTTAGGGATAAAATTGCATCTTAGAGCTTGATATATCAGTATTATAGATCAGATAGTTGGTTTAGTGGGTTTAGCTTCATATTATCATCATTAAGGGGTGTTTGGAATTGCTTCATAATCTGTACTTTAGGTTAGTTATAGGATTAATATCATTTGATTTAGTCTTAAGAAGGTGAAGTGCACTTAGAACAGTCCTTACTTTGCATTCTAGAGTACTCAAAGTCAACATCTGTGTCAAATTCATGCAACAGTTAGATAAGATAGATTAGTGGTAGCATTCCCTAGTTTCTAGCCTTAGAATCACATAGGATAGCATTATCAGGTCTTCTTTCATCATAAAACATCAAATTTAACCTGTGTTGAGAGATCAAAACTCATAAAAGTCAAACTCTCATTTCTGTGTAAAAGTCAAAATTGTAAAAGTCAGTTTTTCACCAACCTTTGTTGATTTTTCATGGATTCATTATTGGTTCAATTCAAGTGAAATTTTGGACTTAACAAGTTCAGTTGGTCTATTATTGAAATCTGATTTTTGTGAAATTTTTGGAAACAGTTTTAAGCAATTAATTAGGCGTCCAATAAGCCCATATGCCTGATTCGCTTTCGGCATACATCGAGTGTGAAACAACCTCTTACAAGCTTTGTACAAGCTTCAAATTAGCTTTCTAGGGTCTGAAACTTGGTCTTGAGATAGTTAAGCTAGTGGTCTTGAGGTCTCAGTTTTGGTTTTCACATTGGCTTATTGAATAAGTGGTGCTTTAGCTTCAGTAGATAGAAAAAGCTTTTGGCACTTAGTTTAAATCACCAAACCATTGTGGCTTATAATTCAGTGGTATAGCTTAGTTGAATTTAGCTCATTTCAGGTAGTTATAGCATAATCTAGCTTATGTGTTCATTTGGTGTCCATTTGTGGTCTTTGGCTTATTATTAAGTCTTTATTCATAAGCGGTTTACCTTCTGACCTCATATTCTCACACATAAGCCATAGTTTTATATTTTTATTAGACTTAGAATATAATTTTAGACTTTTCCTGAATTTTTCATAATTTTTTCGATCTTGTTTGCTATTTTTCCCTATTTAAAAGCAGTTTTTAGGACTTTTAAATAGCTTTTATTACAAATAAATCAGAAAATCTCCAAAAAAATAAGTTTTCAATTTTCATAGATTAAGATAAATATAAAAAGCCAAAAAAATATTTTTCCATAATTTTCTTAGTTAAATTTGTAATTTTTAGCAATTTAATTAGTTTTAAATAGTTTTTAATTCATAGAAAATAGAAAATAATCAGAAAAATACAAAATTAGTTTTGAAAATTCTTTTTAGTTATTTTAGATTTTTGAAAAATAGTTTCACAATTTTCCTCTTTATTTTCATAATTTTTAGTATTTTAATTTAGTTTTAAAAGTTAAAATTAGTTTTTAATTCAAATTTATAAAATAAAAATCAAGAAAATCAAATTTTAAAAATAGTGATAGCGTTTATTTAATATAATTTATCTTTTAATTTCTTTCATTTTTCCTTTGTCATCTAGTATCAATCATAACCCACTTTCTTGTTCAATATCACCGATCATTTCTGCGTTTGGTTATTCGATTCATGCATTTCGTTGGGACTTAACGACACAGAAACACTATACTCTCTTGGACTTAATTGCATTGCGTTCTCAAAATTGTCGACTTTTATTACGGTTGACCATTCACGAGGTTGACTTGCGTAATAAAGCCCGACCGTTGAGACCGATCGAGACATTTTCTTTTCAAGTTTTGCAAGAGCTTTTCATATTTTGAAACAATTTTGAGGTCTCGGTGGAGTCTTTCATTATCTTCAACGAATATGTTTGTAAAACAATGGACATAATATCGGTACGGATCATCTTGAAGAGAATCATTTAAATTTTCAAAACTTTGATGTGTTCAACACTTTCATTAGCTTTCTTTATCGAGGATTTATGGTCCTTGACAAAGTCAATGTTTCTTTCAAAAATGCTTGTTCAAAATGAATTACCCTTGAATTGATGTTATTCAAATTGAGGGCGATTTGAGTTTCAAAAACTTTTTATTATCATCATGAAACTAGAAAACCGGATGTTAGTTGTAATATTGGTTTTAGATTTGACACTCTCTTGAAGTTCCCAATTCTAGTTTTAACGTCATCTAAAATGCTTCTAGCATCACTTGTGTTAAAAGGATTGTTTGAAGACATTTGTTCGATTTTGAAAGAGATTTAGAGACAACTACGGGGAGTTGGGCGGTTTTAAGCTTGTTGACTCTTTGTTTGAAACTCTTGGGTGTGATGGAAAACTTTGACTTTTCTTTTTGTGAAACAAAAGTGATTCCATTAATTTTGTTCCATTTGTTATAGTCGATGATAAGGTTTTAAAATGTACCTTTTGAGGTCGTTTAAGCCCTTATTTGATCACTTTTGTATCCGTTATTACTTAATATCGTTCCTTTTCACCTTTTAGGTCTCTTGAAGGCAAATTCTTTGTAATGGCACTTATTTGGACGAAAAGCGGATATCTGAAGAAAATGGCCAAAGTCAAGAATCGAGACACTCAGTTTCTTGAAATACAAGGTGGCGGCGTCCTTTGCTAGCTAATGACGCCGTCGGAGTATTTTAATGACGACACGAAGCCAAAATTCTTATTTTCAAGTGGCGGTGTCGGGGCTTTAAAAGAGTAGGCCGTCGCTACTCGGGCGGCCTAGATTTGATCGAAAGGCGTCGAAGGCGAAGAGGACGGCGTCACAAGCACAAGGTGGCGCGTCGCCAGACTAACGTATCGAAGCGAAACCCTAATGACGGCGACCCGGCGTCGTCACAAATCATAAGGTGGCCCGTCGCGATTGTAATATTATATATAGAATCCGAATTTTTCGGTTTAGTGGGTAGTCTTTTGGGTAAAACCTAAAGCCGAACCAAAGGCATCTTATACGGTATTTTAGGGTTCAAACCCTATCTTACATCAAGATAAGTGTTTTACTTCATTAATTCAATTATGTCTTTGATTATTTGTGTGTATGCTTGCATGTTCTCCATGTCCAAGCTAATTTACTTGTGTGTTTTCTTAGGGAATATGAAACTTAATTATTAAATATTGATTGGTTGTCTCTTATCTTAATTGATTAATGATCTAGTAATCACGATAGGTCATTCGTTGTGTAATTAATGCTTGATTAATCTTTGTGAACCTTAGGCTATAGCACTTAGGCGGTTGTAGGCTAAATCATCCAAAGAGGGCCTTAGAGTTAGAGTTTATAATCCTAGAGGGTTTTGTAGGCGAGACCCTTTGGTAAGTTCAAAGAGTTAGGGATAAGCGCATACCCTACGACTTTAGACACTGGCGCGATTAAGAATAAGGGCGTGACAATTCAACCATCAATAGGAGATAATTAGGGAGTAGTAAAACCTAAGTGAACACATCTTTAAACTATCATACGAGCACACAATAATTAGACATAGACTACATACACCTTAGATTAGATAATTAGATAAATAGAGTAATCGGTGAAATACCAACCCCAATCAAACCCCGAGATTAGTACATTTCCATTTCATAAAATATAAAAATACAAAATAATCATCCTCACCTTTAGACTTAAATCGACATACACTTGACCTAACGACACTATTCCCTGAGAACGATATCAATACCCGTGACACCTAATACTACACTACAACGATTAGGTTCATTGCATAGGGTGTTATAAAACTTGCTTTCGAAGAAAAGGAAGTTCCTTTGACCTCGAGCGCCAGCGTGTAGCGTTATCGGTCGATTGGTTTTATTTACGAATTCTTTTGTTTCATTTTGATCTACTCTCGTCGGATAGTTCTAATGTTTCTAGAGAATCACGAATAATTATGGGTTCATGCAAAGCTTTTCCATTGTTCAAAACATTTTATTCTTCGAGCTTTCTTGAGGAAACAAGGAGGTGTGTTACCAAGAGCCATTTTTGTGTTGTATGAAAATAAGGATTCGTTTGATTAATTAGTATATTGGTTGATTTGGTTTGAATGACCCGTTATAACAGCAAATTTTCCAATTTTGATTTTTCATTTTATCAAGAATTTCATCAAGAAGAGAATCTTCACGTTTTGAAAATCGGCAATCAACTGTTTGTTCTCTTTTTAAGATCGAATCGTTGCTTTTTGTTTAGAAAGTTGGTCTTTTAGATAAGAAATTTCCTTGTTTAAAGATTTTATTTTCAAATTCAAATTGACATCAAGCGTGTTATACTTGATTTGCAATTGTTGTTCTCTTAAAGCGGAATCTTGATAACCAATTTCTAATTCGACTCTTTGTTTTATGAAATTCAAAAACTTTTGCATGCTCCTTGTACCTCTCAAGCTCGGTCAATTTATCATTCGCGGCCTTAACATCGTGATTGACCTTTTGAACTTTCTCAATTTCAATGCCACGATTATTGATTAATGTTTCAAATAAAGCGTGTTTCCTCATCGATCTCGAGATTTTGTGTCTTGACCTCCACTAGGATCCACATCTAGAGTTTGAGTTAGTATTGCTACTTTCGGATTGTCCGTATGTATCATAAGTAGGTCTTGTGTCACGAAATCTTGTTAGTCATCAGTAAACACATCAAATATGACATTGTTATAGCATGGATCAATGATTGGTACCTCGAATCTGCATTGGCGTCATAGGCAGGAGGTGCGTCGAGACTCGGTGTCATGCTTAGCTTCGAAGATTTGCCATGAAGATGCGGTTTGCATTGATGTCCTCGAGGTCTTCAAATCATCCATAATAGCAAAAATCATTTTCCTCGACACTCAGCGCAACCACGCTCGATTTACGTGCTATGACATAGCTTTACGAAGATATCACGACATTTTTCTTTTAAACGGTGGGACAATTCCTTTCCTTGTGACCCGCTCCTTGACAGTTGTAACACGTAACTGATTACCACGATTCACATTTCCATAATTCCTAACATTGGGTCAGACATTCCCATTCGATTACCCACTTTCTATTCGACATTACGCTTGTCGATTTCCAACATTCGACCCAACCGATTACCACGATACGGAACCGCTGATTACCCATGAAATCGGTAGCATATCCTGTTGATTCCCAATAACTCCAACCATTTGTCCTTGATGACCCATATTCACCGGTACCGTGCAATTTGCACATTGCGAGTGTTTGATGAAATCCTTTGGTTGTTGTTAGTTGGTGTGGAATAGCGACCTCACGAATACTTTAGTCAAAAAGCAAATGCGATTGACAAAGCTTGTTCTTGTTCGGTTTCAAGATCGGTGATTCCTTGTTCTTGGAATTGTGGATCTTGTTGATGTTAAATGACTTGTTGTTACGGTGGGTAGAATTATTGTTGAGGATAACAACTTGTGGTTGTGGAATGTATTCTTGCAAGTTGTTGTTAGTGGAAGATGATGAAGTTTGTTGTTGTGAGTTCACTGGGTTGGAGTCTTTGCAATTAGTGCCAAGGGATCATGATTCTTTGCCAATCTTTATTTCTGACTTCATTCACTTGGTTTGGTTTTGTTTGAAAAATCGTTGAGTTGATCAAAGTTCTTTGATGTAAGTCTTTTGTTTGGTTGACAATAGTGACATATCATCCCCATTCTTACGGAAGATTGTTGAGAAATTTGATGTTACTCACGATAGTTACGGTGCCAACTTGTTTACGATAAGCTCATTCATTAAAGTGCAAAACCTTCCATAGTAGGATTCAATGGATTCTCACGGGTTGATGTAAACCTCTCCCATTCGGTTAGCGACTTGTTCTCCATGTCTTGTTGACCAATTTACGTTCCATAACAAAGCCGTCTAACACGTTCCCATATAGCGTAAGCGATTTCACGGTGCAAAGATGTCTCTTGGTAAACCAGTTGGACAATGTGTATTGCCATGTCATCGACTTCAACTGTTTGTTATCCTCGTCAGTGTATTACGATTCATTTTGAACACGAAAAGATGGTGGGACGGAGGTGTTGCATCGAGTTTCGGGGTTTTGGTGGTCGAGGCTTGAAGGGTCCATTCAGTAATGGATTGAATCATGAGTTTTCCATTAGGTTTGGTTTTGATGTGGCGGAGCATCTGACTTGTCCATTGAAGATATCCACCTTTTTCAAGCATAGGAGGGCGTTTTTCGGCCGGTGCATGAATGTCTTGTTGAGTAGCCATTGATGAAGGTAATTGATGATAAAGTTGATGTAGGATCGATTCAACGATAAAGGAGTTGTGTTTGATGAAGATTAAGCTCGGTTGTTGTAGTGAAAATTGGGTCTAAAAACTTAAAACCTCAATAACTTCGTTGGGGCGTTTATAGGACTTGAAGGTTGACCTTTAGTTCATTCGGCGTGCCAATCTCCTCGTTCTCATGGTCGTTTTGATGGGTGAAACGCTGAACGCAGATTCTTGTTTAAAAGTTATGGCCGTTTGAAGTTTTGCTCAAAATCTAACTCGTAAACTGTTCTTAGGCGTAGGATTTGCTTGTCGTGGGGTTGCTTGTCGTAAGCGACTTATCGTAACTCTCCTTAGGCGTAAGATGATGCTTATCGTGGACCGGACTTCTGGCGTAAACTTAAGGTTAAGCGTAAGCTTATCGTAAACTTTATACTTAAGTAGAGTACCTCGTAAGATTTAACTTAGGCGTAGAGTGCTTACTCGTAAGCTTTACGCTTAGGCGTAAGATTAGGTTTAAAACCAAAATCCTTCACACTCGTCCAGCGTGAAAGATATCCATGAGTCAGTGTTTTCAAGCTTATCCAAGCAAGGAAAACAACGAGTAACTCGATGTTGCGAAGATTCTTCACCAAAAGCTTATCGAAAACTTCAATTCTTCTGCGTAGACCTCACAGCGTAGAACTAGGGTTTGACTTTTTCTTCTGGCGTAAAAGGGTTTGACTTTCTTGTACTTGCAACCTTACGCCGTAAAATGCCCAGTTTTGCAATAAACACTACTTTACACTCAAAACGCAGCGTTCCAAATGATTTCTTTTGCACAAACTTCTTCCAAAACACTTAAAGATCAATAAAGTCTACAACTTTAACCTTAAAACCACGTAAAAATCAAAACTTTAAGCAAAAAGGCCCGTTTATAGGAAAACGCAACTTTCTTTGTAAAGCTTTAAAAAAGCGTAACACAAATACTCCTAAACCATTGTTAGGCGATTGATACCAATTGTAGGACCTTGTTTATCTCAACCTTATCATAAATACCCAGCCTTTATCACATGAGAATAGCTAAAACAAACACAAGCTATATGCGTAAAGATGAAGAAGAAAAGATAGAAAGATGGTGACTTAAGATGTAACTCGTGTATGTAGAGAAAAAGATGAAACAAGAAACTTGTATTACGAAAACACACATACACTCAAGCACACCTCAAATGACACATTTGAGGGGTATTCTACTAAAGATAAGCATACTAATGGGCTTGGCCATGTGCTTCGTGGATATGGGTTGGACTTGGATTGGATTACAAATGGTAAAGGCTAGCTTAACATAACTATTAGCCATTTAGCTTAGCCCAATCCACGAGCCGTTGACTATTCTGTCGATATCTAACACACGTTACAAAATTCCTAGCGTGAATGACCATCACTACATTAATTATTATCAAGGCTAACAAGTTTGGTGGTAGGTGTGCTTGAAACAATAAAGTACGAATAAGATTATTTATAGTGCGAATCATGCGTTCAAATTTTCCATTTTGTTGAGATGTGCGAGGCAAGCAAATCTAAATTGTATGCCATGGGTGGAAAACAATTTATGAAAGGCAGTATATCAAACTCACCACCATGATCACATTGAAGCGATTTAATTTCACACTCCAGCGAGTGCGAATATAACTACGAAACAATTGAAATTAAGACAAAACATCAGATTTATTCATCAAAAGATAAACCCAAACATATTGAGAGTAATGATCCAGAAACAAAACATAATACTTGAAACCAGAAAGACTCAGAATTGGGGAAGTCCACAAATCCGAGTGAACAATGTCAAAAAAAGAAGTAACAGAACTAGACGAACTAACAAACGGAAGCTTCACATGTTTACCAAGTGACAAGCATGGCAAAGAAAGGGAAGCTTCTCTTTATCTGAAATAGAATCACTAGACACAAGACGCGCAACACTTCACTCCTGGATGTCCAAGTCATTGATGCCACGATATCTTGACCGGTAAGAAATGCTTGAGGAATGGGAGAAGGCTTTGTAACAGATAGAGATCACCGTGCAATCACAACGGAGGATTACTCGTCGAGTTAGGAAGTCGCTTCGCGGAAAAACCAAAAGGATCAAATTCAACGGTGCAATAATTATCACAAACAAATTGTGGCATAAAATTAGATTTTTAACAATGTGAGGAGTGATTAAAACATTATTTAAATGAAGAGGCGAAAAGGGTAGACAAAATACTATGACGAGTTAGTAGCGGGAATGAAACGCCCATTACCAACATGCAGACGGATAAATGCACTCATTAAGAATATAACTAAGATTATATGCAGAATCATTAAGGTGAGAGCTACTTTTGTATCCATATTCCAGTTGCGGATCGGTTCACGAAGAGTGGTGGTATTAAAGGCATTGGTAAAAGAGTCTCGAGACCCGAACCACATGAACTTGATGCTAGTAGTTGACCGGGTGAAAACCGGTGGTAAGGGTCCTCGTGAACCATACACAGTGAGCCGAACCCCAGTTGTAGACATTGAACCCCTGCGGTTCTTGAGAACACATCAAATGGAACCCTTGCAGAACGTGAACCCTGTTCCCTTGAGCAACATTATAACCCGCCCTATGGTAAATGTGAACCCCTGTGGAAACACTTGGGCGAATAGAGGTGGGATTGGTATTGTAGTTGAGTCGGTCCATAAGGATGGTTATTCATAATATAAGCAACGGAGAGGTATTGGTAGTATAAGCAACATAAGGAGTAGTTTGGCTAGGCGTGAGGTAAACCCCAACTTAGCCAACAATTGTCATAAGGTATCCATATCAACATAGTAGACAATGAGCCAGAAGTGCGAGGGAGTAAAGTAGACTTGCCATGAACACCATTGTGAAGATACCTACCGCCTCACCAAAATGAAAATGACCTTTAGCAAAAAGAAAACAAGGTTTGTTCACTTTTTCCAAAGGATTAGGCGAGCGTCGACCATTATTGTTGGCCAATAAGACCATAGGAGAAGCGGATGTAGCATCTTTGAACTTGAGATTTCATGGGCATCTCTTGCGTGGTCAACAACGAACAAACCGTTTTGAGATCGAAAGGGTTCCGGTAGTAATAATAATAGAAATCACATCATACGTGGTTGGCAAGCCTTCAAGTTTAAGCGAAACAAGGTCGTCATTGCTAAGAGGAGAACTAAGGTCATTCAAAACAAGCAATTGACTCAATTTTCTCGAAAAATGCGCATCAATGGTTAAGCCCCAAGCTTCAAATTCCGTGGTTCGCCTTGAAATCCATAGCTCTTGGGCGTTTATTCTCTTGAAAAATCGTCTCAAGATATACCCACCTCTTTGGCGTTGGTGGGATTAAAATACAACCAAACGCTTTTGAAGATTCAAAGCAAGTGTGGGAAAAATCCAAGGCGAATAATAAAATCAATCTTGAGCCACTCAAGGTCCCTAGTCGGTGGTGTAGGAGGTGTAGTAGAGGAGGATGCGGGTGGATCAACAAGATGGTCCAAGATGCCATAGCCATGATAAAGATGAGAAAATAATACACCCATGAGGGTAATTCATCTCATAAACATCAAGTTTGATGGGAACAAAAGTGGCTAAGTGATTCATAACCATAAGTTTATTCGATAAGGTGAGAACCCAGTGCGGAGGAGTCGTGTCTGTAGTCATGGTGAAACCAATAGGTGAGTTTATTAGTAATGTCTAGCGATGAAAACGAAGCAAAGATGATTGAAAAAAACACACCTTGGTCGACAACACACCTTGGTCGACAAACAAATTAACACCCCTCGACAACACACTTGGTCGACAAACACAAACGGAAAAAAATAGGGTTTTAAAAAGTGCGTAGCGGATTATGGATCGTGTTTAGGTTTGATACCATGTAAGATTTGATAATCGTATATGTTCGTTACATCGAATATATAGGATACAATCTGAGCTAGGATACAATCTGGGCTAAACACAAGCAGACTAACACTTTAATATTAATCGTCCTAACGATAAGTTATTTATTTTATTTTTATTTTGTTTAATAAGTTTGTAATTTGTATTTGTGATCACGGGATGAAGAATGTTGGTGGCGTTATTTAATTACTTTTACTTGAGTTTCGGTGAAACAATGAAAATGATATCTAAGTTTATCGTGATAGTATTTACGTATTCGGTTAATTAAATAAGTATTAGATTGTCAAAAACCATGATAATGATACATAGATAGAGATGATACTTTGAAATACATTTGTTAATGAAGAAGATTTAAAGAAATATTATGTTTTATCATGATAGGCAAACTTTGAGGGCTGCTTTGGTTATATTGCAAAGTTTAATTGTAATTTTGAGGCATTTTCAAGTTGGAGGATTTTATGTTGTATTTTCAAAGTTTATGTTAATTACAAATTTGATGTTTCTGCATGGGAAGACGAACGAACAGTACAAATTAATACTCGAGTTAATATTTGCAATGATTAAGTCTATTCAGTTACAATATATTATGTTAGTGATTGGTTTAGTTTCATTAGTCTCATTTAAGTTCTATCAACAAAACACCATCTCTTACCTAGCCACTATCAACTCATCAACTGAAAAATGTCTCAAAATCCGTTAATCAATGAACTGAAAGATGTGTGCGGGTCTGATAAGCTACACAACTGCTTCAAATTCCTATCCAGTCAAGAAGTTACAGAAGATGAAGGGATGGTCATGTGGTTGAGGGAGCGAAGGACTGAGCTGCATAGAAAGGTTGATAAGCGTACCGAGAAAATGAGTGAGGTTTTGTCTCTTAATTTTGATGAACAAGAATATGCTGCTGAGACCTATGAGTGCCTTCATGAGGTTCAAGTGACGACGCCGTTTGCTAGAGTGGCTTGCGGCCATGTTGGTTGAAGTCGTGCTATTATCACCAAAAGCGGAGCATATCACAATCATGGAGAAGCACGATTAGAGACTCTGATGAATGGTTGTTTAGGGTTTTTGTGTTGGTCAATGGTGTAGGTAGCTTGGTTGGGTTTGTATGTGTTTTCTTGGTTGTTGCTTGATGTTAAGATGGACATGTAAGATGTAATTAGGTACTTATATAATGAATAAGATTTACGGTTTAAGGTCCCAATCTTGTTTTTGTTTTTATATAATTTATTTATAAGCGGTTGACTTATTTTATCTCTCGCACGCAGAACAAAACACATATAAAATTCATGTTGGTGAAATAGGTCTCTAGGCGTTCTTGGAAAAATCTTAACCATGTGCATCCATTTTTGGGCGTCGGCTTATCTTTTTCAAAAGTCTAGCACGAGATATTAAACATATGTTTTAGTGACATTTAGCCAAAATAGATATATTTATCTAAAAATCTCTTTGACCGGTAAAATAAACTAGGGCGAGCATCGAAGGTTCAAAACCGAACCGGACGGACAAACCGACCGAACCAACAAAACCGAACCGGATGGATGACCCGTTGGTTCGGTTTCGGTTTCGTTTTACATGCTTTCGGTTTGGTCGGTTCGGTTGATGCGATTCGCCCAAAACCGACAAAAACATGCCAAAATATACCTAGACCGACAAAATCGAAGCGAATCGACGAAAAACCGAACCGAACCGATAACATTCGGTTCGGTTTGATCGCGTTTTCGATTTTCGGTCCTCGGTTTTCTCGGTTGGTCGGTTATGACCGACGCTAGCCCTAAAATAAGCGTTTACTATAAAGTGAAATTAGTGTTTACCTCTTCTCACTTTCCACATCGGCTATCTCAACTTTCTCTCTTGTTTCACTCTCTCTCTTTCACCCATAGTGGTCGCACCACTCCCACACTTCATTAAAATACTTACTTTATAAAATATACTCCACTAAATACTCCACAAAAATTAATGTTTTAGGTGTTTGTGTTTTTCTTACAAGGATGTCTCTAATATGGTGAAGCTTCATTCTTTGTGGGGTGGCCAATTTCCTTTGAAATACCTTGGTGTTCGGTTGGACGTAATATGTCTAGGTGTTATAATTGGAATGCCATTATTCATAAATTCTCTATAAGCTTTCGTTATGGAAGCTCGTTTACTATATGTTGGCGGTCGTCTCACTTTAATCAAGTCGGTTCTTAGAAATCTTCCTACATGTTACATGTCGATTTACATGATGCTTGCTCTATTCAACATAAGTTTGAGTCGATCGTAATAATTTCTTTCTGGTCTTGATCAAGGAGAAAAAGATAACATCGGTGAAATGGAATAAGTGCTTGACGAGCAAGAAGTTGGGAGGCAGCGGGATCGATAACATTTATGGTCTTAATATAGGTCTCTTATTCAAATGAATTTGGAGCTTTTGAGTCACCGATCTTTGGGCTCAGTCATAAGGAATATATATCGGGCCTATGGAGTATTTTGATGACCTTTTCGATGCTCCGGCTGAGTTCGTGGGGTTCAATTAAGTCGGTCAAAAGCATAAAGCAAAAGGTATTGATCTTGGTCCTTGTGTACTCGCGGATCCGGAATGGGGATTGACTAGGTTTTGGGATGACATTTGGTGAGGACCGACCACTAAAATTGCAATTCTCTCGTATTTTCGTGCTTGATATTGATAAAGATTGCTTTGTTGTAAACAATGTTGCAAAAATCGTGAATCGGTAGTCGGGCGGTCGACCACCCCGGCGATAATCGGTCAAGGGGATGTCGGTGATTAATCGGATTGGCATTTCCTGCAAGTTTTGGGTATTTACGGAGACCAAACTAAAGATCTTAAGCGATTTCAAGCCTACTATGTTTCCAAACCTCGATAAAAGGCTTCATTATGATTATGAGGCCCATTGTGCGTTATAAGTGAAATAAGCGATCACCATTGTCGTCATAAGTGAAATTATTATTTTTAAAGTTGACCAGATTCGGTAGATTTTGGCGATTTTTTCTGGCCGATTTTTGACGATTTTCAAAATTCTACAAGGTGTATGGCGATTCTGGATTAATCGGCGATTCGACGATTTTGCAACATTGGTTGCAAATCATATATCCACTACGATTGGTATTCGGTTCTTGGCGGTCTTGAGAGGTGGTGCGAATTATCTCGATTCAAGCTTTGCAAGTTGTTTTGGGGATGTAGTTCTCACCAATCAATTCGAATCTGGCGTTGGTGGTTAGATGTTTGATGCCTTTTACATTGCATCATGCGATATTTGGTGGATTCCATACTCTAGTTGTCGACCAAGATGCTACTCGTTGGAATAGATTTATTCCTATTAAAGTCAATGTTTTCTTGTGGAGAATGTCGCTTAAACTCCCATCGAGGTAAACACGGATAGGAAAATATCGATGTTGGATCGGTTTATGCCCCACTTGTCAAGATGATGTCGAATCGATTAATAACATTTTCTTTACTTGTGAGATGGCAAAAGGCTTGTGGGACTTATTGGCTAAATGGTGGGAATTGGGCATTATGGTTTGCGCCAATTTTCGGTCGTATACTTAGCTAGATTATTTGCATGTTCAATTAAGGTGTGTTGTTTCTTGAAGGGTGGGAGGTACTCTCTTAGAGTGAGGTGGAGTTTTGTGGTGAGTGGTCACCCACTCCTATAGCACTTGGTATGATAACTTAGGTTATCTGCCATAATTGTCCACGTCAATTTTGACGTTTCAACCTTAACTCACAAAACACCCTTTATCATATCTCAACCATAACTCAGCGTTTTGTAGCACTTTTCTTTAAAAAATAATATTTTGGGCGGTTATGTACTTTTATTTTTTTATTCATATTTGCATCTTAACATGAGTTACCATGGTAACTTGAGGGTTAACTCATGCCCTTAACTTAGACCTATGGTATCATAACTCACACTTAACGCAAAGCAAAAGAAGTCTATGTAGACCATAATACAAGAGTTGCGTTAACATACAAGTGCTCTTAGCCTAAAGATTGATACAATTAAGGCACTACCCAAATCCCTCCTATTACCTATTTTAGTCTTAAATAAATCATTATATTAAATTAAAATTGGCTCTTAAATCATGGACCGATATTACGTAAAAATTGAATTCCATTTATTTTGATGATACACAAAAGCCCATACCCTAGTAATAACATTTGACCCGAAACAAAGGAAGGCATGTTTGTGAAAGTGGCAAGATGTCATCCACCATTATTGCACTAGACATTTTGCTGCCTTTTAGGTTTGGTATGATTGAGAAGTGTATTCTTTACGCGTCATATCCGTTGTAAATTATATTATGCTTCTTCTTCCTTGGTATTGGTTTCACAAGAATCTTTTATTATTGAATATTTATTTTGTTAAATAAGTATACTTTTATTTTGTAGTGTCATAAAATACATTCAAAACTCGATAAATTAATATTTAATTAATTAATAATTTTTTTTAAAATAGTATTTCTTGCATATCTCTTTAATTAATAACCATTTTAATTAATAAAGTCAGGTGATCTCATGAGTATTAATTTTTAAAGTTTCTAGTTTCTATTGTATTTGTGATACATAAATTGTAGAATTACATACCTACTTTTTTAATTCTCTTTGAAAACTTTTACAAGATTAAATATTTGCATATATCACTAAAAAGACTGGTTTTTTTTTTATTAAGATAAATACACATTTCATTTTCAGTTTTAGCTGATATAGTTAAACTACACAGAATAACAAAACCCGTCTAACATTTTCAAAACTACGCCAAACTCTAATTTAAAAGATATTTCAAACTGACAAAACGTGTCTATCATCTTTTCAAATAAAAACAAAACACTCGTATCACTAAACACTTGGTGTATTTTTTTTCGCAAAGTTAATATAGATAGAATCCAAACAAATACACACAAACAATAAAACAACCTAAATTTTAACTTTTTAACCCACTTGCACTTCCCTAATTTTTAGTAATCCCACTCTAATAAAAACACTTATTTAATTAAACATTCCACAAAAGTATTTATAAAATTGAGTTGTGATATTTAATTCAACAATGAGGCCTCTTAATAGGCCTCACATCATTCGTTTTTCGACAAGTATCACGACTTTTTCTTTTCATCATTTCCCACCAATGATTTTTTCAAACGATCAATCACATTTTTAAATCTAATTTTAAATCTAAGTTTTAGACATACAAATTATTTTTCTATAAAATTATTAACTAGTAAATAAAAAGCATAGTCACACCAATTTCTCAAAACATTCCTTTTCTTTTCTCTTTACCCCTTCCCCTTTTTTCTCAAAATATTCCCTTAAAACCCCCAATCACCGCCACCACTACACCACCACTCACCACCGTCCACGTCATCAGATCTAAACTCACTCCACCTCTAACAGCCTTAAACACATCTCTAACAACCTTAAACTTAGTTAGTTATGGACTCACCGGAGCAACGCCGTAAACGTAAACGGAACCTAAAACCAACCCGTTTAATCCCACCGGTAAAATCATTAGTCTACTTTGCGTTCTTTTTTATATTTTTTTACCTACTCTTTAAACGACACACAGTTGCATTAAACCACGTCGTTTCATCATCTTCATTGTCATCTTCATTATCATCTCTATCAATTACTTCTTTTACAAGTTCTTATAAAGCCTTGACCAATTTTAATATTCAAGCTAGGGTTTCATTTCCTGATCATGTTTTGTTACTAGTTTCGAAGCTAGATATTGATTCTGATAGTAATCGTGTCGAATTCAGTATCGAAAATAGGCTAGAATGTGTTTATAGGAGGAATAGTACCGGTGGTCAACGGGGCGTTGACCACCGGAATGTTTTGTCGGTGGATGAGTATACTGATAATAGGTTGATTGTACGGTGTCCGTTATTGGGGAAGAATTTTACGTCGGTGATCGGGTTGAGACGGCGGGGATTAGTAATTGGTGTAGGGGCGATAAGACAAATAGTTGGGAGAATTTGGCGTATGAGGCGGTGTTGGATGGGAATCTGGCGGTTGTGTTTGTGAAAGGGATAAGTCATAGGCAAGATAAGAGTCTGATCCGAATCAGTTTAGTTGTCATTTGGGTTAGGTGATTGGGAGAGTGGTGATGATGAAGGAATGGGAAGTATATGTTGACTACGGCGATAACTGCTGCTCAAGAAGTGGTGCGTTGTGTTTTGCCGAGTATGGCAATGCATCCTGAGAAGCGCGTGGGGTGAGAGCTACGGTTAGTTTAGGATGCCTAGGGTGCGTGGGAGGTCTCGTCGTGTTGTTGTGCCGTCTGTGGCTAGGATTGATCTGAGTTGGGGCTAGGAGTGAGAAGCAGGAGCTTTGTGCGTGTACTATGTTGTGGAATCAGGGGCGTTCGATACGTGAGTGGATTATGTATCATTCTTGGTTAGGTGTTGAGAAATGGTTTATATATGATAATAATAGTGATGACGAGATTAAAGATGTGATTAAGAATCTTGAATTTGAGGGGTATAATGTTAGTAGACATGTTTGGCCGTGGATCAAGACTCAGGAGGCTGGATTCTCGCATTGTGCTTTGCGTGCTCGGAGTGAATGCAATTGGGTTTCGTTTATGGATGTTGATGAGTTTTATTACTTCCCGTATAACAAGGGATATTCAGGTCAGGGTTCACTTAAAACTCTGGTTTGAATTACACCAAATCCTCGACAATTGGGGAGATTAGAACATCTTGTCATAACCGGGCCTTGGGTTTGACTTCACGACCTAAAAAAGGTGTCACGGTTGGGTACACTTGTAGACTACAAAACCCAGAAAGGCATAAGTCTATCATTAGACCTGATGCACTTGACACGACTTTAATGAGCGTTGCACCATTTTCATTTAAAGAAAGGGTTTACATACATGGATTTGCATCAAAACGTTGCTGTGATTAATCACTATAAGTACCAAGTGTGGGAGGTTTTCAGGGCTGTTTTATAGAAGAGTGGCTACTTATGTGGCGGATTGGAAGGATAATCAAAATGAAGGGTCAAGAGATAGAGCACCGGTTTGGGTACAGAAGCAATTGAACCACCTGACTGGAGACGGCAGTTTTGTGAGGTATGGGATACTGGTTTAAGAGACTTTGTTTTGGCTAATTTGGCTGATGTTACTAATGGGGTTTTACCATGGGATAGAGATTTGTGATATACTATTCGGATATGTTGATATTGATAGATTGATTGATTCTTTGAACCAAGCTAACTATTGTTTAAGCGATTCATTGTACTTGGTTTTTTCATTTTTTGTTGATAAATTGTTCTTGTAAGTATGAAGAAGTTACGGTATTTGTAAGAGTTACAGAAATGCGAATGTAGTAGACTTTTGTCAAACATAGTTTGTGGCTTCTATGTTTTTGTTTTGGCTCTTTTCTTAATCACGGAGTATATCAAGGACACTATATTAAGAGAAGCACGATGGCTGTAAAAACTGTCGTTCTAGCTATTACTTTGGCCAGACGATCATTCCATTTCCATACGGATATAGAGATACATAACCGAAACGCAGTCATACAAGTTCTTAATGCTGCATAAAAAGGGTATGAATAAGATAGATGTTTGTTTGCTAGCTGGTAATATATGTGCTGTAGTGTAACTATTTTCTTGTGTTGATGAAGAATTTTGTTATTGAAATGGATGTATCTGTATTCAGCTACTAAAAATGGACAATGCTTGATGCAAGAAAAGAAAATCAAATAAAAGCAGCACACTTTAAAAGATTAAACTTAATTGCAAAGATGGTCTTTGTGGGTGTGTTGAGTATTAAATGGTTGGTCTCTATGTAAAGTATGGAGGACATTGCTATTTAACACTCTATGTTAAAGTTGGTCAATAGAGTTAATAGAAGTGTCCATTAAACACGATGCAGCAGCATAAATTAATGCACATTATGTTGTGGTAACAGCTATGAGATGGTGGTTAGCACGCTCACAATCTAAAATGTCATGTCATGAGATCACTTTCATTCACCATAAAATCATAAATCAACCTCTAGACATACTTGTGAGAGATTGGAGATTTTTAACCCAATAGCGGAGGCCCATATAACTAATTTCAGTCCCATAAAATGACGATTGCCTTGACAAACTATTATGGCACCAGTGCCACATAGAGGTGCAACTAAAAACCGGACGACAAAACCGGAACGGTTTCAACAAAACCGGTTTTAAAAACCGAAACCGGTTTTAGACAACCGAACCGGTTGTACAGTTTTAAGTTTTCCGCGGACGGTTTCTACCGGTTCTAAAACTAGGTAAACGGTTTTTGAAAAACCGTTAAAACCGATTTTTTTTTTTTTTTTTTGTCGAAAACCGCTAAAACCGGTTTAAACCGGTTAAACCGGTTTAAAACCGATCAACGTAAAGTCAAACTAGCTTGGATTTGAATCTGGGCTAAAACCGGTTTAATCGGTTAAACCGTTTAAAACCGGTCAACGTAAAGTCAAAGTATCCGTTGGATTTGAATCCGCGTAACCGTGAAAACCGGTCAAAACCGGTCAAAACCGGTTTAAAACGGTTTAACCGGTTTGACTGGTTCATGCCGATTTTAAAACCGTCGGCTCAAAAATAGTACTTTGAGTACGATGGCCTTGTGATATTTTTTTGACCGTTTTTCTTGTCTTTTTGATTTTTGAGTACTTTGAAGCTAGAACTTGTAGTATAAATATGTGTTTTGGGTTGAGGCTTAAAACACATCAAATCTCTCTTTAATCTCTCTATTATCTCTAATTTCTTTATAATGGAAAACACACAATCACAACAAGCTTCCACTAATCCTCCTCAGTTGGGTCTTCCCAGGTCACGAAAACATTACACACAAGATGATGTTCTTCATGTTAAACCAACCGCACGAATCAGGAGGTTTTAATCATATGGATTTGTGTGTTATGAAGGATGGACGGAAAAGGCGCGTTGCAAAAATGTTTGAACTTTTATGCTTCCGGGCTAACACTACACTAAGGGTCATATAACCAAATGTTCCATGGTACCTCAAAATGCCGGCGGTACTATTGGTGAGGATGGTCAAATTTGTGTATATGATAATGATGCGCTTGAAAGAGATTTTGCGGGTGGGTCATTCAATATACTTATCCATTCAACCTCTTCGACAACGCCAAGCTTACGGCCATCATCAAAAAAGAGGCTACAGGCGGTATAAACAAGTAAGTCGTACTAAACTTAGAAGTGATGCTTTTAAATTATGGGAAGCGGCTAAAATGATATTATTAATGGTTTTCATGATTATAAATATTGTGTTTCTATAACTACGGATGTTTGGACCGCACCACATGGTTCGGCAAATTTTTATCTCGCCGTTACTATCATTGGTTTAATCCAGAATCTTGGTTATTAATGAAACGGACAATTGCTTTTAAACTATTTGGTTATCCACATCCGGATCTAATTTAAGAAAAATTTTACATGACACTTTAATTGAATATAATTTAGATGATAAAGTTTTTACGATTTCACTAGATAATGCATCTAATAATACTAAAGCTATGGAATTGTTAAAATTACGTATAAAACCCATTTTAGATGGTGCTTTTTCATTCCCGTTGTGTTGCTCATGTTATAAATTTATCCGTTCAATGGCATTAAAAATATGTGAGATTACGTTTGGTATTTAGGGGTATCTTAACAAATATATATCGCCGTGTAATGAGCGACAAATTAACTATAAGCGTTTTAGTAAACAATGTGGTGAACCATGGCTAGGACCGAAATTAGATACACCTACTAGGTGGAATTCTACTGCGTTATGTTTGAAAATATATTACGACAACGTTCTACTTTAGATGCTTTTAATGAATTACTTGTTGATAAAAACCGTTCTACTTGATAGATGAGCAAGATTGGGATCGACTAAATGATTTAACTATTTTTACAAGTTTTAAAGAGGCAACAACTATAGTATCGGTGTTTATTACCCAACTAGCCCATTAGTTTTAAATCAAGTTTATGCTATGACGGAAAAATTAGACGAATTAAAGACTCACCTACTCAAATGTTTAGAAAAATGGTTAAAGTTATAAAAAGAGATTTATAAAATATTTTGCTAGTTTACCTTTGGTTTATACTTGTTCAACAAGACTTAATCCATGTTTAAATGTTGGGGCGTAGAATTTTTAATAAGAAGAATAATGGAAAATTTAGAATTATCTTTTGGGTTGGACGGTGAAGATCCCAACTATATAGAATCTCAAGTTTTTAAATTTAATGATTATTTTAAAAATTGTTTGAAATTTATGCAACAAAATATGGTCAACAACCAAACCCAATTCTCGACCCAATGCGGGCTTGTTCGTCCCGAATGACAAGGGACATTAACATAAACCTTTATAATACTTTCGTGAAGACGCTACAAAGCGTCAACGATCATCGGCCAAACAAGCGAGTTGGGACAATATATGGCTACAAACTTTTAACAACTTTAAGTCCCGATGAGTTTGCAAACTTTGACATTTTGGCTTGGTGGAAAGAAAATCAATTTCCAATTTTAGCCGCTATGGCTCGTGACTTATTAGCGGTCCAAGCTTCGACGGTAGCTTCCGAATCGGCCTTTTCTCATAGTGGTCGAATTATATCGGATAGAAGGACAAAACTTAGCCCGAATCCGTGGAAGTATGTGTATGTTTGAAAGATTATATGGACGGAGTAGATAGGGTACAACATCAAACATCGTTGGAAGGTTCGATTGAAGAAGTTGAAGAAACTATAGCACAAGAAGAAGATGACATGGGGATATCACCCCAGGCCACCGAATTAGATGAAGGTGAATTTGAACCATTTGATGTTGAAGAGTTAGATGTAGAAGAATTTTGGATGATTTAATTTCTTGAGTATACGGGTGATGGCAATGCGAAGCTCGATATACTTGAGTATACTAATATGTTTTTGGGTGATGGCCATCAAAGCTCGAAATGTATTAGTATTTATTTATTTTAGTTCTATAATTGTATTGTTTAAATAAAAGTTATGATTGTATTCGAAATGTATTAGTATTTTATAGTTTTAGTTGTATGATTGTATTGTTTAAATAAAAGTTATGATTGTATTGAAATGTATTAAATGTTTTAAATTCGAAAAAACCGAACCAGTAAAATACCGATAAAAAGCGGATCCGAACATTTAAAACCGAAAAAGCGAACGGTAAAACCGATAAAAACCGATTCGAACATTTGAAACCGAAAAAACCGATTCGAACATTTAAAACCGAAAAAACCGATTCGGAAAAACGAAAAACCGATTTTCGGCAAACCGGTTTTGGAAAACCGAAAACCGGTAAAAACCGGTTTTTGTGCACCTCTAGTGCCACATGTTGTCACCTCATTGGTGCAGAAGAAATGCGACAAGCATATCACCTACGGTACACACACAAAATCCTTGTTACATGTGAGCTTTACCCCAACTTTAGATAAACACTCTTATCTTAGGGTTTTTATCACTCGAAGAAAATCGAATATACGATTAGTAATTTAGTATCATCTCACACCATAAACTTACCTACTCCTTGCTTCACGTGATCATACGTAAACAATAAGCTTGCTCAATCATCACCTTATAAACATTCTTTAAGTTATAAACCTATTTTCACTATGTATAAAGCTTTTAAGACTATATATAAAATGATTCATGATATTAATAACATATGCATTAAACTCTGAAAAGTTTAAGTATTTGAACATATTCTTACCACTTGAATATAAAACACAAGATCACTATGTTTAAAACAAAACTTAAACCTCTTAATTGGGTTTAAACATTTTCATGAAACTATCATCGTGAATGCCTAAACGTCAAAACAAGTTGCAAGTACGTTTTTAGCTTGGAATTTAAATTATTTTCATTATAAAAAAGCATAAAAATAGCCATTTTTTTTATTGTTGCTCAATGCGATTTACTAATAATTAATAATCATCACAAAAACCATGTTTCTTCAAGCTTATACAATGCTAAAGTTTGAAATTGGGTATAAGGTCTAATCAATAAGAAAAGAAATGAAATATGATACTTGATTGGCTCTACTGCAATGACACATTAACCAATAGTTATTAATGAGTCATTACCCAATAAATTAGAGAAAATGATTTTCTTACTTTTTTTTTCCTTAGTATTCTCTTTGTCTTTTTTTTTCCCATTAACTAGTTTAAACTAAGCGCGCATAATCTCATATCTCTCCAACATATATTGCATGGTTGTTGTCATGTGATATTCGTTGGTCTTGTGAAATAACAAAAATAAGCCTCGTTACACTGAAAAATTAAAAAAAAAAAAAAGTTGCATATATATGATTATATGTCTCGTATATGTTTAATATCTAACACATTTATGATAAAACAGATAACAATGGAGGTCCTGTGCAACGTCACCACTCACACACTTGTTGAGCATTTATGATTCATGATGAATGTATTGTACGTAAGTTAAAATGAATCAATTAAAGAAATAATAAGATGAGTAACTATCTTAAATATTAAATATGAAAATAATGAGTTAATAAATGATTTTTAAAGTCTGTTTAGTGGCCATTGTTTAGCAAAACACAATTTTAAAACAATGATGGACATGCATTATAAAGGAGGCAGATAAATCATATTTTGTAACTTAGGTGGTGTTTGTTTTTTTTAAATGTCTTAACATGCTCTTAATGTGCCAAACCTCTTAACCAGTTAGATATTTTGGGCGCTCAGATCGTTTCAGAAGCGGTCAGAGGCAATAACATCTTAATAGTCTAGACATGAAAAAGGTATCTTAATGCCTCTTGTTTGAAAAAAAAAAAAAAAAAAAAAATTCACTCTCCACATCCCTACCTACCACTTTAACTCCCGATCACTAACTTCTTCTCCCTCTCGGCCACCACCCATCGCCGACCGCCTCTTCTCCGGCCACAAGGCGCCACCTCTGACCTCCTCTTACACCGTCCGTTGTTTTCTTTAGTCCATTGTTAAAACATTTTTTAATCATCATTGTGGATGATAAGGTTTTTTTTTTTTTTTTTTTTTTTTTTAATCTTCATTGTTAAAATAATTGTGATTTTGGTCACTTTTTTCTTCTTGTCTTTTATACATAGATTTAATAATTAAATCGTCACATATCAAATAGCTTCACTGTCGTTAATCATTTTATGTGTATAAACAATTTTATTTTTTGCTTTTTGGGTTTATAGATGAGAGGATAAACATATTTTTATTTGTTTGTTATAGTAGGATATACACGAGCATTGTAATGTAGAATAAAATTATAGGCGCAATGTGGTTATAATCGGGTCATAATTTTGAAAACAAAAACTATGAAGTAAATTATGGAGTACTAGCCAAACTAGAATGAAAAATAAACTTCATTTTATGGTTGTCTTTAAGTCCATGACAATTTTGTTAACGTTGAAATAATATTTGTGAATGACATAAGAGCTTTTCAAACAGTTGCAACATGTAATTTATTATAGTTGTACAAGTCCTAATAATCACTCTCAAAATGAACATCCAAACACACACCGAGTACAAATCTTTGACTTTGATTAAAGAATAATTAGCAAACTAGTATATTCAACTTAAAATGACTTTTTAATCACGAGTTTGTGAAAGCGTAGGGGGGTTGAATACGTTCCGTTTCAAACTTAAAACTTTTATATCAAATATAGTATAAACCATTGCGGTTGCTAATCTCGTGCGAGGATGCATTTAACGCATTCGGCATATAAGGCCAACTCCTTAATATCACATAAGATTCCATAAGATTAATGGTTCATTATAAATCAAGTTTCACCATTATTAGTCCGGTTGCTTTTTCTTGATCAAGCGTGTCATAATATGTAAAGTGTTAAATATAGTTTATGACTATATGAAAGACCAAGTATGTATCACAAACATAGACATCAACCACATAGAAAATAAACAATGTAATGCAAGAATAAAAGTAAGCGATAAGTAAAGGATAGATAAACCAACACGAGGATTTATAGTGGTTCGCTACAAGGACACCTTCCTTGCCTTACTCCACTCCCGAGTCACCTACTCGAGTTCGTAAACACTACACGACACCAACTCCTTATGGCGGAGAAGCCTTCACAACGTCGCCTACTCTTTTCCCCAGTACTAGGCTAACCACGGGTTCTTTCACCAAGGTGAACCACACCTACCACAACGTCGCCTACCTTTATCCGGTATTAGGCTAAGTGCAGGTTCCATTACAATGGAGGAACTACTACCCAACACTACACAACACCTAACCCCAAAGGAGATCTACTTCTTATAACAACATTAACAAGGATATCAATATCCTTTGACCCAATACTAATCTATCTTGTACATCGAATCACACATATCGAATGTACACCTTAGGCACCTTTCACTAATGCCCTTGACTCGATCTCTAGGCACCCTTCACTAATGCCTTGTGACTTGACTTCTAGGCACCCGTTATGTTTTGTGGCCCAACATAACAAACCTTGTGTTTTATGGCACAAACACATAAACCATCTAGTCTAGTCATGGATGTCGACACATCTATGATACCAATTATGTTTGTGGCCCAACATAACAAACCTTGTGTTTTATGACACAAACACATAAACCATCTAGTCTAGTCATAGATACAAGAATATGATACTAGACAATATCCAAGACAATGTGTCTAATGGATATGAAGTCCTAAACTAAACATCAAGAACACAAAGCATGATGTAGTTAGTCTTATGAATGAAGATGACAAGTTTTCCAAGCTTGTTGTAGAAGATCTTCATGTGCTTGTATGCTTGTGATGGGTGATCACTTCAAGAGGTAAAGATGCAAGATCTCTAAGCTTGCTTTGGAGGATCACTTGAGTATGTTTACAACAAATGAAAGTTAGAAGCATTATGATCATATGAGATGAGGGTGGTTTACATGTTTCCTAATGATCTAAATATCCTATAAATGGTGGAAGAAACTATGTGTGAAGGTGTGAAGAAATGGTAAGAAGTGGCTTGCTATTTATAGGCAAAAGGCCAAAACCATGTTACGCTTCCAGGATCCTCCTGGAGGATCCGCCCTTGTAATTCAAGGGATCCGTGGGACATTTGAGGGATCCGTGCACGCTCCTCTTTACCCATAGTTTATGGGTTAAAACCATGGGCTATGGGTCATGGTTTTGAGTACCCACCAAGGTACAATGTATCTAGACATTGGGTATGGGTCTTGGGTCATGGGTCATGGGTTTTACCCAACACATTTACTTATGTTTATGTATTTTATAAAGTGTTTAACTAAGCATGTTTAATGGTTTGTTAGGGGTTTGTTAGGTCACCATATTAGTAACACAAGCATCTATAGAAGAAATAGAGAAGAGAGATAGATCGGATGAACAAGTTATCACACACACGAATATAATGAAGAATAGTTATGCGTAAGTAATATGATAAAATGAACAACCAACCCTCAAGTGAGGGTATTACAAAGGTATTTATAGGAGAGGGAGCTAGGGCAACACTCCTAGTCCCTTCCTTTCCTTATTGGACTTGGGCCAAGGCTTATGGGCCTTCTACATAAGCCTTAGCTTAATAACAAACATAAAGGCCTAATTAAGCTAACTATTACATATTAATTACTAACACTTGAATTCTAGTCTAGGAGTGATTCCAACAGGGTTTGATCATAACGCAACATAACAAACATGTACGAACCTGTGTTGTAGCATACAAGGACTTGAGTCGTCTAGAGGTGTTGAGAGTATGTTGAGACAAAATATAATTACAAGTAACTTATATATTTTACGTTATGTATTACAAGTTACATGTTTGTCATCAACAAAATAAATGAGAATGTATAGATTAAATATCGTAATATTTGCACTAACAATCTCCCCTTTTGATGATGACAAAATATGTAAACGTAATAGATAGGTAAAATGTCAAAGTTACTTGTGTCCGTATTTCCTATACATTACCTTCTCCGTTTACACTCTTCTCCTCCTTTTGTCGAAACAAAAGGGTGTGGCCTTGGAGTTTAAACTTAATTTCTCCCAAGAATGGCGGTTTGCATCATCCTAGTGAAGTTAAATTAAAAGACACCTTATTGCTCCAATTGGCACACCACGCCAATACCTTCAACACGAAACACTAATGGCGATGCTTAGCAACTCATGACCTTGAGCTTGCGTCTTCAAGAGGTGGTGATCTCGCCTTTAAGAGGAACCTAGAGAATCACACAAAAGAAAAAAAAAATAGAAAGATCCTTTAAATTATAACCATTATTGCCAACGGCTCAATGGATCAAATTTTGAGGCTTAACCTACATCAAGGTTAGTGTTAAGGAAAGAAAAAATAATAAATGATGTGAAAGAAATCTCCCTTTTGTTGAAACATAAAGGAATTTTGAAGAATGAATGTGTGTATGCTCCCCTTGTTAAGGGCGTCAAGTATTTTAGGAAGACTAAGGCGAAATTATTGCAAAATTTGCAATGTTTTTGCTTTGACGAAAAACTCCCATTTATTGAGAGCGTCAAGTTCTCCTAGTGTGTTTGAAAATCTACAAAATAAAAAGTTAGTGCAAAATTATATTCGTCCTTGGGCGAGTAAGTCATATGATGCACTTTATAAATGCTCACGAAAGCTCCCTAGCTCGAGGGCATCAAGAAGAACCTACAAAAAAATTAGTGTAAAATTTCGGTCCATAAATAGACGAGAATCCCATACACATCAAAGTGTATATATATGAACCTACAAAGAAAGGATTAGTGTCAAAGAGAATAATCCTACTACTTGCATCATCATGGTTGGTTTAGAGGTTGTAAGGTTTGTTCAAGGTAAAAAAAATGTGCTTAGGGATGAGGCGCATTTCATTACGAAATTCACTTGGCTTTTGACAACATAGATGTTTGTGGAGGATGGTTGGCGACCATGAATTGTAGTGGTAGTGAGACACTTGTAGGATGTGGTTGACACAAGTAGCTTGTGGTTTGAGGTTGTGGTTGACACAAGTAGGATGTGGTAGAACATGAGACATACTTCATAACGTAGTTCATGAACTAGACCTTGGACACGGTGATGAAAGGTATCAAGGTGAATCTTTGACTTGGTTGATGACTCAATAGAGGTGGTAAACATGATGACTTTGTGAGTAGTGATAAAAGTGAAGTAAGATGGTTAGGATGATGCAAGATTAGGAATAAAAAAAATGTGCGAATGAGCACAACTTGACTTGATGATGAAATCGACCATTGTCATCCTATAAGAATCCAAAAGAGTTAGTAAAAAAGGAAAACATTTATACAAATGGATAAATTGTTCACATAAAATTATGAAACGAAAAGAAAGAACACGTAAAGAATCATATAAATGCAACTCATTTATAGACATATAAGAAAATGATAATTCTAAGTGTTGAACAAGTGCATGTGTGGGAAAAAGGAAATTTGAAATGATTATCTAAAGAGATAAAGTACCTAATGTTCCACGGTTCCACGATTCCCTCACTAGAGGGATCCGGTAGCTTAAGTCTAGGGATCCGGCTAATGAGATAAGGTAAAAGAGAGTGATTGGGTTCTAGCAGGTCTAGCACCTACATATCCTAAGTTACTCGATCTATTAAGTGTCTTACATGAAGATGGACTTAAATGATCATTTAGCTAGAGTTGACATGAATCATCACCCGGATCCCACGGTTCCTCCAATGAGGATCCGTTTAGGCTAATCCTAGGGATCCGGCTCTCAGCGATTAGGAAAGGATAAAATGATGTTTGTAAGGTCTAAAGCTTTGTACCTACTTGAGTATTTGGTCTTCCTAAGTGTCTTAAATGAAAGAGTACTTAAATGATCAAGGAAAATGATTGATGGTAGCTAATGATTTCCTTTTATGGAAGGAAATGGGGCTTTATGAGCACCGTGGATGATTAAAGATGACACTAAGAAATTTGAGAGTGTTAAGTGGTGTTAAATGATCCTAGAGATCGGATGATGAATTAAGATAGATTTGGAAAATTCCTTAAAATCATAAGAAATAAAAAACTAGTTTTTGGCCTATTTTGAGGTAAGGATGACTAAAATCAATTTGCTAAAATTGAGATAAATATCAAACTAGGTGTTTTGAGATGATAGGAACAATGTGTAAACATTGGAGGCGGAAAGATGTTGAGTTTGAAGTAATGATAAATCAAAAATACTTGAATGTGATCCTAAGTCATCCATGAGTGAATGTGAGATTGACCGAGCCTAAGGAAAGTTTAAGTGATCCTAATGTAGCATGTTTAACTAGTCCAATAAGGTATAGAATATTGGATTAATGCAAGAAGGCTAAAAGGAACTTACGTCACCGGATCCCACGGATCCTTCACTGAGGATCCGTCTAGTTGCATCTAAGGGATCAGGCATCGAGACAGTTTTCTTATGAGAATAGTTGCGAAATTTTGCTCTATGTTTGAATTATGAAACAAATTGTTTCTCGACAAGCATACATGTATACTGCGTTAAGCAAAGCAAGGAGAGCATGTAGAGATCACATATAGGCAATCAAATGAGATCGAGCTCACAAATAACACAAAGGTTTAACAAACTTAACAAGCACTATTCAAGAAGCCCAAAGCATTTACGGCCTAGAATAGTAAATCATTTACACTAACAATGACATGAAAGGTATTTGTCTAGAAAGAAAAGAGCACATGATGGTGTTCAAGACAAAAAGAGGCATTAGGTGCTAGTTTAGGACAATCTAGTCATTACGGATTGTGATTAGCATACAATGAGCTTCGTCCATGAAGTCATGTAGCTCTTCTCGATCAAAGCAAGATAATCGCTTGATGAGGCAAGTGGTTGTGGTTAACTAAAAGAAAAATTAATTTTACAACTTGTTTGATTAGTAATCCTAAGACAATGCAAAGTATTTCCATTGTAAACTTACTTTAGGAAAACTAGGAGTATAAATTTCTCAAATGAGAGAAGGAATATGAGACTATTACTAGCGGTGCTCCATTATGGCTAAACACGACCATTTTACAGGCGATTCCACGCACTCAACTTCTATCGAGGAAGCAATTCAACCGTTAGGTTAAATTGAGTTTCTAGTGCAATAAGTTCTCGGTATTCATTCTCAAGTTAGGAAAATTTATATTCCTACAATGTCCCATCGAAGAGTAACAATGATGATACTTTGCTTCAATTTTATTAACATTATACTTGAAACAACTAAGGTGACGGGTGTCAAAAATTAAAAGTTGTCCATATGGTGAACAAAAGATGGTTGGATGAGCTAGTTCAACATATGTTGTTGGAAAGCTCAAGTTTGGAGAGCGATCATGAAAAGAAAAACGGGAGAGTACATCATCGACACAATTGTAGGTTATGATCCGATGTACATTCTTGTTGTTTTTAGAAAACGATACAAGAAAATATGAAATCAAGAAATCATATAAGCACATAAAATATTTATGTTGCACACATGACAAACTCAATCAAAAAGCCATTTAGTGTGTTATATGTTTTAAACATTTTTCAACTAACATTTTCGACACAACTAGACGTTATCCCAAACACTCCTTCAAGTAGCACATTGATTAGTAGAAAATTATTAACTCGACATGCAAGAGAATGAATAGCAAGGTAAGGGAAACCACATATGTTATTCAATCAAACAAGCACAAAATCTATTTGAGATAAGCAAATAATCAAGTAATGCAAGGAAGACAATTTATCATTTAGCATAGCATACGAAAGTTCTTTTCATCGCTTTGTGTTAAACATGTATACCAAGCTTGATTAGTTTCTTTTATAAATATGATCAAAACCTTAATTTCAAAAGAGGACACATTGTTATTCAAAGACGAAAACATCCGTCTCCAATTAGATCAAAAGTTTGTGCAAAGTTATGACCAAAAATGACTATCTATTATAAATCAATGATTCTGTAAATTTTGTTTAGAATCAGTTTATGAAATCATTTTAAATGAAAGTAGACTCAAATACCTTTAAAACGATAGGTGGCACGACTTCAACGACTTACGGTTAATTAGTTATGAATTTTTGAAATTGACAAAAGCTGTCTTTCGCACCACGGATCCCTTTCTTGGGGATCCGTCCAAAGGTCTTTGAGGGATCCGAGATCGACACGAATTACAAAAATGCAAGTTTTGAACCGTGAAAGGTTTAACCTTTGTAGACTTTTAGTGAAGTTATATTATCTATTTTACTTTTATTCAAGCTTGATTAACAAGATATCTAACAACCAAACTTCAAAGAAAATAAAATCAACAAAACACTTTTCATATTATGCTTGACTTTACCAAAAATTTGATACAAGGACCTTACTTGTTTTGAAAACCATTTGTTTTAAAAACTAGAGCCAACCCGCTCTGGTACCAATTGTGAAAACGTAGAGGGGGTGAATTAGTTTCCGTTTCAAACTTAAAACTTTTCTATAAAATATAGTATAAACCATTGCAGTTGCTAATCTAGACGCGAGGATGCATTTAACGCATTACGGAATGTAAGGCCAACCCCTTAATATCACATAAGATTCCGCATGATTAATGGTTCATTATAAATCAAGTTTCACCATTATTAGTCCGATTGCTTTTTCTTGATCAAGCGTGTCATAATATGTAAAGTGTTAAATATAGTTTATGACTATATGAAAGACCAAGTATGTATCACAAACATAGACATCAACCACATAGAAAATAAACAATATAATGCAAGAATAAAAGTAAAGCGATAAGTAAAAGGATAGACAAACCAACACGAGGATTTATAGTGGTTCGGCTACAAGGACACCTTCCTTGCCCTACTCCACTCCCCGAGTCACCTAATCGAGAGTTCGTAAACACTACACGACACCAACTCCTTATGGCGGAGAAGCCTTCACAACGTTGCCTACTCTTTTTCCGGTACTAGGCTAACCACCGGGTTCTTTTACCAAGGTGAACCACACCTACCACAACGTCGCCAACCCTTTATCCGGTACTAGGCTAAGTACCGAGTTCCATTACAATGGAGGAACTACTACCCAACACTACACCACACCTAACCCCAAAGAAGATCTACCCTTATAACAACATCAACAAGGATACTAATATCCTTTGACCCAATACTAATCTATCTTGTACATGAATCACACCATATCGAATGTACACCTTGGCACCTTTCACTAATGCCCTTGACTCAGATCTCTAGGCACCTTCACTAATGCTTTGTGACTTGACTTAGGCACCCGTTATGTTTTGTGGCCCAACATAACAAACCTTGTGTTTTATGGCACAAACACATAAACCATCTAGTCTAGTCATAGATGTCGACACATCTATGATACCGTTATGTTTTGTGGCCCAACATAACAAACCTTGTGTTTATGGCACAAACACATAAACCATCTAGTCTAGTCATAGATACAAGAATATGATACTAGAAAATATCCAAGACAATGTGTCTAATGGATATGAAGTCCTAAACTAAACATCAAGAACACAAAGCATGATGTAGTTAGTCTTCTATGAAGAAGATGACAAGTTTTCCAATCTTGTTGTAGAAGATCTTCATGTGCTTGTATGCTTGTGATGGCTGATCACTTCAGTAGGTAAAGATGCAAGATCTCTAAGCTTGCTTTGGAGGATCACTTCGGGAGTATGCTAACAACAAATGAAAGTTAGAAGCATTATGATCATATGAGATAAGGGTGGTTTACATTTTCCTAATGATCTAAATATCCTAGAAATGGTGGAGAGAAACTATGTGTGAAGGTGTGAAGAAATGGTAAGAGGCTTGCTTATTTATAGGCAAAAGGCCAAAACCATATTACGCCCAAGGATCCTCTCGGAGGATCCGCCCTTATAATTCAAGGGATCCATGGGATATTTGAGGATCCGTGCATGCTCCTCTTTACCCATAGTTTATGGGTTAAAACCATGGGCTATGGGTCATGGTTTTGAGTACCCACCAAGGTACAATTTATCTAGACATTGGGTATGGGTCTTGGGTCATGGGTTATGGGTTTTACCCAACACATTTACTTATGTTTATGTATTTTATAAAGTGTTTAACTAAGCATGTTTAATGGTTTGTTAGGGGTTTGATCATAACATAACATAACAAACATGTATGAACACGTGTTGTAGCATACAAGGACTTGAGTGTCGAGAGGTGTTGATAGTATGTTGAGACAAAATATAATTACAAGTAACTTATACATTTTACGTTATGTATTACAAGTTACATGTTTGTCATCAACAAAATAAATGAGAATGTATAGATTAAATACCGTAATATTTGCACTAACAGAGTTAAAATGGGTCGGACCAGGTTAGGTTTTCTTTGACCCATTAGAAATTAAAATGAAAAAGAGATAATACGTCGGCAATGGCCGGGTATCAATACACTCGTGGAGCTTTTGGAGGAAATAACTTACAATGTATGGAGTTATTACGCATGTCCCGTGATTCATTTGTTCGATTGTGTACATATTTTAAAACAAAGGTTGGTTAAAAGATATCAAACGTGTATCGGTAGAGGGAAACGGCTATTTTCCTAATGACAATTGGACACAACCAGCGTTTTCGGTTTTGAAGCGTAGGTTTCAACGCTTCGATACAAACAATTCATAAGTGTTTTCACAGTATTGGATCAAATGTTGGTGTTTTCTCAAGAGTTATACAACCAACATCATTTAATCCAAACCCGGACATTCCGTGAAATAAAAGAAGGGAACGATGTATTTTAAGGTAATTACTATATTTTAACGAGTATTGCCATTCATTTTGGTTGGATCATAACAATTTTATTTTCTTAAACAGGGAGCAATTGGTGTTCTTGATGTTACTTTGATACATGCTTCTGTTCCATTTACACAAATACATCTATATAGGGCAGGAGGTCGAGGTGATTGTTTTCTGAATGTTTTGGCAATATGTGACTTCAACATGATATTTACATACATTGTTGCCGGGTGGGAAGGTACGACACACGATGCTAGAATATGGAATGAGGCTTTGATAGATCCTGAAGCTGGTTTTACAATGCCCCTTCAGATAAGTACTATCTATGTGATGTTGCTTATAGACACACCCGTGGATTTATGGCACCTTATTGGAATGTTAGGTATTGGCTTGGAGATTTTGTAACAACTCGTAAATTTCCCTACCTGTTTTCGTGGCTATATTTTTTTTTCTTTTCTTTTCTATCTATAATCACGACAAGTTACGACTTAAATATAAAAATGAACTAACAAAACCAACGACGCTATGTTTATATCAGTCTTTCGAAGAAGTGTCCGAAAATATAATTTTTATATTTTTAATTATCCAAATATTGCATTTACGATTCTAACAAATGGACACGAAATACACACGATACCTCAACTAATACAAATAATAATAATAATACACTTAAAAAATACAAAATAAATTTAATCCTATTCCTACCTACTCCCTACCCCACGCCCATCACTCTCCCTTCTTGTTTTTCTCGATTTCTTCTTTCCTCTCTCCCATGGCAAACACAAAAATAGCACCTGTTCACCTCTTTTGTTAGTCAACACCACAAACATCACCATCATCAATCCATATTAGTCCTCTACTATCCTAGCCCATCACGAGATGGTCTTGAACACGGCGGTGGAAAGAGACGGTTGCCAAGAAAAGGAGTCACACTTCAATCAAGGCAAGGAAGGGAAGATAACCCTTTCCTCTTTATCCCTTATAAGTAGAAGGGGTTCTCACAGATTGTAAATCACTTCTCACACACTAACACACAAAATTAGGTTTTTCAAGAGTTAGGGGTTTTCTCAATTGAGTTGGGGGGTTTTGTAATTCAAGGTATAAGGGTTGTAATTCAAGTCTCCCTTTGTCTCAATTCATCCCGAGCTCTTCCAATTGCAGCCCTTCGGTGTTCGGTTTTTCCCATCGACCCACTGTCTAATTGTTGTAAGAATTATACTCTTGTTATTTTGATTAATAAATAATTTTTCAATTTATTTTTGAACATCCTGATTTTTCCTTTGCTTATATGTCGATTAGAATTGAGACTAGTAAAGTTGTTGTGTTATGTTGTTGTTGCTGTTGTGAACACAAGAGAAAGACAGAAAATATTAAATTTCGATTCCTTAAATTTTCGGTTTAATCGTTTCTTATCGACTTAGTTTCGACTTAATTAAATTATTTATTTGCTTATCTTTTCGCTTATTGAATCGCCTAAAAGCTTATTTATTTACGTGTCAATTGCTTATTCATCCGACATGAGTACTCATCACTTATTCGTGTTGAGTCCCGACTAGGATTGACACCCACCAAAAGGGAGTTGTTTTGCTCATTCTTTTATGACTTATACGACCCTAGACTTAATAAACGTGACTAGTATCGAAATAAGTATTTATGCTTTTTGATGTCATGTTAATTAGTATGGTCTTGGTTGTGATGGTTTGATATACTAGTAAAAACCCTTTCGAGTGTCGTTGGTATTTGTGACATGTTTCGAGTCATTTGTTTTGGCAAATTTGAGTCGTCCCAAGACACCCCAAGGTCATGGTGACACTGCCTGACATCGTACCCGAGAGATACTCGTAAGAGTCTCGTAGCATAAGTCTCGGTCACTAGTTTGAGCCTACATTTGGATAGCATCCGCTCGTCCAAATATAGTTCACAACACCAGTGTATGGAGCAGCTTTTTATTGGTTATAATTTGGGCCTCAGTCCAGGTAATAAAAAGGGGTCCATTTGGCTTACGTTGGAACTGGGCCGAAGCCCACAAGTGAGGGTCCGTTTGATATAAGCCAAGCTAAGCCGCAACCCCCACTCTCTTCCTTTGTTACCATTAAACTTGTCGTCTTGCCATATAAACTCGGTTCGTGTCTCGGCCACAACCGGTCACGACACACATTCTTTCGCCTTCCGAACATTCTCGTCGACCAAATACTTATACATACGTCATCACGATTAACGACATATATATATTTCAAAAACTAATCCATAGGTATTTCGTCTCCAACCTCGATACCTTACTTCAAAGTTACATTTATATATATATTCGCAAGAATTATTTTGACAAATATAGTTTTTGATATGATATTAACTTCTAGTATGTATATATATATATATATATATATATATATATATATATATATATATATATATATATATATATATATATATATATATATATATATATATATATATATATATATATATATAGTAGAGTTAGGATCAAATAAGAAGGAATAAGAAGATTATCAAAAATCCGAGATGCACCGACCTAAATTAGATGCATCCCATAATCTTAGATGCATTATAACGCAATCATAGTGTGTTTTCTAGCTTTTAATCGATGCATACACGTATATTAGATGCATTTCATGATTTCTCTTGTTTTTGTTCCTCCGCACGTGTCGAAATCATGAAAATCAATTTGCACCATCTATATATCAAATTAACTTTCGAAACTCAAGATGTTGCATCTATATGAATAGAAATGCATGTAATGCAAGTCGTTGCATCTCAAATGCGTGATTTTGGTCACTTCTCACCACTTCTTATTTTAATTTACTTCTCATCGATCCCTATATATATATATATATATATATATATATATATATATATATATATATATATATATATATATATATATATATATATATATATCAAGGTTGTAAAATCGCTAGCGCTAGTGAGGCGGTTGGGTAGGCCTAGCGATTAATCGGTTAAGCGGGATTAATCGGATTGAATTTTTATGCACAAAAATGTAATTTTAGATATTATATTATTTTATATGTATGGGATAAGTGTCTTGCATCAAAGTTCAAATATTTTAAGTGTTCAAATATAGACATAATACATAATTCTTCAAAGTTCAAAGTCAAACATAAATATTAATCGGTTTATTGACCATTTTTAAGCGACCTTTGACCAATTTTGTCCGATTAATTGGTTTGTTGACCGATTTTTAAGTGATTTTGTCCGATTTTTAAGCGATTTTGTTGACCAATTTTTAAGCGCTTTTGTCCGATTAGACCGATTTTGTCCGATTAATCGGTTTGTTGACCGATTTTTAAGTGATCTTTGACCAAACCGATTAAATAGGCCGATTATGATAAATCGGCGCTTTAGTGAGCGATCACGATTATCTGATTAATCGGTCATGGCCGATTTTTACAACAGGATATATATACATATATACATGACATATTAAAAACCGACGAAAGATTCTTTTATAAACTTGCACATACATATATATACATCAACTATATAAATAAAAATTTCAAATTAAATATTACTTCAATATCTTGTATAAAACGAGACATACATTTTTATGAAAGTCTTCGTTAAAAATTTATATACATATACATGTACGTACTTTTATCAACTAAAACAAATCGACTATATTATAACATTATTTCATCTAATTTTTCCTAACGATCCAATATTGTATTTCATCCAACTTTTATCACTATTTATTTTAGCCGAAATATACTCCCTTCAACAAAGTTCTTACTAGCAATTATACCAATTGAACATAACATCTTCAAGACTAAACAACGACAACAACAACACAACATGTAAATTAAATAAAGTTAGATAGACTTTATTTAACCCGAATCGAAACCTAGATTTACCGACTAATTTAGGTTGCGTGTTGAAGCCACTTGTTACTTGATCTCTTTGTGCTTTATTCACCGAATCGCTAAGGTGAGTTTATAGCCCACTTTTACTCTTATTACTTGATTTATAAAACTATGAGGTGAGAAACATGCAAAACTCTTTTCGGACTCGAACCGATTACACTATTACGTGAAACAACCTTGAATCCCACTATGCTACCGTCGGGCCTCTTGGGGAAGCATTGTTATGAATAGATCTATCGAGGATGACACCCCGCTCGATTTTGACCGGATAGGCAAACGCCGAAATGATATCATATCGATTACAAGTGTACCGGAAATACACTTGCCGTGCCTTTTATTTATCATGCTTTTAGATGCATGCACACCGTCGTAGTTTCGCTTGCATGAACTTGGTACTAACGTAATAGACTTTTTCTACATATAGTATCGCTCACTGGAGATGCTTATATGTGCAACTATGGTCCAACTTGAATACTTTAACTTAAACCTATGAACTCACCAACCTTTCAGTGTTGACATTTTAGACACGAAATTACAAAATGCAAGTTTTGAACCCGAAAGGTTTAACCTTTGTAGACTTTTTAGTGAAGTTATATTATCTATTTTTACTTTTATTCAAGCTTGATTAACAAGATATCTAACAACCAAACTGAAAATAAAAATCAACAAAACACTTTTCATATTATGCTTGACTTTACCAAAATTTGATACAAGGACCTTACTTGTTTGAAAACCATTTGTTTTAAAACTACTAGAGCCAACCCGCTCTGGTACCAATTGTGAAAACGTAGGGGTGAATTAGTTTCGTTTCAAACTTAAAACTTTTCTATAAAATATAGTATAAACCATTGCGCTTGCTAATCTAGACCGAGGATGCATTTAACATTCACGGAATGTAAGGCCAACCCCTTAATATCACATAAGATTCCGTATGATTAATGGTTCATTATAAATCAAGTTTCACCATTATTAGTCCGATTGCTTTTTCTTGATCAAGCGTGTCATAATATGTGTAGTGTTAAATATAGTTTATGACTATATGAAAGACCAAGTATGATATACAAACATAGACATCAACCACATAGAAAATAAACAATATAATGCAAGAATAAAAGTAAAGCGATAAGTAAAAGGATAGACAAACCAACACGAGGATTTATAGTGGTTCGGCTACATGGACACCTTCCTTGCCCTACTCCACCCCGAGTCACCTAATCGAGTTCGTAAACACTACACGACACCAACTCCTTATGCGTGAGAAGCCTCACAACGCTGTTTACTCTTTTAGGTAGACTAGGCTAACCAACCGTGTTCTTTACCAAGGTGACCACACCTACCACAACGTCAGCTTAACCCTTTATCCTAAGATTAGGCTAAGTACCGAGTTCCATTACAATGGAGGAACTACTACTGACAACACCACACCACACCTAACCCCAAAGAAGATCTACTCCTTATAATAACATCAACAAGGATACTAATATCCTTCGACCCAATACTAATCTATCTTGTACATCGAATCACACCATATCGAATGTACACCCTGTGCACCTTCACTAATGCCCTTGACTCGATCTCTAGGCACCTTCACTAATGCTTTGCGACTCGACTTCTAGGCACCCGCTATGTTTGTGGCCCAACATAACAAACCTTGTGTTTTATGGCACAAACACATAAACCATCTAGTCTAGTCATAGATGTACGACACATCTATGATACCCGCTATGTTTGTGTGGCCCAACATAACAAACCTTGTGTTTTATGGCACAAACACATAAACCATCTAGTCTAGTCATAGATACAAGAATATGATACTAGAAAATATCCAAAGACAATGTGTCTAATGGATATGAAGTCCTAAATCTAAACATCAAGAATACAAAGCATGATGTAGTTAGTCTTCTATTGAAGATGATGAAGTTTTCCAATCTTGTTGGGTAAGATCTTCATGTGTCAGTATGCTTGTGATGGTCGATCACTTCAAGAGGTAAAGATGCAAGATCTCTAAGCTTGCTTTGGAGGATCACCGAGTATGCTAACAACAAATGAAAGTTAGAAGCATTATGATCATATGAGATAAGGGTGGTTTACATTTTCCCTAATGATCTAAATATCCTAGAAATGGTGGAGAGAAACTATGTGTGAAGGTGTGAAGAAATGGTAAGAAGTTGCTTGCTATTTATAGGCAAAAGGCCAAAACCATGTATTACTTTCCAAGGATCCTCCCTGAGGGATCCCGCCCTTGTAATTCCAAAGGGATCCATGGGATATCTGAGGATCCGTGCATGCTCCTCTTTACCCATAGTTTATGGGTTAAAACCATGGGCCATGGGTCATGGTTTCGAGTACCCACCAAAGGTACAATTTATCTAGACATTGGGTACGGGTCTCTGGGTCACGGGTTATGGGTTTTACCCAACACATTTACTTATGTTTATGTATTTTATAAAGTGTTTAACTAAGCATGTTTAATGGTTTGTTGGGGGTTTGATCATAACGCAACATAACAAACATGTATGAACACGTGTCGCAGCATACAAGGACTTGAGTCGCCGAGAGGTGTTGATAGTATGTTGAGACAAAATATAATTACAAGTAACTTATACATTTTACGCTTATGTATTACAAGTTACATGTTTGTCATCAACAAAATAAATGAGAATGTATAGATTAAATAACGTAATATTTTAACTGACGAGTTAAAATGGGTGGGACAAAGTTAGGTTTTCTTTGACCCATTAGAAATTAAAATGAAAAAGAGATAACGCCGGCAATGGCCGGGTATCAATACACTCTGTGGAGCTTTTGGAAGGAAATAACTTACATGTATGGAGTTATTACGCATGTCCCGTGATTCATTTGTTCGATCGCGTACATATTTTAAAACAAAAGGTTGGTTAAAAGATATCAAACGCGGTATCGCAGAGGAGAAACCGCTATTTTCCTAATGACAATTGGACACAACCAACGCTTTTCGGTTTGGAGTTTAGGGTTTCAACGCCGATACAAACAATTCATAAGTGTTTTCATCGAAGTATTGGATCAAATGTTGGTGTTTTCTCAAGAAGTTATACAACCAACATCATTTAATCCAAACCCGGACATTCCAGAAATAAAAGAAGGAACGATGTATTTTAAGGTAATTACTATATTTTAACGAGTATTGCCATTCATTTTGGTTGATCATAACAATTTTATTTTCTTAAACAGGAGCAATTGGTGTTCTTTGATGTTACTTTGATACATGCTTCTGCTCCATTTACACAAATACATCTATATAGGTGAGGTCGAGGTGATTGTTTTCTCAATGTTTTGGCAATGCGACTTCAACATGATATTTACATACATTGTTGTCACGGTGGGAAGGTAATGACACACGATGCTAGAATATGGAATGAGGCTTTGATAGATCCCAAGTCGGGTTTTACAATGCCCTTCGTGATAAGTACTATCTATGTGATGTTGCTTATAGACACACCCGTGGATTTATGGCACCTTATTGGAATGTTAGGTATTGGCTTGAGATTTTGTAACAACTCGAAATTTCCCTACACATTGCTTACGTGCCTATTTTTTTTCTTTTCTTTTCTATCTATAATCACGACAAGTTACGACTTAAATATAAAATGAACTAACAAACCAACGACGCTATGTTTATATCGGTCTTCAAGAAGTGTCCAAAATATAATTTTTATATTTTTAATTATCCAAATATTGCATTTACGATTCTAATAAATGGACACGAAATACACACGATACCTCAACTAATACAAATAATAATAATAATACACTTAAAAAAATACAAAATAAATTTAATCCTATTCCTACCTACTCCCTACCCCACGCCCCATCACTCTCCCTTCTTGTTTTTCTGATTTCTTCTTTCACTCTCTCCCATGGCAAACACAAAAATAGCACCTGTTCACCTCTTTTGTTAGTCAACACCACAAACATCACCATCATCAATCCATATTAGTCCTCTACTATCCTAGCCCATCACGAGATGGTCTTGAACACGCATGGAAAGAGACGGTTGCCAAGAAAAGGAGTCACACTTCAATCAAGGCAAGGAAGGAAGATAACCCTTTCCTCTTTATCCCTATAAGAGGAAGGGTTCTCACAGATTGTAAATCACTTCTCACACACTAACACACAAAATTAGGTTTTCAAGAGTTAGGGTTTTCAATTGAGTTGGGGTTTTGTAATTCAAGGTATGGGTTGTAATTCAAGTCTCCCTTTGTCTCAATTCATCCCGAGCTCTTCCAATTGCAGCCCTTCTCTTGTTCGGTTTTCCCATCGACCCACCTGCCTAATTGTTGTAAGAATTATACTCTGTTATTTTGATTAATAAATAATTTTTCAATTTATTTTGAACATCCCGATTTTTCCTTTCGCTTATATGTCGATTAGAATCGAGACTAGTAAAGTTGTTGTGTTATGTTGTTGTTGTTGTAGAACACAAGAGAAAGATAGAAAATATTAAATTTCGATTCCTTAAATTTTCGGTTTAATCAGATTTCTTATCAGCTTAGTTTCGACTTAATTAAATTATTTATTTGCTTATCTTTTTCGGCTTATTGAATCTGCCTAAAAGCTTATTTATTTCGTATCAATTGCTTATTCGGTCCGACATGAGTACTCATCACTTATTCGTGTGTGAGTCCCGACTAGATTGACACCCACCAAAAGGGAGTTGTTTTGCTCATTCTTTTATGACTTATACGACCCTAGACTTAATAAACGCGACTAGTATCGAAATAAGTATTTATGCTTTTTGATGTCATGTTAATTAGTATGGTCTTGGTTGCGATGGTTTGATATACTAGTAAAACCCTTTCGAGTGTCGCTGGTATTGCGACATGTTTTAGTCATTTGTTTTGCAAATTTGAGTCGTCCCAAGACACCCCAAGGTCATGGTGACACCGCTCGACATCGCATCTTGAGAGATACTCGTAAGAGTCTCGTAGCATAAGTCTCAATCATTACTAGTTTGAGCTTCACATTTGGATAGCATCCGTCATCAAATATAGTTCACAACACCGTAATGGAGCAAATTTTTATTGGTTATAATTGGGCCTCACCTGTAATAATAAAAGGGGTCCATTTGGCTTACGTTGAACTGGGTCGGGCCCATGTGAGGGTCCGCTTGATATAAGCCAAGCTAAGCCGCAACCCCACTCTTCCTTTGTTACCATTAAACTTGTCGCCTGCCATATAAACTTGGTTCGTGTCTCGGCCACGCCCAATTTACACCGACACATTCTTCGCCTCTTCGAACATTCTCGTCGACCAAATACTTATACATACCGCTCATCACGATTAACGTCATATATATATTTCAAAACTAATCCATAGGTATTTCGCCTCCAACCCCGATACCTTACTTCAAAGTTACATTTATATATATATTCAGAATTATTTTGACAAATATAGTTTTTGATATGATATTAACTTCTAGTATGTATATATATATATATATATATATATATATATATATATATATATATATATATATATATATATATATATATATATATATATATATATATATATATATATATATATATATAGAGTTAGGATCAAATAAGAATAAGAAGAACGATTATCAAAAATCCGAGATGCACCGACCCAAATTAGATGCATCCCTATAATCTTAGATGCATTATAACGCACCATAGTGTGTTTTCTAGCTTTTAATCGATGCATACACGTATATTAGATGCATTTCATGATTTCTCTTGTTTTTGTTCCTCCGCACGTGTCGAAATCATGAAAATCAATTTGCACCATCTATATATCAAATTAACTTTCAAACTCAAGATGTTGCATCTATATGAATAGAAATGCATGTAATGCAAGTCGTTGTATCTCAAATGCGTGATTTTGGTCACTTCTCACCACTTCTTATTTTAATTTACTTCTCATCGATCCCTACTATATATATATATATATATATATATATATATATATATATATATATATATATATATATATATATATATATATATATATATCAAGGTTGTAAAATCGCCAGCGCTTAGTGAGGCGGTTCAGGGCCTAGCGATGTAACCTGTTAAGCGAGGATTAATCGGATTGAATTTTTATGCACAAAAATGTAATTTTAGATATTATATTATTTTATATGTATGGGATATAGTGTCTTGCATCAAAAGTTCAAATATTTTAAGTGTTCAAATATATACATAATACATAATTTTCAAAGTTCAAAGTCAAACATAAATATTAATTTATGATTGACCATTTTAAGTTTAATTTTAACCAATTTTGTCCGATTAATTGGTTTGTCAATCGATTTTAAGTGATTTTGTCCGATTTTAAGCGATTTTGTTGACTAATTTTAAAGCGCTTTTGTCCGATTAGACCGATTTTGTCCGATTAATCGGTTTGTTGACCGATTTTTAAGCTGATCTTTGACCAAACCGATTAAATAGGCCGATTATGATAAAAGGCGCTTTAGTGAGCGATCGGCCGACATATGGGATTATTCCGGTCACTGGCCGATTTTTTACAACAGGATATATATATATATATACATGATATATTAAACCGACTTAAAGATTCTTTTATAAACTTGCACACATATATATACATCAACTATATAAATAAAATTTCAAATTAAATATTACTTCAATATCTTGTATAAACGAGACATACATTTTATGAAAGTCTTCGTTAAAATTTATATACATATACATGTATGTATTTTTTATCAACTAAAACAAATCGACTATATTATAACATTATTTCATCTAATTTTTCCTAACGATCCAATATTGTATTTCATCCAACTTTTATCACTATTTATTTTAGCCGAAATATACTCCCTTCAACAAAGTTCTTACTAAATAATTATACCAATTGAACATAACATCTTCAAGACTAAACAACCACAACAACAACATTAACATGTAAATTAAATAAAGTTAGATAGACTTTATTTAACCTCGAATCGAAACCGAGATTTACCGCACTAATTTAGGTCATGTAGTTGAGCCACTTGTTACTTGATCTCTTTGTGCTTTATTCACCGAATCGCTAAGGTGAGTTTATAGCCCACTTTTACTCTTATTACTTGATTTATAAAACTATGAGGCGAAAACATGCAAAACTCTTTTCGACTCGAAACTGATTACACTATTACGTGAAACAACCTTGAATCCCACTATGCTACCGCGGGCCTTTTGGGAAGCATTGTTATGAATAGATCTATCGAGGATGACACCCTGCTCGATTTTGACCGGATAGGCAAACGCCGAGCGATATCATATCGATTATAAGTGTACCGGAAATACACTTGCTGTGCCTTTATTTATCATGCTTTTAGATGCATGCACACTGTCGTAGTTTCAGTTGCATGAACTTGGTACTAACGTAATAGACTTTTTCTACATATAGTATCGTTCACGGAGATGCTTATATGTGCAACTATGGTCCAACTTGAATACTTTAACTTAAACCTATGAACTCACCAACCTTTGTGTTGACATTTTAACAAGTTTTTTCGTGTTTACTTCTCGCGTGGCATTGGCAAAGGTATCTATTAAGGACCCGCATCCAAGTGTTTTCAAGCATATCTAATATAACTTTAATGGGACATCATATATTTTATGGGCTTTACTTTGACTTTGAAACAATGATGTAAAATTATTTCTTAAATTAATCTATATTTCGATAATGGAATAGAGTTTCCATTCTTATTACCTTGTGTTGTGAATATTGATTTAGTAGCACCATGACCCGAACGCTCACCAGGCAAATTTTGGGGTGTTACGATTGGTATCGAGCCAAGGTTATAGAGAATTAGGTACTTTTTCAAAACCTAAACTATAACCAAATTTTCCTAAAAACACTTCAACACCGCCACAACTACCAATGTCCGCCATGCCTTGCTTCATCGTTACACGATGTAGTCGTGCTATGTGTTATCACGATCTTAGGTTCGTATAAACACTCATTTGAATTAAGTTAATTATTCCCAAAGTCATTAAGTTTCTTAATTAACTCGCATTTAAACTTTAAGGTTGTTCTTGTTTGATTGGGTCGCTAAGTTTAAATGTGTATAAGCTCATTCTCATTTGAACTTTAAGGTTTGTTCTCGTTTGATTGGGTCGTGAAGTTTAAATGAGAATAAGGTTGATGTAACAAACCGAATGAAATTAAAGAATAATTAACTCAAAGAGAGTGTATAGTAGATTACAGATCGCTTACGCTGATACCTCTCAATGTTATACTATGCAACATGCACACTATTACAATATCGCACTATGATATGCTTCTATCTACTTCTATGTTATTTCTTTATGTAACATACAACTACTTGATTTATATTATTTTCACCCATATATTTATAACCACCCTCGCCACCGGGTCACATCCTCTTAATTTTCCTTCTCGTTTCTAAACGCAACTATCGCCTTTTCTTATATCATAGAAGATGGCTGAAGAAAGTCAACCAGCTTACCCGGCCTAATTCGCCCACTACACCTATTGTACTTTTTATGAAACCGTGTTATATTCCGCTTAATGAATCCTTTAACTTTTTGTTTAACTATCGCCTCACGTCACTAAATCCATCTTGAACGACTAGCCCCTTTTCCACGTCACGTTTTAGGAGTATATATCCACATCTATTCACCATAGCGACCTCGACGATTTTCGCATCTTAAGTGACGAGGACATGGTTTCTTTTAAGGGGTAGGTAATGTAACAACTCATAAATTTCCCTACCTGTTTTCGTGGCTATATTTTTTTTTCTTTTCTTTTCGATCTATAATCACGATAAGTTACGACTTAAATATAAAAATGAACAAAAAAACCAACGACGCTATGTTTATATCCTTCTTTCGAAGACGTGTCCAAAAATATAATTTTTTATATTTTTAATTATCCCAATATCGACGATTACGATTCTAACAAGTGGACACGAAATGCATATGATACCTCAACTAATACAAATAATAATAATAATACAATTAAAAAAATACAAATAAACCTAATCCTATTCCTACCCACTCCCTACCTCTACGCCCCATCACTACTCTTCTTTCCTCGATTTCTTCTTTCACTCTCTCCCATGGCAAACACAAAAATAGCACATGTTCTCTTTGTTAGTCAACACCACAAACATCATCATCATCAATCCATATTAGTCCTCATTATCCTAGCCCATCACGAGATGGTCTTGAACACGATTTTTAAAGAGACGGCTACAAGAAAAGGAGTCACACTTCATCAAGGTGCGAAGAGAAGACAACACTTTCTCTTTATCCCTTATAAGTAGAATGGTTTTTCAGCATTGTAAATCACTTCTCGCATACTAACACACAAAATTAGGTTTTTCAAGAGTTAGGGTTTTCTCAATTGAGTTGGGGGTTTTGTAATTCAAGGTAGAAGGGTTGTAATTCAAGTATCCTTTGTCTCAATTCATCCCAAGCTCTTCCAATTCACGACCCCTTGGTGTTCGGTTTTCCCATCGACCCACTCGCCTAATTGTTGTAAGAATTATACTCTTTGTTATTTTGATTAATAATTAATTTGTCAATTTAATTTTGAACATCCCGATTTTTCCTTTGCTTATATGTTTCGATTAGATTCGAGACTAGTCAAGTCGTTGTGTTATGTTGTTGTTGTGCCATGCTGAACGCAAGAGAAAGATAGAAAATATTAAATTTCGATTCCTTAAATTTTGGCTTAATCGATTTCTTATCGACTTTATTTTCTGCTTAATTAAATTATTAATTAGCTTATCTTTTGGCTTATTGAATCCGCTAATAGCTTATTTATTTCAGACAATTGTTTGTTCATCCACATGAGTACTCATGACTTATCTGTGTTGAGTCCCGACTAGGATTGACACCCACTCAAAGGGGAGTTGTTTTGCTCATTCTTTTATGACTTATAGGACTCTAGACTTAATAAACGTGACTAGTATCGAAATAAGTAGCTATGCTTCTTGATGTCATGTTAATTAGTATGGTCTTGGTTGTGATGGTTCGATATACTAGTAAAAACCCTTTTGAGTGTCGCTGGTATTTGTGTGACAACCGGCAATTAGGGAGCCCTTTTAGGTAACCGCATTACGCTAGTTAGACCGTGTAGTTTGCCTTTAGGAGCTATTCCGATAAACCATGACTTGTTTTGATATCGTTTATTGGCTTTTATGATTTGTTTTATTTTCATATGAGTTATAGTATGAGTTATAGCCCGTTATGTTAGGCACTACTTGAGCTCAGCACAAGAAAATCATATAACGAGAAAAGCGTATCTTTAAACCGTAACACAAAACGTGATTTGTAACTAATCAAAATTCATGGAAAACGAATAAAAACAATAGGTGATAAATAAAAGTCGCTGACACTAATAGGAAATGTAGAGCTCGGGAGAGGTAAAACGGAAAGTTTACAAAAATTATGGGTTTAGCCTCCTTTTTTCACCCTAGCCCGCCACCCTCCCTCCAAATTAATTATTCTTTGGTCCCCTGGCTTCATATATATACCTCCTCCCTACACACATACACTTTAGTTTCTCTCTAAAACCCTAAACACCACTTTCTCTCACTACACCTCTCTCTACCCAAAACCCCAGGTCACGCCCTTTTCGCCACACCGCCACGCGTGCATTTACACCTCCACCACCAATGTGTAGATCCTTCTCCTCATCTAGTGACATAGGGCACGTGCCCCAACACCACTTGTTTGGTCCCCAAAACGCCGAAAAGCCGCAGTATTCTGGATTCGTTACATTTGTAGATCGGGATAGATAAAGGTAAAAGGAGCAAAGAAACGACTGCTTGAGTCTTTTGAGGTCATGTACGAGGCATCATGCCTCGCACGGGTCTCCATGGTTCGTGTATGGTGAAACTATACAAAACGATGTTTAAAACTAATAAAACATAAAAACAAGTGTGTTGGTATCGTGTGTTGTGTCGTGTTCATGTATTGTTGCATTTTTATCATTTTTATGAGGTTTTGATTGTAGTTAGTTGATGGGTTTTGATGTTTGATGGTGTTTGGATGTTGTTTGGTTGTGTTTGGGAAATGAATGAGCCATTAGGATGCGTTTGGATGGAGTTGTGAAGCATGGAACGAGCCACAAGGACAATTAGGGTCCACGCGGGTGGCGTAGGTTTGAGTCGAGATCCTCGCGATCCATGGGTCCGGCTCTAGTCGTGGTAGCATATTGGGTGTTGTTATTGGAGTTTGATGAGACGGGAGCCAAAGAGCTTCTAGCTCGTTTGGTTGCGTGGTCTTAATCGGACCGTGTCCGCACTATTAGGGCTCTGGACATTGGTTACGTATGTTTGGTACTTTATTTGATCATGGATTGATATGATTGTTTGAGGCCGATTGAGATTGTGGAATTGTTTATTTTGGACTTAATATTATATATAAGTCAACTTTATGCGCAACGCTTGGTGTTACCGTGACTTTTTAGTCTCGGCTTGACCCCGACAACGCCCAGAATATGGACTTTAGTATTTATTGGACAATATGACGGTAAAGCCGAGAGTCATGACTCGACTTGTGAACTCGAGACGGATAATAACTCGAAACTTATATCGAAACTTGACGTATATATATATATATATATATATATATATATATATATATATATATAAACTTATAAACAAAACTAGAAATATAGATAATAAAGGGTTTTTATATTAAATATTTGATAACAAGACGCACCTTGTTATTCTATATTTAAAAAGGTAACTAACGCCTTAAAATGGAAATGTTTTCTAAAAATGAGTTATTAAATGTTTCAAGGCACGCTTACGAAACGGGTATTTACGATGAGTGTTTAATACCCATTATGTGTCAGGCGCGGGTTACGGATGACTTGACATTAATAGCGTTAATCCACGTGATAACGGACTTATTAGGTTGACGAATCTAATAAGAGCCCATTATGCGCGTGAGGGTATATGTTATTAATGGGTGAATTATCCTTATAACTCGTTAGTTAGATGCGACCGATTTTGGGGATAATAGCTACATAAATAAATGGTCGAGTTTATCGAGTTGACGAATTCGAGCAAGATCTAACGCTTTATTTCGAAACTTATTAAACTATTAAGCTTATCGCTTAGACGCTCCTGTGTCGCTATGAGTCACATTGGTAGAGATATAGTGCATTCATGGAGTCTTGTCGGGTCGATACCACACATACGCTGATACCAAACGCTTGTAAGTAAATAGTGAAACGAGACATTTTTGGAGATAAGAATTGGAATATTCGGGGTAGATAATATTGAAGTTGGAAAATATATTAAGAATTGGTTTATATTAATAGGTTGTGCCGAGTCAAGAGTTGTCGAGCCGAGTTAATGTTATCTCGCTGCTAGTGATTGTTTGTGCTTTACTTGTTTGAGGTGAGTTTCATAGCCCCACTTTTATCTTCGCTTAACTAGATCAAAGTGAGAAATCATGCTACTCTTTTGGACCTACTTAAACTCTTTTGATTCGCTTTATATGTGCGACTAATATAGATAGATATGTGATAGATGTTGCCTTAGTCTACGGTAGCAATCATTTGCTATAACTATGTTGCCTAACTAAGAATGGATATCTACTCCGACCCTAGTCTGGGTAGCATTTGTTCTAGGCCTGCCACGAACTCGGCCGGCTAGAGTCGCCGGGGCCCCTACTCGTATCTCGATTGTGTTGGAATGTGATCGAATGTTTATTGTGTATCTATCTTAGTATCGCATAGAAAATAAACCTTACAGTCCACTATTGAATTTATACTTAAACTTATGAACTCACTAGCGTTAATGACCTTTTAGCATGATTTTCTCGTGTAATCGAGTTGATGTTTGGATTGCTTGTTCAATGGAGGTCTTGCAGGACATGGTCAAGGATCATGATGAGTAGTCTAAATACTCATCATTTTGTACTAATTAAACTCGCAAAACATCCGAAAACACGTGGAAGACATCAAATGATAAAAATATCACAAATAAGTGTTTTATGTGTTTTAAATGCAAAAATATCAAAATCCGTGAAAACGATCAAGTTTGCATAATTGGCGCTTTAGTCCCCTCGAGTTTCAAAAGTTGTCAAAAACATTCCTCGGTAAAACCAAATAAAGAGAAATATCATTTTAAGTCCCTAGGATTCTTAAGTTGTCAAAACTGGTCCTTGAGATTTAAATTTACAAAATTACAACTTAGGTCCTTTAACTTTCAAAAATTACAACTTAGGTCCCTTAACTTTCAATAATGACAAGTTAGGTCCCTAAACTTTCAAAGATTGTCAAGTTTGGCCCTTGGGTTATAAAATCAGAAATTGACAGAGTTGGTCCTTCAAAATCGAATTGCAAACAAGTCCTTGTCATTAATATTAAACCTATCCTTTGGCCTTGTCAAACCGAATCGGACCCACGCTTAAACCTCGACCCTTTCATTTTGAACCTTGGTCAAATATCCGGTCACCACAAAACCCGCCATCGAGCTTATCTTCAACCTCCACTTGCATCGCAATCGCAAACATTTCACCCATCCCATCCACCTCTCACTTTTATCACTTATACCTTCCCCCTCATCATCACACCTACTCCACCCCCCCTAGTTGCTAAATTCAGAACCCACAGATCAAATTGGCATTTCCCGCCAAAACCAATCCAAAGGCTAAAATGCAACCAAGCCATCCAATGGCTCCAGTTAGTGCTGGGATATGATCAGAGGAGAGAGAAAAGACAAATGGGAGTATAAAGAGAGGAAGAAAGAGGCAAGAGAGGCAGTAGTTAGCTTTTTAAAAATTAATGTATGTTGTTTTTCTTATAGTATCTTAATTAGTTTTCACATTTGTAATTTTCAAGCTTTCTTGTATTGAACTTAAGTGATTTGATCATTATAATCTATTTTGAGCCTCAAGTTAAAGTTTCATTTAAATTTCAATTTCCATGGTTTATCGCTTCAAATTTGAATATCAAACATCATGTCCAAGACTCCAACGACTTAATTTTTAGTGTAAACAAGTTTATTTGAGCTTAACATAGCTTATTGTAAGCTTGAAATTCGCTTTAAGCACATTTGGTGTTTGGTCAAAGAAAGTCAACTGTGCAGCCAATTTGGTTCAAACAGGTTGGGAATGGAATGGGATTGATGCAGGCTGAATTTGGATTGATTAAGAAGCTATGGGTTGATATAGATAGGGTAGTTGATTCTGGTTTCTTTGATTCTTTGGCAAGCCATCTGCGGCTAAAGGACCTTTGTAGTGATTATTAAAGTTACATAGCATAGTCTCTGCTTTTTGTAGTCATAAGTAGTTAAACTTGTTTAATTAGTTGCATCTAGGCAAGTAAACCTCATTCTCGTCGTATCATCACGCTAGTTAAGTATTTAGTCTCATTAAATTTGCAAAGCAGTTGTTAAAAAAATGTTTGGCTTAGCTGCATAAACTGTACTAGAGGTTTATTCAATGGTTGTCCCTTGTTGTTTCATGCTTGTTAAGATCATTTGAGCTTATTGCAGTCAATAATTTGAGCCTACATACTGTCAAAGTCAAAATCCAACTCAACTGTCTTCATATGCTTATCTGTTTGGAATTTGCAAAGGCAATATCTTGTTTTGTGTTCAAATATCATAGACAAAGCTTGCAATAGCTTCATTTAATCTTATTACATCATTTTCAGTTGGGAAATCAAGCTCAAAGTTCAAATAAGTCAAACTTTCAAATTTGTGTCAAAAGTCAAATTGGACAAAATCAGTTTTGAGCCCATTTGGGAGGAATTTTCATGGACTCATTCTTGAACCAAATCAATTGAAACTTTGGGTGTTAAAAGTTCAACTGGTCTCCTTGCTTTTTACCATTTTTGTAGAATTTTGCAAATTTTTTAAAAGCTTCAAATGAGCTTGTGGATTGGGTCTCAAATCCCATCATGGCTCAAGCTCGATTGATCGAAAGTGCATTGTGATTTGCAAGCCTTGCCCAAAGGCTCATATCACTCATCATGGTGCAGTTTTGGTATAAACATAGTCACCAGTTCTAGTGTAAGTTCCAAGTTCTTGTTTTGAATCCTAGCTTATTTGAGTGCTTATACTTCGACTAAAGTACTCGCAATTAAAACTGCTTAACTCATTAGCCAAATCATCCAATTCTTAGCAGTATGGCTATTCAGAGAGGTTAAGTGTTGTTTTAGTTCATTTAGAGTAGTTTTAATATAACACAACCATCGTGGTTGGTTTGCCATTTGGTACCCTTTATTTATTCAAGTGCTTATTTCATAAGCACTTGTACATCGATTCAATTTCTTGTACGTCGCTGTTTTCCATTTTCCCTAGATTCAAGTATATTATTTTAAGCTTATCTTGAATTTTTCAGATTTTTCTAGGTCGCTTTACTATTTTTCTTAATTAAAATCGCTTTTAACCCTTTTAATTAGCATTTAATACAAATAATTGAAAAGTTTCAAAAATAATTTTCATTTTTCTTAAGTTAAGATAAATATAAAAAGTCAAAAAATATTTTTCTAGATTTTCTTAGTTAAATTTGTATTTTTAAGTAATTTAATTAGTTTTAATAGTTTTTAATTCCTAGAAAATCTAAATAATCGAGAAAAATACAAAAATAGTTTTGAAAATTCTCTTTTGGTATTTTTAGATTTTTCTAAGTCTTAATTTTATTTTTCAAGCCTTATTTCATATTTTCTTGTGTTTTAGGTTATTATTTAATAGTTAAAAATAGTTTTTAATTAATAATAATTAGATAATTAGTTATAAAAATAATTTTCTTTTTCTAAAAATTTTCTTTTATCATTAGGTTTGTAAAAATATAATTTTCATATTTTTAGGATTACTGTCACTTGATTCATTTTCATGTATCGCACACGAGTTTTAAATTCTAGTTTTATAAAACATAAAATCAAAAACATCATTTTAAATATATAGTGATAGCGTTTATTATATATTTTTATCTTTTAATTTTCTTTAATTTGCATTTAAGCCGTTGTAATTTATACACTTATTCTCGTAGTTATAATAAATCATATCTTCTTATCGCTCAAATCTTTCGAATCCACCACACGCTGTGATTATTCTCGCATCACTCGCTGGGACTTAACGACACGGGAAACACTATACTCTCCTCGGACTTCATTGCATTTGTTTCCACATCGCTTTAAGTTTGTTACTGATTAGCCATTCCGCAGTGGCTAGCTTTGCGCGACTAAACTTGACTCGCTCGTGAGCTTAATCAAATTTTTGGCTACCGCTTGGTGTCAGGTTAATTATCTTACGCTTAGCAGTATTAGTGATTTGAATAATCACTCCTTGTTCATACCATCTATCTATATATATATATATCTTAACTTATAAAAATCCAAAAACCCAAAACGAATTTTAAAGCGAGAAAACAAAAATATTTTGCTTTTGTTTCTATATATATGTATCAAAGATAAAAATACAAAAGATTTGTCGCTTTTTGAGTTTAATAATAACAACATAAAAGATTACCATCATGAAACCAAGGCGCGGTACTACACTACTAGCTGCAATTCTGACCATAATAGTTCCCAGACCAAAGATTTAAAACTTGCCTTTGTGTCCTTGTGATTGGTGTACCTTTTTTAAAGTTATTCATATTGTGATTATTGGTTTAAGTTCACATTGTTGTTTTGCCTCGATCTTGTTTTAATTGGATTTGTTGTTACATCTACTTGTCGTAACCGTAAAACCTAAAAGATTCTTCTCACCCCATTTTCACCAATTTCATAATTCCCTTCCTTAACTCGAGATCTCTTGAGTTAACTCTAGTACATGCGCTTGCTGCGTTCTTCTAGATCATCGAGTCCTTTTCGCGATTCAGCGTAATTCCTTAGATGACGCTCTCAGATGGTCGCCTTGAATAAATCGAACCCAGATTCGTACTATTTCAAACAACAATATGGCGTACGAACGAACTATGGCGGAAATGTCCCAAGCACCCACCGAGGTTATGGAGATGACATTGTTTTACCAAGAATCAATTCGATCACTTGAATTGAAGACACATTTGATCACACTTGTGTCTATAAAATCAATTCCACCTGTTTGGCCAAGTACACCTGAGTCTCACACATCCGTTGGTTTAACAAGTCGACTTCAACTATCAATTTCAAGGATGCCACAAAAAGTCATCAAGTCGATGCTATTTCCATTCTCACTGAGGACACCCGGATTTATCGAAAAGAACCTCCGATCCATCGAAACTTGGGAGGAACTTGTTCAAAAGTTTGTCAATCATTTCTTTCCTCCATCAAAGACGACTAATCTTAAAATGAAATTTACGGATTTCGGTCAAAAATCGATGAAAACTTTGGAGAGGTATGGAGAGATTCAAAGATCTCCTCGTGAAATGCCCCATCATGAATTCACGGAGCTTCAACAAGTTAATATCTTTATAATGGGTTGAGCGGCAACGATCAAGATTCCTTGAATGCAGCCTCGCAGCGCAATATCTTGAATCAATAAGCCCAAAGATGTGATTGAGATTTATGAGCAAAATCAAAAGTTCCTATTTCGCAACAAAGTCAATACTCCGAACACTCGCCTTCTTCATCCAATAACTCTTTTCCGAAGTTAGGCTCGATAACATTTCTAACGGATGTCATCCGTTGTATGATGAAAGATGTAAAGGAAATCAAAAGCGAAATTCATGTCGGAACCAATCAAAGCCATAAACAAGGCGTGTGAAACTTGTAGTGGTCCACACACGTATTATGATTGTCAAGCAACCGATGCTTCCTTTACCAAGCTCCCGTAGCTTACAGAAACCACAATCAATACCGACCACACTCACGATCCTCACTACGTGCACCTAGCGGTATGACACCACCGTTTTCCTCCCCGCAAAACCATGGCAATCAAAATCGCTTTGTTCAAATCAAGGACAAAACTTCAATAACTCTCAAAATTTCAATCAAAGCAGAGAACAATTTCAACCCACCATATCAAGCTCCAAATCAAGAAAGTTATCAACAACCTTCTCATGCTCCCCACCAAATGACTTCTTATGAAAATTATCGAGTCAAGCATACGTTCAATGCAAACTCATCATCAATAACATGAGGGTTGAGCTAAAGAAGGAAATTGATACCACAATGTCTCGGCAGACAAATGAGTGAGGAATATGATGAGCGCTTTATGAACATGAATATGAACCAAGCTTCATCATCTTCGGAGGACTGCAATACAATTACCAACCAAATGCTGAGTCGACCACTGTAGTGGTAAGACGACAATGGACCTTCGACCCAATGCCTCCTCCACGTGAGCAATGGTCAAGTTACCAATGATACAACGGACATGCAATTCTCAAGCCCACGGCACGACACGTCCCACCGGTAGTCCGTTAAGTCCTAACCCGACGTTCAAGAAAAATCCTCAGCTAGAAATGACTTCATCCCCTCAAAGTCTAGTCGCCTTCCTTACCATCAAGAATGAATGATGAGAAGCTCAAAGACAAAAACAAAGAGCAAATGGAAATTTTTCCAAATCTTCAATGAGCTACACTTTGATATAAGTTTCATGATGCTCGCTCTAATGCCTAAATTTGCATCCACGCTTAAAGGCTTATCGACCAAGCAAAGATGAAGCTATCTCGAGAAATGGCTAAAGCTCCCCTCAACGAGCAATGCTCAACGGTCCTTCTCAAGAAGCTTCCCAAAAAGCTTGAAGACCCAATGAGCAGATTTCCTAATCCGTGTAATGATTTCTTTCGGATGGTTCCAATGCTCCCGCCTTGGCCGATCTTGGTAGCTAGTATTAACCTCATGCCCGCTTCAAGTTATGGAAGAAACTGTCTCTTCCTAAACTTTCATCCACTTGTATTGACACTCGAGCTAGCGGACCGCACTACAACTTCGTCCACTTGGGATAGCCGAGGATGTCGTGATGAAAGTGGGAAAGTTTCACCTCTCCTCTTGACTTTGTTGTAGTAGACTCGGGTGCGGATCCTAGAGTTCCCCCATCTGTGGAGAGCTTTGAGAGAACCAGTCGCGGCCCATTGATGTGTTTGTCAAGAGTTGACCATACGGGTTGACAACGAAGAGCTCACATTGAATATCAACTTGAACTCCAAACCTCATCCAAACAGAAGTTGCCACAATTGATCAAAAATCAGAAGATTCAATGCAACACTCTCAAATTTCACAGGTTAAGAGGAGTTTTCAAAAGCGTCTGAGCTAAAAGCTTTGAAAATCAACCCCGTTCAAACAAATGGTTTGAAAGTTGTTCCAGGAGAAGTCAAGAGTATTCTTGATGATGATGATCTAGAACCGGAGACTTTATCGGAAGTGGTGGAAATTGCTAGCTCTAAGAGCACACCACTTGTCCCACCTCCTAATCGCTTTGTCGTATCGAGTTTGTTAACTCATGGATGAAACCAAACTCTCTTCGATTTCGATCTGAATTGGATGATGATGTTTCAGATCCAACGGGAGACATTCTTCCATTGAAGAATTGCTCAAAATGATCCATCATCTCCTAGTCTTATTATTCCCGACTCTTCCATCCCTTTCTCATCTTCGATGAGGAAGATGAAAACTTTGGAATGAAGTCGATGCCTTTCTTAGGATGAGTCAATTCCAACAGAATTGATAATACTTACTTTGATCCGAGGGGACATCCTTTTCTAGATCTGTTGATTGAAGAACTGCTTCCCACCCTCCTCCCTGGACATCTTATTGACAATCACCATATAAGCTTCAAGTTTAAGCTTAAAAATGTCAAAATGGTGATTTGCTTCTTCTCGATGAGGAATGGACTTGCATTCTCATGCATATCTTTGTTCCATTCTTCACGTATGGTGTGGTTGCTCTTTCCACTTTTCTCTTTCTGTGAACGAGGAGACACCATCTTGAACTCCGTATCATCCTTTATAGTTTCTACTATTAACAATACACGGCTAGGTCTCGGCTTTGTGGAACTTTCGATGTTCATATGTTTGTTAATCCGTGGACCGAAAGTCCGATCGAGATTGGTTTTCCACGCTACTTTCCCATGAACAAATGAATCGGGGTCGAGTCAAGTTAGCACTTCTAAGAATCAAAAGCAAGAGCTAAACATGGGTTTCACCGTGTGTACCACCCTAGCTGTGGGAGTTGCCCCACATATCGCGTATATATATAAAGTCTCATTTAAATATATATATATATATATATATATATATATATATATATATATATATATATATATATATATATATATATATATATATATATATATATATATATATATATATATATATATATATATATATATATATATAGCAGTAGTATTTCACTTTTCGTTCTATGTTTCCAAGCATAACATGCTTGCATTTCAATATTGAGGGCAATATTCATTTCAAGTGCTGGAGATTCTCTCGAATTTTATCATGTAATTATACCGCCCAATCTCCGCTTTGGCCAATTTTTTTTTGGTAGGCATGACTTGACGACTCACCTTATGGTTATCGATCCCCTGTGTCTAATAAAAAAAGGATTGGCTAATCCGAGAGCAACCGGCTCTTGGTAAAGATATCTCAAATCCGGTTGACTTGCACACGTTTGCTCAAAATTGTATGGTATTCAGCTCACCATATCCTTAAAAGTGAAGAGTTGGCTAGTCCCGGCTACGACACGGTCAAAGACAAATCAAATCCGTTGAAATGATGATTTGCTTCTAAATCATTTGGTTATCGGTGTACCGCTGTTCTTACTTGAATCTGAAACATTTGGCTACTCGAGTAATGGCTTTTGGTAAAGAGATGAAATCCATTAATTTTTCTTAAAACATTGCTAGGGACTAGCAATATCTTGGGATGTGGGATGGACGAGTGTCTAATACTCATACATTTTTGTACTCAATTAAACTGCAAAACATCCGAAAACACTCGAGAAGACATCAAAATGATAAAAATATCACAAATAAGTGTTTTATGTGTTTTAAATGCAAAATATCAAAATCAGTGAAAAACGTATCAAGTTTGCATAAATGGCGCTTTAGTCCCCCAGTTTCAAAAAGTTGTCAAAAGCAGTCCTTGGTAAAACCAAATAAAGAGAAATATCATTTTAAGTCCCTAGGATTTAAGTTGTCAAACCGGTCCTCGAGATTTAAATTTACAAAATTACAACTTAGGTCCTTTAACTTTAAAATTACAACTTAGTTCCCTTAACTTTCAATAATGACAAGTTAGGTCCCTAAACTTTCAAAGATTGTCAAGTTTGGCCCTTGGGTTATAAAATCGAGTGTGACAGATTGGTCCTTCAAAATCGAAATTGCAAACAAGTCCTCACATTAAATATTAAACCTATCCTTCGCCTCATTAAACCGGAATTGGACCCCGCCTAAACCCTCGACCCTTTCATTTTGAACCCTTGGTCAAATATCCGGTCAAACCACAAACTCGCCACGGGCTTATCTTCAACCTCCACACTTGCGTGAATCGCAAACTTCTCACCCATCCCATCCACCTCTCACCTTATCACCTTATACCTTCCCTCATCATCACACCTACTCCACCCCTAGTTGCTAAATTCGAACCCACATCAAATTGGCATTTCCGCCATGGCCAATCCAAAGGCTAAAAATGCAACCAAGCCATCCAATGGCTCGGTTAGTCAAGGCTGATATGATCGAGGAGGAGAGAAAAGACAAACGGGAGTATAAAGAGAGAGAGAAGAAAGAAGGCAAGAGAGCGAGAGTTAGCTTTTTAAAATTAATGTATGTCGTTTTCTTATAGTATCTTAATTAGTTTTCACATTTGTAATCTTCAAGCTTTCTTGTATTGAACTTAAGTGATTTGATCATTATAATCTATTTTGAGCCTCAAGTTAAAGTTTCATTTAAATTTCAATTTCCATGGTTCTTCGTTCAAATTTGAATATCAAGCTGTTATGTCCAAGACTCCAATGACTTAATTTTAAGTGTAAACAAGTTTATTTGAGCTTAACATAGCTTATTGTAAGCTTGAAATTCGAGCTTAAGCACATTTGGTGTTTGGTCAAAGAAAGTCAATCAGGCGTGACCAATTTGGTTCAAACAGTTGGGAATGGAATGGGATTGATGCAAAATAATTTGGATTGATTAAGCTATGGGTTGATATAGATAGGTAGTTGATTCGGTTTCTTTTGATTCTTTGGCAAGCCACGCTGTGCAAAGGACCTTTTGTAAGCGATTATTAAAGTTACATAGCATAGTCCTGCTTTTGTAGTCATAAGTAGTTAAAACTGTTTAATTAGTTGCATCTAGGCGAGTAAACTCATTCGGGTCGTATCATCGGGCTAGTTAAGTATTTAGTCTCATTAAATTTGCAAAGCGCGAGTAGTTAAAAAGTTGTTTGGCTTACCGCATAAACCTGACTGTAGGTTTAGTCAATGGTTGTCCCTTGTTGTTTCATGCTTGTTAAGATCATTTGAGCTTATTGCGCTCGATAATTTGAGCCACATACCGCTGTCAAAGTCAAATCCAACTCAACTGTCTTCATATGCTTATCTCATTTGGGAATTTGCAGTGGCAATATCTTGTTTTGTGTTCAAATATCATAGACAAAGCTTGCAATAGCTTCATTTAATCTTATTACATCATTTTCAGTTGGGAAATCAAGCTCAAAGTTCAAATAAGTCAAACTTTCAAATTTGTGTCAAAAGTCAAATTGGACAAAATCAGTTTGAGCCCATTTGGGAGGAATTTTCATGGACTCATTCTTGAACCAAATCAATTGAAACTTTGGGTGTTAAAAGTTCAACTGGTCTCCTTGCTTTTTACCATTTTTGTAGAATTTTGCAAATTTTTAAAAGCTTCAAATGAGCCAGTGATTGGGTCTCAAATCCCCCGCACATGAGCTCAAGCATCGATCGAAGCAAGCACAGTGATTTGCAAGCCTTGCCAAAGGCTCATCACTCATCATGGTCTCGGTTTTTGGTATAAACATAGTCACCAGGTCTAGTGTAAGTTCCAAGTTCTTGTTTTGAATCCTAGCTTATTTGAGTGCTTATATCGTTGACAAGTACTCCAATCGCTAACTGCTTTCTTAACTCATTAGCCAAATCATCCAATTCTTCTTAGCTGGCTATTCGCAGAGGTTAAGTGTTGTTTTAGTTCATTTAGAGTAGTTTTAACATAATAACACACGTGTTGGTTTGGTGGCCATTTGGTACCCTTTGGCTTAATTCGCTTATTTCATAAGCACTTGTACATCGATTCAATTTCTTGTACACAAGCTGTCGCTTTCCATTTTCCTAGATTCAAGATATTATTTTAAGCTTATCTTGAATTTTTCAGATTTTCTAGGTCGCTTACTATTTTTCTTAATTAAAATCGCTTTTAACCCTTTAATTAGCATTTAATACAAATAATTCGTAAAGTTTCAAAAAAATAATTTTCATTTTCTTAAGTTGAATATATATAAAAAGTCAAAAAATATTTTTCTAGATTTTCTTAGTTAAATTTGTATTTTTAAGTAATTTAATTAGTTTTTAATAGTTTTTAATTCCTAGAAAATCTAAAAATAATCGTAAAAATACAAAAATAGTTTTGAAAATTTCTCTTTGATATTTTTAGATTTTTCTAAGTCTTAATTTTAGTTTTTAAGCCTTATTTCATATTTTCTTGTGTTTTAGGTTATTATTTAATAGTTAAAATAGTTTTTAATTAATAATAATTAGATAATTAGTTATAAAATAATTTTCTTTTTCTAAAAATTTTCTTTTATCATTAGGTTTGTAAAATATAATTTTCATATTTTTAGGATTAATATTGTTGATTCATATTTTCTTGTATACCATCGTAGCTTTTAAATTCTAGTTTATAACAATCATAAACATCATTTTAAATATAAAGATAGCGTTTATTTAATATTTTTATCTTTTAATTTTCTTTAATTTGCATTTAAGCCGTTGTAATTTATACACTTACATCTCGTAGTTATACAATCATATCTCCTTATCCGCTCAAATCTTACTCGATCACTCGCTGCGTTATTCTCGCACTACTGGCTGGGACTTAACGACTGGGAAACACTATACTCTCCTCGGACTTCACTTCATTTGTTTCCATATCGCTTTTAAGTTTGTTACACTTAGCCATTCACGTCGCCAGCTCATGTGACTTGCGGCTGGAGTTTGCCGGAAATAATCGGATCATAATTAAACTCCTGATAATATTACGCGGACCTATTTTATAATCTATAATGGGCCTTATATCTAACTATTTTGGGATGATTGTAATCGGATAATTAATTATAGGATTGGTTGAGAACTTTTTATGATTATCTTGTTTTCCTATACTAGTGTGACTCCACTAATCAAAGAACGCCCAGAAAACTGTGTTAAGTCTTACTGTTGTCTCAAAGATTCAAAGGTACATGACGTATGATCATCAAGCCAGGTTATGAGAACTATGTATTTACTAAATCCTAAACTATAACCACTTTTTAGAAAATTTGATCATCGAATCGACGATGCTAGCCTTGAAGCCGAAGCCTCTTGATTTGAGTATGGAATGAACTGCGAGTTGATTGTTGAGATGTTATGTATTGCGATATGTTTATTGATTTTGGTATATTATGAGCTTGATATATGATTGATGTGACTTGAGAGTATATGATGCATGGATGATGTGATAGAACAAAACTTATGCGTTATTGTTTAAATGCATGTTTTGTGTAATGCGACACCTTTATTTTAAAAGTTTTCCACTATGTGATATATGTTTTGATATGATGATGCGCTATTAGAATTAGTCGTTTTCAAACACTTATACCTACCCTACGCCATTATCACGCACCACGCCTTCACTAGCTTATGACGTGTCATAAGAGATCCTTGTTTTGCTGCTTCTTCGTGGCCGGACTGACGATCACGCTGCTTGTAGTGATCTTTATATGATTGCTTGATAACCTACTTCCACTTCATCATCATCCGATCGCCCTAGTTCTTCTAGACAATTACATTACATCGTGTCTATAACGAGCCCAAACTTCTAGACTTACTCGCTCTACTGCTCAGATGTTGATAAGACTTCTTATGAAAGACAAATCCACTACATTAGATGTAAGCAAAATATTTGTTGCGTTTGAGACTCAACTCTGTAATTTGGAAAACTTCTTGTGATTTGGCAACCTTGGACGTCAGCTTCTCAAAGACAAAACTTTATTCTAGGACTACTAATTTTCACACTTCAACAAAAGTACAAAACTATAGCATCTATGATCTATATATGTAATTAAGCTAAAAATGTACGTTGACTTTGCAAACTTAATCAAATGAGATCATGACACTTAGCCATCCGATGATTTCAAGAGTTGATTTTTCTGTTAATTTGTTAAGCTTTTTCTTTCTTTTTTTTTCGAGTTTTTTTTCCCTTTTTTTTTATCGGACAGCAAATTTTTCTCAACACCCTATGCTACTTATCTCACAAATGACTCAAACGAAGCTTAAACCCATAATTTTTAACTTGATGCACAACTCACATACCACTAAATCAAATGTCTTAAGTGCATGCAATCTTATGTTATCTAAGCCTCTGTTTCGTGTTCTTTGGACTTTCAAAGGCTCCAAAACAATGTACTACTTGATTAGAAGAAAGCAATCCAGCTAGGATCAATTGGATGAGACATGAGAGGTTATTTTGGATCGTGGACCCAATGACCAACTTGTCCTCTTAACCACATCACGATCCACTAGAATTGGTAGATACTAGACAGTATACCTTTACCGTACCAATTACCAAGCACAATCAGTCGTACGCGAGATTAACTGTAATTCAGTCATGGTTGTTACAAGATTAGTATAACCTCTATCTAAATACGACCAACTTATTAATCGTGTCAAAAACTCAACCATAACTCAGACTTGCATATTACGTGTAACCCGTTTATGACACATTTAATATGTTTAAATAAATAAGTTAAGCGGTGAATAAGGCTGCTTGTTTGTCGATATAACTAATTTAAATGTAAAAATGATAGAATGATCTAAAGAATGATAAAAATAACATATAAATAAATATATATTAATTTAAATGAAATATGAGTTATAAATGTAATTCACTCATATTAAGACATACATGTAATACATTTAATCCAAATCTAACATAAAACTCAAGTTATATATTTTATTTTAGAGGTTGTATTAAGCGCAGTTACGCAAGTTGCCTTGTTTTGACTGACATACGCTCACCCTCAACCCAAACTTGCTTTACTTCTGCTCGGGTTCAGTTGCGTTTATCGTGATCATGTCGAAGAATTCCCAACCCTTACACTATACATTACCAAAAGATTAAAAAACAAAATAATAAATAAATAAATAAATAAAACCCAACTGTTGTCTACTTAAGTTTAAATCATGTAATTTTGATATACTGAAGAAATCAATAATCTATACTATCTAAAGATTCAAGTGTTTAATTTAATGTGCGAGGAAGCATTATGCACAAAATTAACTACTCTGGTACAACATAGCTAAAGTTACACAAAACCTCTATCAATTACATTGATTTATCAATATAGAAAATTGAACGACACGCATCAAGAGTCTCCTTCAACGCGTCTTCAAATGTAGTTCATGAGCAGCGCAAACTCTTCAGTAGGCCGGTGTAAATGAAGGTATACAAAGCATCCTCATAATTGCTGAATATGAAGTGTTGTTGGCATCTTATTGCTTGAAGCAGGTATAAAACCATCCACAGTTACATTATCAATTTCTGTCATCCATGTACTTCCACATAATTATATCTAAATACGACCAACTTAATTAATCAGGCTTCAACTCAACCATAACTCGCATCAGATATTACGTGTAACCAACGCTTACATTAATATTTAATATGTTTAAATAAACAAGTTGTATGGTGAATAAAGTGCGTTGTTTGTCGACATAACTAATTTAAATGTAAAAATGATAGAATGATCTAAAGAATGATAAAAATAACATATAAATAAATATCGACAATTTAAATGAAATATGAGTTATAATTGTAATTCACTCATATTAAGTACATAACAAAATACATTTAATCCAAATCTAACATAAAACTCAAGTTATATATTTTATTTTAGAGGTTGTATTAAACGTGTTAGACGGGTTGTGCTGTTTTTGACCCAAACATGTTTATCCTCAACCAAAACTTGTTTACATTCATGTCGGGTTCGTTTCGTTTATCGTATCATGTCAAGAATTCCCAACCTTACACTATACATTACCAAAAGATTAAAAAAACCAAAAATAATAAATAAATAAATAAATAAAACCCAACCGTTGTCTACTTAAGTTTAAATCATGTAATTTTGATATCTAATCGATCAAGAATCTATACTATCTAAAGATTGAAGTGCTTGAATTTAATGTCACGAGGCGTTGCGCACAAAATTAAGTCTGATGTACAACATCATTAAAATACATAAAACCTCTATCAATTACATTGGATTTATCAATATAGAGAAATTGAATGCATACGCATCAAAAGCTCCCTTCAATGTGCTTGAATGTAGTTCATGAGCGATTCGCAACTCTTTCAGTAGGCGGTGTAAATGAAGGTATACAAAGCATCCTCATAATTGCTGAATATGAAGTGTTGTTGGCATCTTATTGCTTGAAGCAGGTATAAAAACCATCCACAGTTACATTATCAATTTCTGTCATTCATGTACTTCCACATAATTATATTATAGCTGGAATACTAATTGATTGTTTATTGGTTGATTAACTTTTTCAGGCAGAAAAGTTGCTAGGCAACCTCATGGAACAACACCACCCAACTTCTTCTTACTAGTCCAAATTCATAGATGAATTAATGTATATATTATATTATCATCATCACACTACTACATGAGAGGTCTTTAGGACGAGCGTTTTATTACGAAAAATCCGTAGCTATAAGTGGTTTCGACGATTGAGGTGACAAAATAGCTGTCGGATTTTCTATGGTCGGTAATTAGCATCTGTTTGAATTTTGTCGGAAAGAGCATTGACAGAGAGTATGTCGGAATTTGTTGGTAATGCATCCGTCCGAAATCGATCGTGAATAGTTTACATCAAAAAATTAGTTAGTAAAAATTTCGTCGAAATCAGTTGGAAACTTGTAGTCTGGTAAAGTGTCACATTTACGTAGGTAATAGTTGTCGAATATCATCGGAAAGTAGGAAAATAATGGACATAATAAAGTTGAAATTTATGTAATCCTAATAGTTTAAAAAGAAACCAGTAAATCAAATTAAATAATAAAACATACAACCATTCAAATGATAGAAATGCCATCATTCACATCGAAAAGTTCCAAAATCCAAATAGAACCAATCGAAACATACAAGATGAGATTTGATTATCTAGTCCAAATATTCATATATGATGTGACAATATCTAACTAATGAGGGGCGTGGATCGCTAAATGTCCTTAACATCATGTTTATGTCGTTCATATTTTGTTGCATCCTACTCTCGAGCTCTTCCACGAGCATTGCCTCCAATTCACGTTGTTGCATGGGGTATACGAAGATGACCAGTCTTTTCACGATAGCAAACTTGAATAAGGAGGAATTCTTTAGTGTGGAAGGCTGCACTTATTACGAGTACATTACAACTAGACTAGATGTCAATACAAAATAAGGTTTCCTGGTCGTGGTCATTCACATAATATATGTCGTTGTTTCCTTCTTGGACCGTCTCCTTTGAACCGGTACTATTTGAAGCAACCATCTCCTTCATCAATAATGCTCTTGGTCACAAATAACTAGAGATAACAAGAATAAAGGCATTAATAAGGCATCTACATATACTACTACGTAAAAGAACTTCTAGTATGAGGTGGAATCTTGTTGACCATATCTTACGGAAGAAGCAATATCGGGAACGGAACGAATGCAGCTAAAATTGTGATGGATAGTCATTTGAATCGCATCCCGGTTATCTTGCCATTTCGGATCGTGCTTCCTTTCCCCATCCCTACCGAAAACAAAAATAAACAAATCAAAGGATTAACACACTCATAAGCAAGATAGGATCCAACTGCGTGCATCCTTTGCTCGGACATATTTTAGGCTTCAAATCGAAACCAAAAAACTGCTTATCTACTTATGATACAATAGATAAACAGTTTCAAGGGTGTTTAGAATTGCGTCTATCCTATTATTTTCCAGTTTGAAACTTCTCTAACACTTGATAATGGATTTAAGATGCTTAACAAGTTCGGAATCGTGGTCGGTTCATAAGAATGCTCGCAACAAACTCACATAAATAGTTATAATACATCTCGCTTAATTAGTTAACATAAATAAATATAATCGGACAAAAGTTGAACGAAGAGGATTGTTTAATCGGGCCGGTCCACAGATATCTGGCGATGGTTTAGAGCTATAATCATTTTTGAAGCCGACTTTCACTCGGTGGTTCAACGGTAGGCTCAACATGATCTTGAGGCGATGGCGTGGCGGAAGATGAACATTGGCGGCTAATTAAGAAACAACGTCGTTGGGGTAAAGAAGCGAGTAGCTTGTGATATGAATCTTCATAGAATTTTCTCTTGGTGGTGAGTGAACCAGTTGCAGGTGCTAGTCTTTGTACCTAATGACAACCTCGATTGAGACCGCCATGCAAATATACCTATTAAAATCAACATAGTATTAATTTTTACCCATTATGGGCGCATAATAACTTCAATGATTTCATCACATCCTTGTCGAGCATTTTGGGACGACCATATCGAAAACAAACCCCAACTTTCCCACAACTTGCAAGACGGATTTTAGTTCTCGAGGCCCAGCGGATGTAAGTACCCTTTTAACAGGTTGCATGATTTCACATTTCATCGATTGAATGCCAGGATACATCCGAGGCAAAGAGATGTAGCGAGCAAACCTCCACAACCTCGAGATATAATACAACTATTTAGAACCTTAGTATACATAATTCGACCATGTTCTCAAGATAAAGATTTTTAATAGTAAATCTGAAGTGGAATTAAGCGCTCACTCTATGATGTAAAAAAAAAAAAGAAAACATGTACAAACTAGACTTAAATGACCTCAAATCAAGAAGAGGGGATAAGCTTATTATGTTCCAAGTGATAATTCCACGAGTCTACCATTAACGCTCGCTTCAACCGCATAGTGATCAAAACATGAAATGAAGTATGTCTCATGCTATAACCGGTCTTAAGCCTAAAAATAAATTGCAAGTATCTTCCGATCTTCTCAGAAATGAATCGTACTTATATCAACTATTACTAATTTACACAAGAAACTAAAAGATTATTAAAGCGCTTAGTCGTTGTTTCAAGTCAATCGGCTATGTTAGCAGTGAGTGTGACGTACAACCCAAACAAATCTTTGTTGGCTTAGCATCAAACCCCAATGGCTTTCAGCCATACGCTTTCAGTAGTGTCCCTCCGCTCCCCAAAGAAACAAAAGCACAGATTCAATTGGTTTGCATATCAAGCCACTTGATTACTTTACTCTTCTTAAACAATGTCAACGCATCTCGTCATCGGTCCCATATCATAAATTGGTACCTTCAAAAGTGACGTAAAAGTTTCATTATACTTTAACGCATTAAGAAATCTAGGCTCCGTATCTCTCATGTGTTAATCAAAATTACATCGGACAAAGTAGCAAATCATTTCTATTCGTACATACTCATCATACTCCCTACCGTTACGATCCAAAGATAGGATCGTGCAGCATTTTCACATTGATCAAGACACGCCAGGGAATATTTAATGGATCCTTCATGTCAACATATTGACTGACACTTCCTTATCAACAATAGGCAAGATGTAACTAAAACAACGGTTCAGGCAAGAATAAAGGTGAATAAGTACTTTTGCACGCCAAACTCATCCGCTATAGGAAGTGACTCAAGAGAACATGTTCCATAATAACGTCGGGCGATCAGCGTCATGGAGGAAATAGCGGATCTTATACCTTGTGGCCGTATGCATCATGACTACTAAATTAGTGAAAAACATGCCCCTGAATTGATAAGTCGGATATGTCAGTAACAAGATTTTGATGATATTGATGTTGTTCTCGGTGAGCGAGGGAGATGAGCTGCGACTCCACTAGTGAGGATTCTTCGTTGCGATGCTAGGATGGTGATGCTACCGTGGGCGAAGTAATGGCGATCGGTTTGTAAGATATTGATTCACATACAAACCATAACACAAAGCACGGTCTGACAAGGGTTTTTAGAGATAGAAAGTTAGAGGTTTGGGAACTTTAGCGAGAGAAAGAAAAATCTTATTATGAGTCCAACTCTCTACCTTGGAAGGTGAGAGTGAGAGTATTATAGTCTTACAATAAGCTCAAAGTTCAAATAAGTCAAACTTTCAAATTTGTGTCAAAAGTCAAATCGACAAAATCGCTGAGCCTATTCGGGAGGAATTTTCATGGACTCATTCTGAACCAAATCAATTGAAACTTTGGGTGTTAAAAGTTCAACCGGTCTCCTTGCTTTTTACCATTTTTGTAGAATTTTGCAATTTTTAAAAGCTTCAAATGAGCTTGGATTGGTCTCAACTCCGTCAAGACAAGCTCAAGATTGATCGAGCAGTGCACAGTGATTTGCAAGCCTTGCCCAAAGGCTCATATCACTCATCATGGTCTCGGTTTTTGGTATAAACATAGTCACCAGGTCTAGTGTAAGTTCCAAGTTCTTGTTTTGAATCCTAGCTTATTTGAGTGCTTATATCAACTTAAAGTACTCAATTAAAACTCAAGCTTTCTTAACTCATTAGCCAAATCATCCAATTCTTAGCAGCTGGCTATTCAGAGGTTAAGTGTTGTTTTAGTTCATTTAGAGTAGTTTTAACATAATACGCCTTCGTGTTGGTTTGGTGGCCATTTGGTACCCTTTGGTTTATTCAAGTTGCTTATTTCATAAGCACTGTACATCGCCCAATTTCTTGTACACAAGTCGTTTTTCCATTTTCCTAGATTCAAAGATATTATTTTAAGCTTATCTTGAATTTTTCGATTTTTCTAGGTCGCTTTACTATTTTTCTTAATTAAAATCGCTTTTAACCCTTTTAATTAGCATTTAATACAAATAATTCGTAAAGTTTCAAAAAAAATAATTTTTCATTTTTCTTAAGTTAAGATAAATATAAAAAGTCAAAAAATATTTTTCTAGATTTTTCTTAGTTAAATTTGTATTTTTAAGTAATTTAATTAGTTTTTAATAGTTTTTAATTCCAGAAAATCCAAAATAATCGAAAAATACAAAATAGTTTTGAAAATTCTCTTTGATATTTTTAGATTTTCTAAGTCTTAATTTTAGTTTTTAAGCCTTATTTCATATTTTCTTGTGTTTTAGGTTATTATTTAATAGTTAAAAATAGTTTTAATTAATAATAATTAGATAATTAGTTATAAAAATAATTTTCTTTTCTAAAATTTTCTTTTATCATTAGGTTTGTAAAAATATAATTTTCATATTTTTAGGATTAATATTGCTTTCAGCCTCATATTTTCTCAGATATCATTACGTAGCTTTAAATTCTAGTTTTATAACAATCATAAACATCATTTTAAATATAGTGATAAGGCTTTATTTAATATTTTTATCTTTTAATTTTCTTTAATTTGCATTTAAGCCGTTGTAATTTATACACTTATTCGTAGTTATAATAAATCATATCTCCTTATCTGCTCAAATCTTCTCGATCACTACACGTTTGATTATTCTCGCACTCCGTCGGACTTAACGACCCTGGGAAACACTATACTCTCCTCGGACTTCACTTCATTTGTTTCCATATCGCTTTAAGTTTGTTACACCACCATTCACAAGCTTCTGGCCAATTTCATGCGACTAAACTCGACTATTTTGAAATAATCGTGATCATAATTAAACTCGATAATATTATGCGGACCTATTTTATAATCTATGTTGGGCCTTATATCTAACTATTTTGGGATGATTGTAATCGATAATTAATTATAGGATTGGCTGGAGAACTTTTATGATTATCTTGTTTTTCCCATATCATATGACTCATCAACCAAAGAACGCCCGAAAGCTTGTTTAAGCTTGACTTACTGCATTCTCATCGTGCCAAGCATGACGCAGATCAAAGCCCAGGTTATAGGTAACTATGTATTTACTAAATCCTAAACTATAACCACTTTAGAAAATTTGATCATCGACCGACGCATGCTAGCCTGCCAAGCCGAAGCCTCTTGATTTGAGTATGGAATGAACTGCGAGTTGATTGTTGAGATGTTATGTATTGCGATATGTTTATTGATTTTGGTATATTATGAGCTTGATATATGATTGATGTGACTTGAGAGTATATGATGCATGGATGATGTGATAGAATAAAACTTATGCGTTATTGTTTAAATGCATGTTTTGTGTAATGCGATACCTTTATTTTAAAAGTTTTCCACTATGTGATATATGTTTTGATATGATGATGCGCTATTAGAATTAGTCATTTTCAAACACTTATACCTACCCTATGCCATTGTCACAGACCATGCCTTCACTAGCTTATGATGTGTCATAAGAGATCCTTGCTGCTGCTTCTTCCCCAGCACGGACTCTGATGACTCCTGCGCAGGGTGATCTTTATATGATTGCTTGATAACCTACTTCCACTTCATCATCATCTGATCGCCCTAGTTCTTCTAGACAGCTTACATTACATCAGGTCTTAGCACGAGCCCAAACTTCTAGACTTACTCGTTCTACTGCTCGTATGTTGATAAGACTTCTTATGAAAGACAAATCCACTACATTAGATGTAAGCAAAATATTTGTTGCGTTTGAGACTCAACTCTGTAATTTGGAAAACTTCTTGTGATTTGGCAACCTTGGACGTCAGCTTCTCAAAGACAAAACTTTATTCTAGGACTACTAATTTTCACACTTCAACAAAAGTACAAAACTATAGCATCTATGATCTATATATGTAATTGCTTAAAATGTACGTTGACTTTGCAAACTTAATCAAATGAGATCATGACACTTAGCCATCCGATGATTTCAAGAGTTGATTTTCTGTTAATTTGTTAGCTTTTTCTTTTCTTTTTTCGAGTTTTTTTCCCTTTTTTATCGGACAGCAAATTTTTCTCAACACCCTATGCTACTTATCTCACAAACGACTCAAACGTGTTTTAAACCCATAATTTTTAACTGATGCACAACTCACATACCACTAAATCAAATGTCTTAAGTGCATGCAATCTTATGTTATCTAAGCCTCTGTTTCGTGTTCTTGGACTTTCAAAGGCTCCAAAACAATGTACTACTTGATTAGAAGAAAGCAATCCAGCTAGGATCAATTGGATGAGACATGAGAGGTTATTTTGGATCGTGGACCCAATGACCAACTTGTCCTCTTAACCACACATCACGATCCACTAGAATTGGTAGATACTAGACAGTATACCTTTACCGTACCAATTACTAAGGGTGACAATCGAGCTCATTGCTCGAATTAACCTATTCGGTCATGGGAAATGACAAGTGCTAAGATAACCTCTATCTAAATACGACTAACTTATTAATCGTGGTCAAAACTCAACCATAACTCGATCAGATATTACGCAGAACCCGCTTATGACACATTTAATATGTTTAAATAAATAAGCGTTAATACGCTGAATGCTTGTTTGTCGATATAACTAATTTAAATGTAAAACGATAGAATGATCTAAAGAATGATAAAAATAACATATAAATAAATATACGACAATTTAAATGAAATATGAGTTATAATTGTAATTCACCATATTAAGATATAACAAAATACATTTAATCCAAATCTAACATAAACCTCAAGTTATATATTTTATTTTAGAGGTCAGATAAACGCGTTAGACGTGGCCAGGTTGCTTTTGACCCAAACACGTCTACCCTCAACCCAAACTTGCTAATTTCACGTCGGCTCTGCTTTCTGCTTATCGTATCACGCCGAATTCCCAACCTTACACTATACATTACCAAAAGATTAAAAAAAACAAAAATAATAAATAAATAAATAAATAAAACCCAACCGTTGTCTACTTAAGTTTAAATCATGTAATTTTGATATACGAAGAAATCAATAATCTATACTATCTAAAGATTCAAGTGCTTAATTTAATGTGCAAGGGGCATTATGCACAAAATTAACTACGGTACAACATAGCTAAAGCTACACAAAACCTCTATCAATTACATTGATTTATCAATATAGAAAATTGAATGCATACGCATCAAAGGTCTCCTTCAACGTGCTTCAAATGTAGTTCATGAGCAGTTCGCAACTCTTCAGTAGGCCGGTGTAAATGAAGGTATACAAAGCATCCTCATAATTGCTGAATATGAAGTGTTGTTGGCATCTTATTGCTTGAAGCAGGTATAAAAACCATCCACAGTTACATTATCAATTTCTGTCATCCATGTACTTCCACATAATTATATCTAAATACGCACCAACTTATTAATCACAAAAAACTCAACCATAACTCGACGACAGATATTACGCAGAACCCGCTTATGACATATTTAATATGTTTAAATAAACAAGTTAAGCGGTGAATATATCGCTTGTTTGTCGATATAACTAATTTAAATGTAAAACGATAGAACGATCTAAAGAATGATAAAATAACATATAAATAAATATAATGACAATTTAAATGAAATATGAGTTATAATTGTAATTCACTCATATTAAGATATAACAAAATACATTTAATCCAAATCTAACATAAAACTCAAGTTATATATTTTATTTTAGAGGTCAGATTAAACGCAGCGACGGACGGCCACTGTTTTGACCCAAACACGTTTATCCTCAACCAAAACTTGTTTACATTCACGTCGGGCTCGCTTTCGCTTATCGTATCACCGTTAATTCTAACCTTACACTATACATTACCAAAAGATTAAAAACAAAAATAATAAATAAATAAATAAATAAACCCAACCGTTGTCTACTTAAGTTTAAATCATGTAATTTGATATACGAAGAAATCAAGAATCTATACTATCTAAAGATTGCTACTTAATTTAACGCAGCAGTATCAGCACAAAATTAAGATTTGTGACAACATAGCTTAAAGCTACACAAAACCTCTATCAATTACATTGATTTATCAATATGTAGAATTGAACGACACGACTGCCGCCTCCTTCAATGTGCTTCAATGTAGTTCATGAGCAGTTCGCAACTCTTCAAGAGGTAGGTGTAAATGAAGGTATACAAAGCATCCTCATAATTGCCGAATATGAAGTGTTGTTGGCATCTTATTGCTTGAAGCAGTATAAAACCATCCACAGTTACATTATCAATTTCATTCATTCATGTACTTCCACATAATTATATTATAGCTGGAATACTAATTGATTGTTTATTGGTTGATTAACTTTTTTCAGCAGAAAAGTTGCTAGGGCAACCTCATGGAACAACACCACCCAACTTCTTCTTCTAGTCCAAATTATAGATGAATTAATGTATATATTATATTATCATCATCACACCACTACATGAGAGGTCTTTAGAATGACGCTTCGTCGAAAATCCGTAGCTATAAGTGGTTTCGACTGATCGGTGACAAAAATAGCTCGCTTTGATTTTCTATGGTCGGTAATTAGCATCTGCTTGAATTTTGTCGGAAACAAATGACGAGAGTATGTGTCGGAATTTCGTTGGTAATGCATCCGCCGGAAATCATTGAATAGTTTCTCAAAAATTGTTAGTAAAAATTTCGTCGAAATCAGTTGGAAACTTGTAGTCAAGAAAGTGTCATATTTTTGCATTATAGTTGTTTAATATCATCTAAAGTAGGAAAATAACCGGACATAATAAAGTTGAAATTTATGTAATCCTAATAGTTTAAAAGAAACCAGTAAATCAAATTAAATAATAAAACATACAACCATTCAAATGATAGAAATGCCATCATTCACATCAGAAAAGTTCCAAAATCCAAATAGAACCAATCGAAACATACAAGATGAGATTTGATTATCTAGTCCAAATATTCATATATGATGTGACAATATCTAACTAATGAGGGGACGTGGATCGCTAAATGTCCTTAACATCATGTTTATGTCGTTCATATTTTGTTGCCACTCCCTCTCTCGAGCCTCTTCACGAGCATTTGCCTCCAATTCACGTTGTTGCATGGGGGTATCTGAAGATGACCCAGTCTTTTTACGGAGTAGCAAACTTGAATAAGGAGGAATTCTTTAGTGTGGAAGGCTGCACTTATTACGAGTACATTACAACTAGACTAGATGTCAATACAAAATAAGGTTTCGGTCGTGGTCATTCACATAATATATGTCATTGTTTCCTTCTTGGACCGCTCCTTTGAACCCAGATTATTTCAAGCAACCATCTCCTTCATCAATAATGCTCTTGGTCACAAATAACTAGAGATAACAAGAATAAAGGCATTAATAAGGCATCTACATATACTTACTCAGAAAAGAACTTCTAGTATGAGTGGAATCTTGTTGACCATATCTTCAAGAAATATCGTGAACCCGATGAATGCGCAATAAAATTGTGATGGATAGTCAGAATACGCATCCCGGTTATCTTGCCATTTCTCGTCACTGCTTCCTTTCCCCATCCCTACCGTAAACAAAATAAACAAATCAAAGGATTAACACACTCATAAGCAAGATAGGATCCAATCAAGGCATCCTTTGCTCGGACATATTTTAGGCTTCAAATCGAAACCAAAAACTCGCTATCTACTTATGATACAATAGATAAACAGCAAGGGTGTTTAGAATTGCGCCTATCCTATTATTTTCGCTTGAAACTTCTAACACTTGATAATGGATTTAAGATGCTTAACAAGTTCGTAATCGCCAGCCGGCTTCATAAGAATGCTCTGCAACAAACTCACACATAAATAGTTATAATACATCTCAGTTAATTAGTTAACATAAATAAATATGAATCGGACAAAAGTTGAACCGAGAGGATTGTTTAATCCAGACTGGTCCACAGATATCCTGGCAGATGGTTTAGAGCTATAATCATTTTTGAACTGACTTTCCGACGGTGGTTCAACAGAAGGCTCAACATGATCTTGAGACGATGACGTGGCGGAAGATGAACATTGGCGGCTAATTAAGAAACAACGTCGTTGGGGTAAAGAAGCAAGAGTCAGTGATATGAATCTTCATAGAATTTTGTCAGCGTGGTGAGTGAACGTTGCAGTGCTAGTCTTTGTACTAATGACAACCTCAATTCGCATCACCATGCAAATATACCTATTAAAATCAACATAGTATTAATTTTACTCTAAGATTATGGGCGATAATAACTTCAATGATTTCATCACATCCTTGTCGAGCATTTTGGGACGACCATATCGTAAACAAACCCCAACTTTCCCACAACTTGCAAGACGGATTTTAGTTCTCGAGGCCCAACGGATGTAAGTACCCTTTAACAGTTGCATGATTTCACATTTCATCAATTGAAGTGCCACAGATACATCCGAGGCAAGAGATGTAAGCTAGAGCAAACCTCCACAACCCGAGATATAATACAACTATTTAGAACCTTAGTATACATAATTGACCATTGCCTCGCATAAAGATTTTTAATAGTAAATCTCAAGTGAATTAAGCGTTCACTCTATGATGTAAAAAAAAAACATGTACAAACTAGACTCTAAATGACCCAAATCAAGCAAGAGGGGATAAGCTTATTATGTTCAAGTGATAATTCCACGAGTCTAACACACCGCCCGCGGTTCACCGCATAGTGATCAAACATGAAATGAAGTATGTCTCACATGCTATAACCGGTCTTAAGCCTAAAAATAAATTGCAAGTATCTTCTGATCTTCTCAGGAAATGAATTCGTACTATATCAACTATTACTAATTTACACGAAGAAACTAAAAGATTATTATCTGGCGTTTAGTCGTTGCTCAAGCGAGCAATGGCTATGCTAGCGAAGCGGTGGACGACAACCCAAACAAATCTTTGTTGGCTTAGCACTAAACCCCAAGCTAGCTCGGTTATTCCGCTCACGGTGAGTGTCCTCCGCCTCCCAAAAGAAACAAAAAGCATGATTCAATTGGTTGCATATCAAGCCACTGATTACCTTACTCTTCTTAGAAGCAATGGGTCAACGTCTCTTGTCAACGGTCCGATATCATAAATTGGTACCTTCAAAAGTGACGTAAAAGTTTCATTATACTTTAACGCATTAAGAAATCTAGGCTCCATATCTCCATGTGTTAATCAAAATTACATCGTGCAAAGTAGCAAATCATTTCCCATTCGTACATACTCATCATACTCCCGTTCGTTACGATCCAAAGATAGGATCGTGCACATTTTCACATTGGATCGGCACACCCAGAATATTTAATGGATCCTTCATGTCAACATATTGACCTCGACACTTCCTTATCAACAATAGGCAAGTATGTAACTAAAACAACGGTTCGTGCAAGAATAGGGGTGAATAAGTACTTTGCACGCCAAACTCATCCGCTATAGGAAGTGACTCAAGAGAGAACATGTCTCGCTATAATAACGTCGACGCCGCTCATGGAGGAAATAGCGCATCTTATACCTTGTCGTGCTCGCGCATCATGACTACTAAATTAGTGAAAACATGTCCTCGGGTGAAGTAAGTCGATATGTCGTAACAAGATTTTGATGATATTGATGTTGTTCTCGTGAGCGAGGAGATGAGCTGCGACTCCACGGGTGAGGATTCGGTTGTGACAAAGCAAGGATGGTGATGCTACCGTGTGGTGATGGGTGGCGATACGGTTTGTAAGATATTGGATTTCACATACATCAAACCATAACACAAAGTAGGCGACAAGAGGTTTTTAGAGATAGAAAGTTAGAGGTTTGGGAACTTTAGTGAGAGAAAGAAAAATCTTATTATGAGCTTCAACTCTACCTTGGAAGGTGAGAGTATTTATAGTCTTACAATAAAACGCCACACAACGGGCCGTGGTTCGGGGCATACATGGGTAAAGACCCGTCCGTCCTCCACGATGTTACTAAACTAAATACTACTTAGCTTAAAAGAACTATGACTACGAGCTTTCTAACGATTACATATACTAGAGGTGACCGACTCTTTAATACACGGAATTTCTAATTCTAACAATCTCCCTGGTGGAGGTCACCTCAAACATATACTAAAATTACATTGAATACAAACAGATATTACATTAAAAATTGTTCTTGCATTCTTGATGTAGCACTTTGCTCCAAGCTCGTAGTCATTGATTTTTCTCATTGCATGTTTGGTTAATCCAGTGGAGGTCTTTTATTGATCCACGTGATAATAATTTTGAGCCACCTTTTGAGATCATCGCTAACAAAATCTACGAGACATCCATTGTGGTGTTGGTATTATGTGATGTTGTGACTTTCGGACCGACATGCTCACATTACGGATCATGATATCTTCTCATCGTGGCGGAAGCTTTCGTTGATTCATGATATTGGCGCAGCAGAGCGAAGCATGGAGTGAAAATATCGAGTCATTGATGCACTTATCATGATTTCTTGAGAAATGAATGTATTGTGTGAGCATGCGGCTATGGATTGACCGCTTCATTCGATCACCGCAAAGCGTCGGGTGTACACGCATACAATGATTAGCAATAAAGCGCTTACAAAAGTGTCTTTGATGACTTTCGCTGAATTGAGGTACACGGCCACGGTTCCCCGTTGATCAAGACAAGTCTCGCTGATCAAGTATAATTCAAGAATTTCCTTGACGGGGTTTCGCACCGCTTAGCCGTTCTCAAACCGAACGCCTCAAAGAAGACAACACGGAGTGAGTGAACTAGCGAATAGAGATTCACCGATTGATGAAAAAGATTTGAAAACAATCGTGTATTGCTTAATAGAAATTGTTTTTGCAATACAACGAAGGTTTTAGTGAAAATCAATTATCAATCATAAAACACCTTTTGATTTGAAGTATTCGAACACGGTCGATGTGCTAAAGAAAAGAGTTTTTAAGCACAATGACCGGTTTTTCAAAGGTATCCGTCAATCCATAACTCGAACCGGTGATTGATTCAAAAGATTGAATCGCCCATTGTTTCTGCTCAGCTTGTCACATGGTTGATCTATTGAATAGATCTCACATGCCACCTACCGTGAGCTTGTTTGATGTTGGCCTGTAAGGCTTTCCATCTTCATTGTGACTATTTTACATATCACTCGGATGTTCGGCAATACCACAAGGATAATGCGAGGGACTCAAGATATAATCTCTTTCCACATTGTGCCAAACAGAGAGAGTCTTCATTGAATGTGTCCTAATGAGATTTATAGATGATCTCGTGGCTCTAGACTCAATTTGTGCATATTTGGATCCCGATCGGAGACTAGGGAGAGGTCTCCTTCTTCAATATCAACAATCTCTAAGAGAAAGTCGATAGATAATGTCGGTTCCCGTGAGAATGAAACAAGTCCTTTTAAGAGAAACTTGAGTAGTTTGGGAAGTTGAAGTGCAAGGCCAACGGGTCCATGACGCCTTGTCTTCAATACCGATGTTCGTTGGTAACCACCAAAGAGCAAATGAATTGAACCCGGTTTACGCCCTAAGGTTGAATAATTGAGGGCTATTTGTTTTCACCCTTTTCTCATTCAATTATTTTTCATTCTTCAACCCTTCAAGCTACCGAGACCGCATAGCTAGAACCTTGTTGGGTTTATTCCAAGACTAGCTCGGGCCTCACCGCACTCTTCCCATATCTCATTTTCTCCTTTTTCAATAAACCTAAGACTTCTACACTATCTATAGATAGTCCCAGGTAGATCCCTCCTTCTCAGCGGATCATGGAACAAATACCTAACCTTATCATCCTTATATCACCATACATAAAGTAAAGTTGGTGGTCTATTTGGTATTGTTCATCCGCCATAGAAACCATTTGAAACCATTAGAAAATCAATCTATGTGCTGTGATATATTATCAAAGCATTTTGCACCGAATTGTTTTTGATATTTTTAGAATAAGAGCTCCCCTCAACATGTGCATTAAGTGATTGAAATCGCTTTGCATACGGAGGCAAGAGAAAGAGTTAACTTTGAATTCCATTTTCTAAAGATATCAACATCACTTCCTAATCAAATCAAGTAGATAAAGCATTTTGGGAAGGATGAGGTTTTCAAAGTTTTGCTCCCCTCAATATGTGCCTCGAGGTTTGAAAAGAGTTTTGCACATACTGTAGGAACCCGCACATTGAGATAAATGATCACGTCTCAAATCATTGTTGTTTAAGATAGATGCTCCCCTCAACATGTGCATGGAAAATTTGAAATCGTTTGGCACATGTGGAAGGAGAGCTTGTACATCCTTATAAAACCATTTACCTAATTTATCGCTTTAACCAATTTAAATCAAAATTCTCCCGATCACAATTATCAAATCCTTTGAGATTTGTGATCTCTTGTAGATTTAAATTGATTTTGAAAGCTTTTAAGGAGAATTGTGACTTGATTATGAAAGCGCTTTAATCGATAAGGATCGGATTTTAAGACTTTAAACTCCATTGATTAAACATTGTTAGGTCACTAGTTTTACAAACACAAGCTTATAAGAAAGAGATGAGGCGATTGAACAAGATCTAACACACACAAACAATAATACTAAGTTTAGCGTAAGGAGTATGTGAAAGAAAGAAAACTTGAACAACCAACCTTCAAATGAAGGTTTACATAGAGTATTTATAGGAGGAAAGCTAGGCAACACCCTAGTTTCCATCCTTTCTTTAATGGGCTTGGGCCTAAGCTCATGGGCCTTCTACATAAGCTTAAGGCTAATAACAAACATAAAGGCCATAATAAAGCTAACTATTACATATTAATTACTAACACTTGATTATGGTTTAGAGTGATTCCAACAATCTCCCTCAAGTGTTGGTGATGAACGTGAAGGCGTTGATGTAATAGTAGCTCGACGCCTTCCGACATTCTTCTTTCTTGTGAGAAGAATTGCCTTGATTCGAACAATCTCCCAAAGTAGAGAGATAGTTTTCCTTGAGCGGTTATGCTTTGACGTCATCATTAACTTTGTTCTTTGATCATTGTTCTTGTGGTGAAAGTGATAGTATGTTGTTGTCGATCAATTCTCGCCTCGTGTCTCGCTCACGCTCCAAGTGTCTCCACGCCATTCTTCAACATGCTCACACGCCTTTGACGTTGGAATTCAACATCGATGAAGTTCTTTAAGTCTTTAACTTTGTAGATTCTTTGGTTTGACGAAGAATCATTCGACAGTTGTGTTGCTTTTGGATAGAACTTCCATTAGTGATGATGTTGGCGTGAGCATGAGAAGAATCAAGACGATCATCCCGCCCCGGAGCTTCCATAAGAAGAAAACATTTCAAACGGTTAGTAATAAGCGTGTTCCGCACTTACAAGTTTGAACTTCGAGAGTGTTAACAACATAGTGTGAAAACACAACTCTAATTTTACAAAGGCCGCTCTCGAACCGAGTCCCACAAGTGAGATAACGCGATGTACCAAGTACATCTACAGCTCGATGAGTCGCCGAGGTACACCAAGCATCACCTCACGATCAGACCGCTTGAGACACACCCGCGTAATCCACGGGAGTTACCGAAGTGACCGCCGTGGTCGTTTGATGTTGACCCCGGCAGAGTTTCCATTCAATCACCGAGGATCACAGATGTGAACCTCTCATAAATGTTCTCGATGATTGCTAAGATCCGTGAAGGACTCGATATGAACCACCGATAATCTTATTTGTTGATCAACAAGTGATGAAATGTCAAGTGTTCCTAAGAGATCTTTGATGAATCTCGTGGCTCTAGACTCAATAGTGCTTTGGTTTTCCGAGCGGAGACTAGGAGAGGGTCTCCTTCTTCAATACCAACGATCTCTAAGAGAAAGCCAATAGTTTACGAGGGTTCCCCGTGAGAATGAAACAAGCTTCGCTGAGAGAAACTTGAGTGGCTAAGAAGGTTTAGTGCATGCGCCACCGGGTCCATGACGACTTTTAATCTTCAATACCGGTGTCACTAAGTGACAACCAAGAGTATATGAATTGAACCCGTGTCCGCCTCTAAGTTGAATAACTGAGGGCTATTTCTTTTCACCCTTTCTTTGCATTTCTTTTGATTCTTCAACTCCTTCTTTCTCCGATTCTCATTTTCTCCTTTTATAATCGCACCTAAGGACTTCTAAGTACTAACTATTTGTGATGTCCTTGGGTAGATCCTCCGGCTCAAGGATCATAGGACGGTTATTCCTAACCTTAGTCACCTTATAACCCATGACTAACCTATGTTGCCATTAAAACCATCGTTATGAAAAATCTCTCAAAGGGTTTGTTAATGAAAATCATGTTTGAACCATCGCGAGAGATAGGATTTTGCATAAATACTCCTCCACATGTGCTTAAGAGTTTTAATGGTTTAAATGCACAAAGAGGAAAGAGCGCACATTTTGAATTGATCCACCGGAGATAGACAATCCTCATGAGACACGGTTACGCTGTATAGTTAAAGAGTTACATTGTCGCCTTTAGGTGACAACTAGCTCTAATAACTACCTTGAAGGTGTAGACAAACCTCGAAGGTTGTCATACCCGCGAGTTCATGTCTACCAAGAGTGTCTCGAATGGTACTTTCTACTTGGACAAGTCCTTTCATGAGACACGCTTACATTACTAGCGAACTAGCTTGAAATTATTACCCGTCCAGACAAGTCTTTTCGAGTTACTAACAGCTTAGTACCGCAAATCGCTGGTTAAGTCTCAAGTACATGATTCATTTGCATTTTGCACAACATATTTCTTATCACACAATTTTCTCCCTCAAAATGGCATATAAAATGTTATTTTGAAATGTTGACAATAAATATGACCATTTCGAGTGTTATGGAAGATGACCACTATGAACAATTTGTGAACAAAGTTTTCATCAAATACTCCCCTCAACAAGTGATATAAACGGTTGAGGTTTTGAAAATCATATGGGAAGTACTTGTCTTTTGAGCAAAACCTTGAAAAGTGAAAGGTTTGATAGGTTTTACTCAAAAGTAAGAAGCTTTCGCCCTTTTATAAGGATTGTGGCAATCGAGGCGCACTACGTGGTCCTTTCTTGACAATTACGGTCAGTACATCGTTATGTGTGCACAAGCCATGGACATATATAATCACACATCCAAAATTATATGAAAGAAACAATTCAAGGGTACCAGAAGTGCAAAGATGTTCCTGTGAGTGCGCATGTATGCTGAAAGCCGGTTATGTTAATCCCGGTCGACCACCAACATAGCTCTCCAATCGTCTCGAATCGATCCCTTCGAACAACCGCTCATCAATCATGGTGATGATCCTTCTCACATTCCTCCGATCCCGAGAATTCCATCGCTAGGGTTCCCAATGTTTTCACGATATCCTTCAATCGATAAGCTAATCCGTCCCTAACCATCTTCGTAGTATGATCTCCAAATTTGTGAAGCTCATTACACGCCATCAAGCAATTGCGATGAAGTTCATCGCGATAAACGACACCAAACGGTTTGTCGATGAGCGTTAATTGTGATAGCCGGTTGATATCGGAAGATCAAGCTGTGGTGGAGTGAAGTTGACACGTGTTTGATATGATTCAACGGCTAGTCAAGATCTTCAACACGCTCTTTTATGACTATGCGTCCGATGAAAATGAGCAATGACTTGATGAATTCTCGTTGTATTTCGCTGAAAATTGTCTCATGCGACCTCGCACTTTGGCAAGGTACATGTCTTCAATATCGCTGAGAGACAAATTCTCAAAGTCACTTCACAGAATGCATAATCCTTTCATCCCGCTTTTGACCACAATCTTCGAGAAAGGTGTAGTCCCATTTGGATGAAAGACCAACATGTTGGATGGCAACGATGTCTTTAGTACTAAACACCGCATGTTGTGACTTCGAACCGACACACTTCGTAGTAGATTCGCTTGCGCTCGCCGCTGATGAATCCCATACAATGCATCTCGGTCGATATGCTTCCACCGTGTTGGAGAACAAGTGATTGGCACGCCTCAATGGCAATGCAGCTTGAGTAGATAGTCAGGGAATGGAAGTGTCAAGGATGTAGCATATTTCCTTGAACCATCGCCACCATGGAGAAGAAATTCCGTGTCTTTGTTGAAGAAATATCGGAAGGAATCCGTGGTTCATCCGTTGGCCAATGGTCGGTAGAGGTTTGGTCCAATCGGTGTAGTATGGAGGGTTGTCCTTTTCGTGAAGTCAATGTTTGCTTCCGGTTGAGCCAATCCATGTTGTTAGACATAGCTCGAGCAATGTTGTCAAGGTGATATTCGACCGAGGGCACTTTCGTAGTCGTTTTTAGAAGTTGGAATGCTTCATTCTTGATTCGCTCAACTCGATTTCGCCATCTTCTTCACCGAACTTTTCTTGCAAAAGTTTTGCATGCTCCAATGTATTACCGCTCACCAAATTCGACCTTCTTCGTAGGGAGTTTGATTGACAAGTGTGGAGAACCATTCAAATTCTTCGCTTTTATCGTCATCTAGCCAAGATACGACGCCGCTTGAGGCGCCTTCTTCTTCTTTTAGAAGGCCTAGATGATGATTCCGGTTTCGAACTTGTTTGGGAGAGGTGGGTTGTTGTAGGGCTCAAGGACCTCTTCATCGCCACCACCCGATACTCAAAGTGATCACCGGCTTTCGAGTCGTGGTGGTAACTCGAATCGCCCCGAGGTTTATCCGTAGAAGAACGGGAGGAGACCTTTGTTGAGTAGAAGTCCGCTGGAGAGGAGGTAACATAGAAGATGATTCACCGACTTCTTCCGACGCTTAGCTTTATCATGCTTATCCCGATCCTTGTCTTCATCGCCTCTAGGACGCTTAGACTTTTCACTCGAATCTACATGCTTCTTTGAGTTGGTAGTCCAAAGAATGCTTGAAACAATTTTCCTTCCTCGTAAGTAAATGTCCTAGATCGTAGACATTTGTGTGACAAGCTTGGCCACCAATTCATTATCCGAGAAAACTACAGGATCGATGGATTGATTGTGACGGTTAAAGGTGTGGATCTTATAGTTTGCTTGGCTATCTCGCATAAGATTCGGATATAGTTGTCTGTAAACATCTCCTTTGTGACTTTAGGAACGATATCCTCAGGTACTTGTTAGTGTAACCTTCGATCATTTCGCTCGCCTCTTGACGATGACTTTTCATGAACTTCTAGGACAAATTCCTTTCTTTCTCGCATCTTGTCTTTCTCATCATTTAAGTATTGTATTTGGTCAAGAAACCAATTCAGCTTTTTTCAGAGAGCATGTCCTTCTTTCCGACTTGTTGGACAACTTTCACAATTCTTTCATGAGTCCGAGAAATCCAAGATCGAGGTGGTTTCTTCACGATTTGGATGATGATTTGGTTGATCTCTTTGATGGTGGTGGTGATGAATGAGAAGAAGAATCATGAGGATGAGACATGAGGAGACTCGGGGTCCTTGGGAGGTGTAGTTATCCTCCTTGAACGAGTTGGACTTTTGAGAAGATAATCATCATAATTCTCTTCATCATCTTGTCCAGATTTAGCCTTTTCTTCCTTCCGAGCCTTAGCTTCTTCATCGCTTTTCTTTCTCGCCTTATCCTTTTCTCGTTCCTCAATGTTATAATCGAGACTCCTCCACAAGCGCTTTGTTGCACAAGAGTGGTGGCACCGCATCCCTTATCGGGTCGATTAACCGCATCAGATCTCGTGAGAGGGGCAAGACCACTTGATCCTCCGGCCACCCATTTGTTCTTTTGCAAATTCTTCACTTTTTGAATGTGTCTAACTAATTTAAACTTCTTCCCGTAGGATTGATCCAATAGCTCTTCTTCTTCTTCGTAGCTTTCATCATAGGGCACCAATGCAGAGTCTTCCTTTTCCTTTATCGCCTTGAGGACTTGGAGGTTTTGGTACTAATGGAGTGTCATCCTTGCGCTTCGCAGTAAGTAATCTCTTCATCTCGATTCAAGACTTTCGAGCTTTCGTCCAAAAGCTTTTTTGCGTTCGGGCTTGGGATTGGGATGGAGTAGCTTCCTTAGATGGAACAATCCTCTTTGAAGGAGGGTTCCTCTGGGAACTTCCTTGACTCTCTATGCTTAATGCACTTCCAAGACCGCCTCTTCGGGTTCTCCGAGTAGGTGTCCCGTAAGCCTTTTCATCAAGATGGCCAACTTTTCCTTCTTTACGGCCACCCGATACCTTTTGTACGCTTCCAGCTTTTTGATTTCCTTTGTAAGAAGGTGATCGGGCAACACAAAGACCGCTTCTTCAGAGACGATTCTTTGATTCTCGAGATAGTATGGGCTCACCAAGATGTCATGATTATCCGGGTCATCGAGTCTCATGGGGATATCGTGATGAAGTCCAAGAGCTCTCGGATCAACAGCTTGGTGTATCCGACATAGGGAATTTTGGAGCCAAGCTTCTTATGAGACAACATCATATCTTCCCATAGCAAAGGCTTCAATTATAATGTCCTTCTTGTTGATCAACCACTGTAAAATTTGCGCCCATGAGCTTGGGATGCTCATAGCCACCGCCACGACCGTAGACCGATTTGGTGATGATCATATAGAGTGTCCTCCATGGTTGAGGAATATTCTTCACCCACGTGAGAGTGCTTAGAAATGATTCCTTTAGCTTCATCATAACCAATATCTATCAAGAATTGCAGTGATGCCTCTTCAAGAGGGTAGCAAAGAAGTCGGTTGAGCGATGTCCGAATGATGAGAACAACTCAGTAAGTCATCGTGAGTGATAGTGACTTGTTTGTGATTAAGAGTCACATTCACAAGATTTTGACCAAAGGATCCTCTCGCATAGAATCCTGCATTGTTGAATGTAGACCTCGAACTGCGGCAGAGTGTGAGAGCATGTTCGTAGGGATGATTCCCGAGAATATCCACCGCAATGAGACAAGAAGATTCTCGAGCATGCGAGGTGTCAAAGTCAACCCTAAGGTTGTTCTTTCCAAGCTTTCTGATAACCCTCCGAAAGATATCGCAATTGTAAGAACTTCGATGCATCCACATTCATTTGTTCACCATGTCGTGATCTCAAATAACATTAGCCAAAAGAACCAACATATCGAAAGACATAATGTTAGTCAATGTAAGGTTTTATTGTCTAGTTATTGAATGTACAAGGATAATGATTGTTACGAGTCCTAAGTCACTTGTTTGTCCAATAGTCTAATGACGTCGTGAAATGTTTCGTGAGTTAGTTAACTTTAAGTTTTAAAGTTTATGTTATCACTTATTGTTCACAACATATCAAACGATTAAGTTATTAGTGACATTATTGGATTCGTGACGTTATGATTAGTTTATTTACAAGTTTGTACACGTAACAATTCATTATGAAGGTCAATCCAGGTTGCCGTAGTTTTGGCAAAGTTGCGTAAACAAGAATGACATATGCGAGACGAAAGCTTACGCCAGATCCTAACTTACGCGTAAGAAATGTTACGCGAGGAAAAGGGACCTTATGCGTAGAGCTTACGCCAGAGGCGATATGACCTTACGCTGTAAGGCTTACTCGTAAGAGTAGACCTTATGCGAGGTCATCGCTCATCGCCACGATATCCTTCACAGTGATACGCCAGTAGTCCCATTGTAGAACCTTACGCGTAATGGTTATGCGAGAATTATTCTTACGATAACTTGACTACGCCGTAGGGTAATCCTTATGCGTAGAGTTGCAAATGACCTTGATTCTCAATATTGCGTAGCAAAGCCTCAAATAAGTTCATCAAATCATCAAAGTTAACACAAAACATCATTTTATCAACAAGTTATGGCATGAACATTCATAACACAGCTTGTGCCGAGAAAGTCATACGCTGAGGTCAAAACCCTAAGGGTTAAGATTTACGCGATGATTTTTAACCATGGATTTGCACCAAACAAATTCGGTAGGTCTAGAGTGTTGTTAGAGTCTTTAGGCCAAGTATTAACATCTAATTCATGAGAATCAAAATTACCCAAAGTTATGAACATTAAACCCTAATTCCAAATTGTTAAACAATTAGTGTTTCGGGTGGTTAACAACCATGGAAATCATCAATTCAACAACATATGACCATAACCCAACAATCTTTTAGACCAAAACACTTCACATTTTGAAAACCCAAATCGACTCATAAACCCTAATTTTCAAAAATCATTAATACGTGTTTCGGGTGGGTTTTGATGGTTAAAATGGTATCCTTGATGTATAAGAAACGCTTTGACACAATCCATATAACCAAAACACACACACAATGATTATGTGTTCATACGCTTATGCGTAGAACACATAATCACGCCAGAACACACTTTTTAGCCGTTGGATTTGCATGAGATTAAAACCTTAGCTTAAAAACATGTTAAGATCATTAAAACACTTACAAAATGATGATCAAAACAACGGATTTCTTGGTTCAATCTTAGGCGAGGATGAATATGGTTGTGTGTATTAAATGTGAAGTAAAAAGTAGGTGGAGGTGTTTTATTAAAAGTAACTTTAACATTTTGACAGTTTTAGTCCCTCCACCTTTTCCTTTTTCAAACAAAGCCATTTAACTTCCATTTTGGTTACCAAACAAAGTTTTTAGGAAAGAAACTTTGACGACACTCCCCCTCGACTCTAGAAAATAATGAAAGGTTATTAATTTTAGTCCGAGGAGTGTCATTGTACCAGAAAATTTACCACCATTTGTTAAAAGAAACAACCGAGATATGATAACATGCAAGTACACGATGTTTTGAAACAAGCTTAATTTTTGTTTTTCTCCTCAACACTTGATCGAAAAATACCGAATTTTGAAAGATTAAGGTGTTGACGGAAGAAATGTACTTGCCATGTTGAAAGAAAATAGATTAGAAGAATATTTTTGATTTTATCGTGTTTTATATTTTTGTATTTTGTTTTGAAAATTTATTTACAAAAGAGAGTTTTGGTGTTTGATGTTTTTAAGACTGCTTTAAGAGGTCATCCAATTCCTCTTGAGTCAAACACCTCATACCAATCCGTGGACCAACTCATTAAACCTAGCGGAGGCAAGGCTTTGGTGAGAAGATCCGCCAATTGGTATTCTCACCCACAAAGTATAATTCAACTGCACTGCTCCACGTGGTCCTTGATGAAATGATAGCGAAGATCGATGTGCTTTGATTTCGAAAATGTCGAATCGAGTTGCACGAGATCGCAATGGCACCGATTGTCGCAAAGACATCGATTCTCACAACACGTAACCATAGTCTTTGAGTTGTGTTCTCATCCGATGACTTGAGCACAACACGCGACATGGCTACATATTCTCGCTTTGCTTGATGACAAATATGTACAATCCTCGCTTTTAGATTGCCAAGACACCGCTTATCACCGAGAAATTGTAGAGCTCTCAAGTACTTTTCCTCGAGTCTAAGCATCCCGCGTGATCGCCGTCCCTCAAAAGCGATTAGTTCAAAACCGTAATCCTTCTGATACCGATCCCCAAGTTAATGGTTCCTTGATGTATCGGAGGATTCTTTAGCCTCGTAGAGGTGGGTTTCAGCTTGGTCGCGATCGATAACGGAGCATAGATAAACCAAAAAGACAATATCGTCTCGCTAGTCGTTAGATACATGAGAGACCCAATAATACTTCTGGTATTTGGTAGGGTCAACTAATTTCCCATGTAAATCAAAGATCTAGCTTCTTGGTATGAGCCATTGGTGTGGCATAAGTGTCACAGTTGTCATTCCAAATTTGTTTAACAGCTCAAGGGCATATTTGATCGACTCAAGAAAATACCACGGGTGATTGATGAACTTGCAGCCCTAGAAAGAACGTAAGTTCACCCATCATGGACATTTCAAAATTTTTCTTCATTAGTTTTGCAAAAGCGGTTGAAAACTTTTTATGTGTCGACCCAAAATGATGTCATCCACGAATTTGAACAATTAAGATATGTGCCCCGTGATATTGTATAAAAGAGTTGGGTCAACCGAGCCTTTGGTGAAATTATTAGCAATGAGGAAAGATGATAGCTTATCGCACTATGCCCGAGGGGCTTGTTTGAGACCATAAAGAGCTTTGTTCGCTTTGTAGACATGGTTCGGCACTGGATTAACGAATCCTTCGGGTTGGTCGACATAAACCGCTTTTCGCTTGTCCGCTGAGAAACGCAGCTTTGACATCCATTTGAAAGACCGCCATATTCATATGAGCCGCGAACGCGAGAAATATCCGAACAACCTCAAGACGAGCAACCGGAGCAAAAGATTCTTCAAAGTCTATTCCTCTTCCCGACGATAACCCTTAGCAACTAGACGTGACTTGTTTCGATGACGCCCTTCAAAGATCCAATTTGTTTTTCCAAATCCATTTTAGACCAATGACGAGACCCTCGCTGGTCTTTCAACCGCCCCCATACTTCAAGACGCTTGAATTGGTTGAGTTCTTCCCGCATGGATTCAATCCATTGTCTTTTGTCATTGCGCCTTTAATGTTTTTAGGCTCGATTGGCATACAATGAGAGCATAAATGCAATGTTCACCATCCGTGCGAAGACGTTGTCTCAGAACGACCGGTTGATTCGGGTTGCCAATAATATTAGCCGAGGATGGTCTTTTGTCCATCGATGTGTAGAGGTTGATGTTGGTATACATTGTGCGATTCGAGGATTCAAATGGTTTGTTGAAGATTCCGCGACATCCGTGCAAGCAGCCTCATTAGCAAACGGGTTGAAGAACGATTTGGATCAAAATCGCAGTGGGGTACTTCATTCGTAATATCATCACCGTTCATCATTGTTGGAAGCGTGTGTTCAATCACTGTGTTGAGTCAATCGTGTAGGTGCATCTTCAACAAGAGTTGTTGTAGCAGTGTATCGTATAGGAATATTATCGTTGTGCAATGGAAACAATGGATACACCGAGCACGCTCATCAATATCGCCACCGAACAGAGGAGCAAATAACCTTTCCATTTGTTGACGAGTTAGTGGGGGCTTTGTTCACCGATGATGGGGTTGGGGAAGTTTAAACGGTTGTGACCGGTTCTAAGTCATTGTACTCGTAAGCCATTTCCGTGAGTTCATCAAATGAGCATGAATCGCTTCCATCACCGCTTTGTACGACGATTCCGCATCCGTAACCTTTAGAATTCTCACAATATCCAATAAAGACCCAATGTCGGCTTTGGCTTTGAGCTTTCCAAAATCATCACGATCATTATTCGGATAGCAAAGGGATCCAAATACATGAAAGTGTTTGAGATTCGGTTTATGGTTGCGACAAGCTCGAAAGGTGTTTTGTTGTGGCGCTTTGTGATCATAGAACGGTTTTGAGTGTAGCATGCAGAGATACGGCTTCGCCCACAAGTAATCTGGAAGTTTAGCATTGATTAACATTGTTCTGCAGCCCACTAACGCTCGGTTTCGCTCTTTCAACAACTCCGCTTTGTTCGTGTGTACGTGCAATAGATGTTTGATGTCAATTCCCACTTTCTCATAAAATTCACGAAGGGTTTGGTTAACAAATTCAGCCTTTGTCTGCTCGAATTAGCCCGACGGTGTTGCGGAGTCGAACCCAGATTTTTGTGAGAAAGGTGATGATCATTTGTGGAGCTTGGTCTTTGCTACGAAGAAAGTAGACCCAAGTCCATCGTGAGTAGTCATCAACAATTACTAAGATGTAGCGCTTGCCATTGATCGCTTGCACGCCGATCGGGCCACACAAATCCATGTGAAGAAGATGTAGCACATGCCGAGAGTCAGTTCCACCTTTGAAGGAAAATGAGCACGAGTGCTTTTCCCTTGTTCACAGTGTCGAGCAAAGGTGATCTTTTGAATACCGAATCGTGGGAGACCTTCAACTAGTTTGTGTCGAGCAAGGTTGGTGATGGTTTGAAAGTTTAGATGTGAGAGACGACGGTGCCATAGCCGTGATTTTGTTGATGTTGCCTTTGAAAGTAAGCGATGGGAGATGAAGCAACCATGTCTTGCATAGAGATAGTGTAGAGACTAGAATTACGCGAGCCGACATAAGGTCATTTCCTTGTAGATCACGAATGAAACAAGTTTTCTCCCGAAAGCAACCTCCAAATCTCCATCACAAACCGACCCATCGAAAACAGACATGACCGAGGCCTTCCACATAGTAAACCCTCGCGATTTCGATGTTCCCATTGACATAATCTCCGTAGCCCATGATAGTCGCTGGAAGTGATCGCTCCCGAACCCGACAAAGGCAATGAACTTTGCAATAAAGTTTGATAACAGCTTAAGGTCGCTCGTCATGTGTCGGGAACATCCGCTATCAACAATCCAGAGAATGATCTCAGATCACCGCATTACACACGCATTTACACAGATGGAATAGAAGTAGATGTGGAACCCAAATGTTAGAGGGTTCCAAGGTATATGAGACATGCACACATTAATGACTTTAGGCATCCATTTAAATCCTAGTGTGTTATATATCCATTTCGCCATCTATAACTACTCTTTGCTTTTGTCTTAGTGAATGCACTAGGTGGTACTACATTCTTAGGAGGTGAAACCGAGCTACAAAGGACAAAGAATGGTTGCCTTAGAATCTAAAGAAGGCGGTCTACCAAGCACGACTTAGAATGATTAGTGGGCCTAGAGGTATTCCGATTCTTAGGATTCCGTAACCGAGAGATTATAGCTTTAGCAACACATTTGTCATGACAATCGAATTCATACTTTTACGACAAATAACACAAGGTGCATCGATCAATATCAAAAGTGCTTAAAGGTTTAGCATTCGTTACATCACTATTGCTATTACATTTGCCGACGCAACATCTATAGTGGAAGCAACGTGAGTCTTATTCATAGTCCTAGGGTGTTCTTCTACTTTAGCATTCCTTATTGATCTTTTCTTAGGTCGCAACTTCCTATTCTTCGATTGAGTGCTCCTAGGTCGTGAAGTGCGGACGCTTGGAAAAGACGCAACTATTCCTGCTTTCAAGAGAAGGAAGCACGTTAGCAACTTGTGATTTGGCAAGAGGGATTCTAGGTGCACGATTACTAAGTGTGACCGGTGCTAATCTCTTAATGATGGTCATGCGAAGTTGTTCATACTTTCCTAACATTTCTCTTAGCTTAGAGATAGTGTGAATCAAATCTTGATTTTCGTAATCGAATATTACCAAAGAAAATTCATGACATCTCTAGTGTGAGCAAGATAGTGATCAAGTTCGTTTGATGCTTCATGTCGAGTCTTATTGAGTAAATCAAATATGACACCATATTCTGCTTAACTTTACAAGTTCTTGTTCATATTTTGAGATTTGACTTTTCAAAGACACGCTTTGATCATCCAGCTGCTCAATTTTAGGATCGTAAGATTTTGCACTCAATTGAGCGATTTTCTTTGAAAACTAAGTTGATGATTGTGAATATCTTTTCACACCAAAGAAGACGACGCTTTGCATTGTAAAGTTCGTTAAGTAATTGTTTATTTTCGCTTTTAAAGACTCGATCCAAGCACATTATCAAGATTCTCAACAGCTACCACAGAGTCAACATTATCGCAGAGATATAATCGATGCATGTGGCAAAGAATAGAATAACACAACATTATGGATATCAAGACAGATAACATCTTCCAAGAGTCGATCAACATCTTTTCTCAACATTTTCTTTTTGCTTAGTATTAGAAATAGATGTTTCAGCTTTTCTCGAAACGACCTTCATCACTCCAAGTTCCTTATGAAAATCCTTTTCCCAAGCTAATGCACAACTTTTCAAATTTTTAACATTTGGTAAAAGATTTTCCAAAATGTCTCTTTGTTCTCGCGCTAAAGGCGATTGAAAGTGTTGAACTTTGATTTCGTAATGATGTTCTATCTCATGTTCTAAAGTTTTGAGGTCACCATGAAAATATCAAAATATCTAAGAATTTTGCGATTTTCGTGTTTTGAGTTTACTTCACCGATTGAAGGTAAAGGACCATAAATTTGTGCATAGTCCGTTGGGGATTAACATTAGAAGACTGTGTGTTTTGATGATAACCCTTGGTGTGTTAGTAGAATCCGTTGTGTGACGAAGTGACCGGTTTTGAATAATTAAAAGGTTTGTTGTAAACAACTGCTTTTAATTTTGATCGACTCGCCTTCGCATCTAATTCCTCTTGACGATGATATTCAACAACACTCATAACAAGATCATTAATTTTATATTCTCGACCGAAACTTCGTGATTTGGTTTGAATGTTTTAGTGAAAGCTTTGGTTTGTAATCACCAAATTTGGTCCATATCCTTTCGGATTGGGTTTTAAAGTAAACTTTTCAATAGTCATATCGATTCACCATGTTTGTAAACAATGCTTTAAACTCTTTAATTTTGTTTTGCAAGCCAATAATTTCGCAAGAAGGTCATCTACCCGATTTGTTGAATGCTTTTGTATGTCGAGAACTGCTTTTGACAATTTAACAACTCAAATTTTAGATTGTTGATTTTCCAAGGTGAGAGCGTTAATTTGCCTTTTATGTTCATGTTTCAGCTTGTTCTATTTCGCATAACAAAGCATTCTTCAAGCGGCTAGATCACGATCCGTCTCTAAATATTTTTCGCTTTGATGAGATTTAGCAAAAGCGCTTCAAAACCTTTTTCACGGTTTTCTTGAGTTTTGAAAAGTTGAGTTGCATTTGTAAGCATTCAAAATCCTTGGTTAACAAAGGCATTTTTGCTTTTAAGTCCTTATTTAATGCATAACATTCCTCCATTTTGATTTGATGGTCTTGAATTAACCGAGCAAAATCGGATGAGGCAACAGCTCATCTTGTTCAACGCGAGTCACAACATGATCATTCTTTAGATCCTCAAGTACAACCACGGAGTCAATTTGATTATCAAAGGAAACCATAAGGTCATCTTGATCGCCAAATGTAACTACAGTGGTTAACTTGAAAATCGCCGATCGAGATGTAGATGACTCATTTTGAACAATCGATCCGCGCTTGATTCAGATATTGGCGGAGATATTAGTTCGATATGATGATGGTTTGTTCGGTACCGAGACAAGCCATCGTTGTCATACATCGGGCCTGCTTTCACTCATGTGTAACTCTTGCATATTAGCCATCAACATAATAAATGATTGGCCTCGCAAGTCCTCCATATCATCATCTCGAGTCTCGTGATCCGCCATAAAGCTCGTTTTGTTTGTGAGAGATCCACCACCTTCATCCTTAAGAGCCAAAAGAAGAGCCTCTTTGAAGTAAGCACCGCCCTAGTCCTTGGCTTTGGGCATGCATTAGCCAGTGTCCCTTCTCATTGCGCTTGTAGCATCAAGACCATTCAACCCATTCTCGAGCATTTCGTTCTACCACTTGAGCTCGTTGTTATTCCTACCCATAGCATTAAACCCTTGACCACCTCCCATTTGACGACCATAACCACGATTCTCAACTTCAACTCGCCCATTGTTCACAACAAATGATTTCGTATTGATGAGGAACGAATACGATTGTTGGATTTGTTTGTATAACGGCTAAAAGCATTAGCAATCATAACAAACCCTTGTTGCAATGCTTCGAACGGATCGGATTCCTCATTAGTTTGACTATGAAGTGCTTGATCATTGTTGTTGTTGTAAGGAACCAATTGATTTTGTTGAGGTTGTTGTGATTGATCGCTTGGTGTGACCGAGGCGAGGTTGAGTTGCTTGTTGAGGAGGATAACTTTGTTGAGCATATAAGGCAAGTTGTTGATTGTCCGGATGTGTAGGTGGAGCAATTTGAGCACGGAGAATCCTTTCCCGATCAACTTCCTTTTCATGAGGCTTCAAGTAATCGTACAACAATCCATAGGTAGAATGATGCATATTCTTCGCTTGACGGAGAAAAATAACATACTTCTCCCATTCGTGACCAAGACTACTCAGAACTTAGTATTCACCGCAATTCTTGGCATGATGATGTTGTGTTTATCCAAATCATTGATGATGTCTCGAAAACGATGATGATAGGACTCTAGTGTCTCTCGTGTTCAATCATGAAGTGTTCATAAGCCAAGTAAATTTTGGATTCCAAATCCTCCCGATTGAGTACCGATCCTTCCATAAGAAGACGAATATGATCCCACATTTTCTCGTGCGCCTTTTGAGCATCAACACTACGAAGAATTGGGTTTGGTAATCCTAAGAGGATATATTCCATTGCAAGTTCATCCGCTTATAGTGGAGAAGTTCTTGAGGATTCAAGTCCGTAATGTGAGCAATGTTGGTTTGTTCATCTCTTGTGGAATAGCAGAGGATCTCCGGCACAATGACAAGAGGCATCTCAAATGGACCTTCCAAGATAACCTTCTTTAAGAACTTTCCATGTGGCTTCTTCGCATCACGTAACCTAAAGAACCTTATCACCCATTGATCGTAGTTTCGGAGTGAGCATTGAGGTCTATCAAGTGATCCACTTCATGAATTGATTGTTGGTCGCTTAAAGCTTCACACATCTTTGCAAACCAAGTGGGTTCCTTCATAGTGTTCCTTGATGGATGTTGATTGAAATCATTTGTGTAGGGTTGAACTTGAAGACTTGGCGGTGTTTGAACCATTTGTGGTGGGGAATTGCACCAAGTTGTGGAGTATGTTGTTGATTAAATTGTTGTTGATAAATAGCTTGTTGTTGATTCCATTGTTGATGTTGTGGACTTAGTTGTTGTTGTCGCTGAGGATAAGTGTAAGGAAATAGTTAGAGTATGGTGGTTGAGACATGTTGAAAACTTGTGTTGGTAAAATGGATCTTTGTAGTCGAATGAACCTTTGTTGATGAAGTGTCCTTAGCGAGAAAAGACAAGAACCAAGTAGCACTTATGCGTAAAACACCAAAGTTACGCGTAATAATAAGGAGTTACGCTGAGGATTTAGCTTACGCTGTAAGTAGGAAAAGCACTAAAGTTAGGCGAGACAAAAGTTAGGCGAGAAAGTTAGGCGAGGATTTTCTTATGCGTAAGACTAGGCTTAGCGAGGAAAAATCTTAGGCGAGGATTTCTACGCCGTAAGCTTATGCTTATGCGTAATTTTAGGGTTTTTGCCCAAATGATCTTTTACACTATCACAAAGGCAAGAGATATCCAAAGTCGACGATTTTCGCACTTATCCAAGTAAGAAAACACGGAATAAACCACTAAAATGAAGATCAAACCAAGGAAGCACTTACGCGTAGTTTTAGGGTTTTACTACGCGAGAAATGCTCAAAATTTTGATTCGTCCAAAAGTGTTTCTAAACCCGCTTTTGTGTGATAAAATAGCTTCAATAACACCAAAATACACAAAAGTGTGAAACTTGATGAACCAAAGCCTCTAAAACAGCTTAAGCGTAGAATGAAACCCTCGTTCAAAACCAAGCTTAAAACGACTATCCACGCATAAAGTTGAAACTTTTGCCAAAACAAGTATTTTAACACCTTAAAACGTTGAAAGTACAAGAATCTTGGATTAAAAGTGTAAAAACAAGTTTTTAAGCGAACCAAAGTATCACTCGTTAGTTTTACGCGAGGACCAAAACCCACTTCAAAACAAAACGATTCACCCAACTAGTAGGCGATTGATACCATCGTTAGGTCACTAGTTTTACAAACACAAGCTTATAAGAAAGGAGATGAGGCGATTGAACAAGATCTAACACACACAAACAATAATAATACCGTTAGGCGTAAGGAGTATGTGAAAGAAAGAAAACTTGAACAACCAACCTTCAAATGAAGGTTTACATAGAGTATTTATAGGAGGAAAGCTAGGCAACACCCTAGTTTCCATCCTTTCTTTAATGGGCTTGGGCCTAAGCTCATGGGCCTTCTACATAAGCTTAAGGCTAATAACAAACATAAAGGCCATAATAAAGCTAACTATTACATATTAATTACTAACACTTGATTATGGTTTAGAGTGATTCCAACAAAGTTTTATATTTTTCTATTTGATTTTTCGAATAGATATATACAAGAGATAAATGAAAGAAACCTTTACTCCTCTTCTTCCTCTTGAAGACGCTTGAGTGTTTCGTTGAAGGCTTTAAGGCCAAGTCGTGGAAGAATAAACTCAAAACGCCTCTCTGGAAGAGCTTTGGTGAAGATGTCGCTAACCGGTATTCGGTCCTCACAAAGTAAAGTTCCACCACACCGCTTTCCACTTGTTCCCCGATGAAATGATGTCGAATGTCGATGTGCTTTGCTCTTGAGTGTTGTACGTTGTTGCATGAGAGAGCAATAGCACTTTATTATCACAAGATGAGGGATTTTGTTATATTCAAAGCCATAGTCGATAATCGGGATCTCATCCATAGGATTTGAGCACAACAAGATGACATGGCTATGTATTCAACCTCTGTAGAGGAAATAGAAGTACTCATTTGCTTTTTGAAGACCACTCACAAGCTTATCACCCAAAAATTGTGCACCTCCGCACGCATTTCGACGAGTATGTTGACATCCCGCATGATCAAGATCGCGATAGGTCGTTAGTGACATACCGTGTCCTTCGCACCAAAGTCCCATATTGATGGTTCCTTGAGATACCGAAGACCTGCTTAATCGCTTCAAGGTGCTTTTTAGTAGGCTTAGCCGGTATCTAGCACACATGCAAACATCGAACAAGATGTCCGGTTCTACTAGTCGTGAGGTACATCGTGGATCCAATCATACTACGATATTTCGCTTGGTCTACCATGATCCCCGAGTGGTCCTCATCTAGTTTGGTACGCTCAATCATGGGAGTGTCAACAGGTCACTTGAATTAAATCCAAATTTCTTTAAAATCTCATTTGCATATTTAGATTGATTTATGAAAATGCCTCCGAGACTTTGTGAAATTTGTAGTCCTAAGAAAATGACATTTGACCCATCATTGACATTTGAAATTTAGAACCCATTTCATTTGAAAAACGGTCACACTCTATTGGGGTCACGAGGCAAAGATGATATCATCAACATAAATTTGAACATGAATTAAATGTTTGCTCGACTTCGGTGAACAATGTTGGATCAATCGCCTTTGCTAAATCCGTAGATAGAAGAAACTTTGATAGCATATCATACCATGCCCTCGAGCTTGCTTTAAACCGTAAAGAGCCTTCTTCAAACAATAAACGTGAGTAGGATGCTCTTGATTCACAAATCCTTCCGGTTGGTGACGAGACGACTTTTTAAGATCTCCGCTCGTAAATGGTGTCTTTATATCCATCCGATAGACTACCATGTTCTTACTAGCAAGATTAGCCAAAAGATTCCGATTGCCTCGATTCGAACAACTGAGCAAAAGATTCTTCAAAGTCAATACCTCCTCTTGACGGTATCCTTTAGCAACTAATCGAGCCTTGTTCTTCAACACATCACCATGCTCATCAAGTTTCACTTTGAAGATCCATTTTAGAGCAATAATCATAGCACAACTGGAGCGGTACTAACTCCCATACATCAAGTCTATCAAACTCATGAATTTCTTCTTGCATGGTATTGAACCAAATTGCCTTCATTCATGGCGCTTTAACATCTTTGGTTCGATCTTAGAGAGTACGGAGTTGAAGAAGAACCATAAGGCATCGGTTGCAAGTTGTTTCGTGTTGATACCGGACGAGAGGGATTTCCAATGATGTTGTCTAATGGATTATCGTGAGTCCATTTTCTAAGGTGTTCATGTGGCGTAGTCGAGGGATCGAGGTAGCAGAGTCGATGTCTCTTGAAGAAGATGGTTCGATGATGATTCAGAGCAAATATGTTTTCAAATGGAGCATCTTCGTGAGTAGCAAATGGATTAACTTCATCATTGATGCCAAAAATGCCCATGATGTACATTCAAGATTGATGATTTGTTGATGAGATCGAGTTCTCAAGAAGCAGTGCTTCTTGACTTAATGATATTGAGACCAAGGATTGACTTCATTCTCGTAGATATGAGCAATTTCTATTGTGGGAATTGGCGCTCAATAGCACTTGGCTCATAGAGTTCATCAAACATCGGATCAAAAATTTCTTCAAATCATTTTCACTGGAGGTACATATGAAATAGCCGAGAGAAATTTGGTACAAGGGATGAACCAATGGGACTGCTTTTAAGCACGGGTCCGAATCGGGTTGTCCAGAGCCATTTGACCGGTCACCATCAAACATGACGTGAATTGTTTCTATGATATTTCGGTTCTCTTGTTGTATATTCGTATCCTTTTCGCTTGGTGCATAACCTACAAATACCGCAATGTCTGCTTTAGCTCTAAGTTTTCCTAAATCTTGGCCCTCATTAGTTGGATAACACAATGCACCGAACACACGAAGGAATGAAAGATTAGGTTTTTGTTGTGGACAAGTTCATATGGAGTTTTCCATGAGCAATGTGAATCGTGGATCGATTTTGGGTGTAGCATGCAATGGCGATGGCTTCACCCCGCAGAAACATTGGAACTTTTGAGTAAATCAAGATTGTCCTCATGGCTTCCACAAGAGTTCGATTTCGCTCTTTCAACTACACCGCTCGCTGAGGAGTTCGAGAACACTTCTTTGATGACCGATTCCAATACTTTCATAAAACTCACTAAGTTGTTTGTTAACAAACCCGCCCATTGTCTGCTCGGATGATTCGACCGCTTTGTTAAGACGAACTCGCACTGTTTGATGAGTTTGATGATGATATCCGAGTTTCATCCTTTGTCTTTAAGAACTTTACCGTGTGAATCTAGAGAAATCATCAACCACAACTAACACATATTTCTTCCCAAAGATATTCTCAGACTCTCACGGGTCCACATAAGTCCATGTGAATCAGATGAAGAACTTCGTGACGAGTTAGTAGGTTTGGGTTTATGGGCATACTTCTTGCTTTTTCCCAATTGGCATGTTGAACAAAGATGATCCTTTTCATACTTAAGTCTAGGTAAACCTACAACTAAGTCCTTGATTCATGTAAAACCGCCAAGTTTTATCACTCAAGCCGCCACTTGTGAATGGCCGACCGTAACAAACTTAAAACGGTTCAAACAAATGCAATGAAGATCCGGGAGTATAGTGTTTCCGGTCGTTATGTCCCAAATGAAGCTATGCAATGGATCACCAAACGATAGTGATCGAGAAATTTGAACAAAAAGGATTGATTTATTACAACTAAAGTTAAAAGCCAACAAATTACTGGGGCTTAAATGCAAATTAAAGGAAATTAAAAGATAAAAAAAAAAAAAAAATTAAATAAACGCTATCACTATTTGCAAAATGATGTTTTTATTTTATGTTTTATAAAAGCAATTAAAAGCTACGTAACGTCTAAATGAAAATGTGAAACTTACACAATATTAATCCTAAAATATGAAAATGATATTTTACAAACCTAGTGATAAAAGAAAATTTATAGAAAAGGAAAATTATTTTATAACTATTTAACTAATTATTATTAATTAAAAACTATTTTAACTATTAAATAATAACCTAAAATACAAGAAAATATGAAATAAAGCTAGAAAAATAAAATTATGACTTAGAAAAATCTAAAATATCAAAGAGAATTTTCAAAACTATTTTGTATTTTTCTCGATTATTTTTGTATTTTCTAGGAATTAAAAACTATTAAAAACTAATTAAATTGCTTAAAATACAAAATTAACTAAGAAAAATCTGAAAAATATTTTTTGTCTTTTATATTTATCTTAACTTAAGAAAAATGAAAATTATTTTTTGAAACTTTTCTTAATTAATTGGATTAAATGCTAATTAAAAAGGCTTAAAACTAATTAAAGTGGAGAAAATACCAAACTGAACTATAAAAATCTGAAAATTCAAGAAAAGCTTAAAATAATACTTAGAATCTAGGAAAAATATAAAAACAGGGTTGTGTACAAGAATATGGAATCGCTATGATAAGTGCTTATAAATAAGACTTATTTTAAGCAAATAAGCACCAAAAGCCACCAACTTGAAATGAAGCTATGAAATACTAAAAGTAACCAAATGCAACAATTTACAACTGCTTTTAACCACTGAATAGCTGATTACACATTTGGCTTATTTGAATTACTCATAAAAACAGCTTTGATAGCTACTGCAGACTTAAGAATAAGACACCTAATAAGCTAGAAAATGGAAAACCAAAGTGGGAACCTCAAGAGGACCTGGCTAGCTATGTCTAAACCAAAATCCAGACCTAAGCAAGCTAAGATAAGCTCAGCAGTCCGCAAGAACCGCACAATACCTATGCAAGCTCAAGCACCATGACAAGGCATATGACCCCATTTGTTTAAGCGCTTTGGACCTTGTAAAAATTCACAAAATTCTATAAAATGATGACAAGAAAGTAGACCAAGGAAGTTTTAAATACCAAGTTTCACTTTATTTGGCTCGAATCAAGCAATGAAAATCCTCCTAGTTAGTTTAAAACCGGTTTTTGACATTTTGACTTGTTGATGATTTGAAAGTTTGACTTTTTGAGATTTGAATCCAATTTAAGGACTGATCTAGGTGTTATATGATGAAATGACACTAAAGCAAGCTATGTCTATGGATTTTGAACACAAAACAAGTGATTGGTTTGCCAAAATCACAATAGTTAAAGAATCAAGATGTATGAGTTGGATTTTGACTTTGAAGTTGCAGTGCGCTTTTTAGATAGATATGAGTTAATATGTGCTAAACAAACCTAAGCCAACAAGTTCTAACCACTGCATAAACCTTTAAGACAGATATAGCAGCAATTCCAAACACACCTTTAATCACTGTTATGAAATTTAAACTAAACTAAACACTGCACTAGCTAAAATTAATGATCAAACTGAGTTTATTTAACTTAAATACTACTAATAAAACAGGTTTGAACCAGTTATTTCTACAAATACAAGATGTGCATTGAAACTTTAAAAATCGCTTACAAGAGTCCTTAGCCACAATGGCTTGAAACCTGTCAAACCAATGAACCCCTAACCTATATTATCCAACCATTTGAACTTAGAATCAACCCAAATCCAGACTGCATCATCCATTATCCATTTACAAGACCAAATGAACCTTGTTTGACTTTCTTTGACCAATATCCAAAGTTGCTTAAAACTTAACCTTAAGCTTACAAAAAGCTATAATCAGCTTACATAAGCTTATAGAAACTGAGAAACAAACTATTTGAAGCTTGGGTGTGAGTGTTTGAAATGGAAAATTTCAACAAAGGAGCTTGAAACATGAAATCTTAACACAACTTGACTTGATGCTTGAAAATAATTTATAATGATACAATAAGCTTAGTTTGATACAAAGAAACAAAATATTACAGATTTTTCACTTAACTAAAACTTTTAAGATAAAAACGACATTAATGAAGACTGAAAAACTACAAGACTTCTTTTCTTCTCATCCTTTTTCTTTCTTTTATAAACCAAGCTTCTTCTCTCTCATCTCTGATTAATTCCCATCAATTTCCTTAGCCATTGGATGGCTTAAAATGATCCTGGCCATTGAAACAGATTTTGGCGCCAAAACTAGTATTTGACAGTTGGGGCTTGAGTGAAGGGGTAAGAGGTGCATTAAATGCTCCTTGGAAGGTAGTTGAGGTGGGGGGAACAAGGTGGAGTGATAGTGAGGAGGGGGGATGGGAGCTCTGGGTTTGTAGAGGTTTGGTGTTGAAGATGAAGACTTTGGCTACCGGGATATTTGACTTGGGGTTCGACTGGGAATTAATAATGCCAGGGGTCCAAATTGATATTGACAGGGTTCAAATGGAAAGGCAGGTCACTGGCATGATGTGGTCCAAATGGGTTTAAAAGGTTTAATAACATAGGGACCTTTGTTGTAAATTCTGAAATTCAAGGGACCATTGCTGCCATTTCATCAAAGTTGCTCCAAGGGCTAAAAGTGACAAGTTTCAATAATGCAAGGACCAAACTTGACATTTTCAAATTTCCAGGGACCAATTTTGTAATTTTCTCAAACTTTTCATATTTTTCACCAAAGGACTAATTTTGACAAGTTATTATTTTAAAAGGACCTTTGGTGATTTTTATTTTGAAATTATGTGCTCTGGGACTATTTCGACAATTTTTGAAACTTGGGGACTGAACCGCCAATTATGCAAACTTAGCTCATTTTTCATCGATTTTGAACATTTTGCATCCGAAACATATAAAATGCAATTTTGGAATATTTTCAGATTTTGATGCATTTATGAGCATTTTTAGACGCTTTGCGCTCAGATTTAACCAAAATGATGAGTATTTACACACTCATCAGTCCTTTCCGGAGAGATCATTGATGGTGCCAAGTTCGTGATTGAGACGACGATGCCATAACCATGACTTTGTTTTAGAAGCCTTTGACAACAAGCAAATTGAGAAGACTTCATCATATCTTCGATAGAGATAGTGTATAGATTTGAACCACGTGAACCTCTTAAAAGTTCCTTACCATCAAGTTCTCTAACGAAACAAGTATGTTTTCTCAAGGCTACTTAGATCGTAATCGCAGAATTGACCAACAGAGAACATGTTATGACCAAGACCTTCTACATAATATACTCGGAGATAACACTTTTACCAACAACATAATCTCCATAACCCATAATTGCACCGAAATGATCATTCCGAATCTAATCATCTCGATGAATTTGCTCACAAAGTTCATGAGCCGCGACCGATCGCATGATCATATGCTTGAACACTGAGTCCGGTACCACGTAATCGATTTGAACGATCCGCAGTTGAACACGACAAGAATGGATAATCGGATAATTGGGATCCCCATGCAAGAATGGGTTCCATTTGGTTAGTAACAATGGTTGGAACACCCACATCGTAAATAGAAGCATTCATATCGTAAATTAAGGCAATGGAGTCATTATGAATAGATGCAAGACTAGTGTCTCAGATTAGCCCTATTCAAAGTGTGCTAACTTCTAAGGGAATAGTTCTACCAAGAGGCATCCATTTTCTAGTGGGCATTGTCGATTAGTCTTTTGACCAACAGTATCCAATGATAGCCTATCTTACTAAATGTTCTTCCCTGTGTGTTTCCATTGTTTTCTAACTTTCTTTCGCCTTTGCCTTTTGCCTTCCTAGCATGATATTTTTCATTGACAAGATTCACTAAGGATTTGACAAGATAGACAAAGTATTCATACCACATTCATGATTAGCAATGTAATTCAAGCGGACATCATTACAAGGTTTGCAAATAGTATCGAATTGAATTAATTACAAGACGCCTATGGCTAATACTAGAATCAACACGATTCGCTTTATTCGACTCAAGCTTAAAGTTCCTAGGTTGGTCTTCTACTCTTCCAATGCACATTCTTAGCTTACGAGGTCCTATCATTCCTTGTATTGTCTTGAGACTTTGACCGCTCGCTTTAATGCCACCGATTACTCTGTGAGGGAATGGGAACATTAGTTGGTTTTGCTACTCTTTGCATCTCCCGCTTAGATGTCTGCTGATCCGAACTACATGCAGCACACTAAGGTTCCTTTCTTAACACTAGAAGTGCTGGGATTTGTACTTCTAGAAGGCACACTAGAGTTCGCTTCCTTAGCATTAACAGATCCGAATCAACTACTTGAAGGCACACTAAGGTTCACATTTAAAACATCGGGCATCGAATGAATATCATACTTGGCACTAGGCATCGAACATGGAATCAAGGGATTAACTCTCTCACCTAAGGACTTTGGGCATATTGTGATTAAGCATTCTAAAATTTCTTGAGATCGTTTGGCATATAAGCATGCATGCCCAATTGCATTGTCAAGTGGTTTCTCTAATTTATCCTCTTCAACAATCTCACGTAGACATTCTAGACAATCCATAAGGGATGAGAAATATGTTTGAATAGCAAGTTTGTTGTTCCTGAGATGAGGGGGAACATATATCACAGACAAAGCATATTTATTACAAGAGTGTACCTTTGATACACCATTCTCCCCATTGGTCATTGGCATTTTCCTTTTACCGCTCTTGATTCTCAATTTCCTTTTGCAATGAAGCTATTTGGTCGTTGTTTTGTTACGAGTGACCTTAATTGATTCAAATAACTCATTGAAATGACGTTTAACCTTTTCATTTTCTTCTAGAAAACTTTCGTTTTCCTTTTGTAATGTATTTACTAAGTTTTGAAGATGAAACGTTTGAGAATTCTGAGAATCTAAAGGAGGAGGCATTTGGGAGCTTGTCACATCGTTCTTTTGACCCTTTAATTGAGAGATTTGGGCTTTTAACTTTCTGATCGTGTTACAATGAGCTTGAATTTGTTCATCACGTTTGTTAATTTGAAAACTCGCATCAAACTCGAGCATCCGAGGATGTCTTGATATTTGAAGTTTTGACATTTTCTTTAAGATGTTGATATTTTAGTTGTAAATTAAAATGCTCAACCTCTAGTTTAGAAAAATGTTTAACCAAATTTTCGTGATCATCCAGTTCAATTTTCTCATTTAGTTTAGAATTAGTTTTTTCAAGCTCAATGACACGATCATGGGAGACTTTCAAGGCAACAGATAATTCATGAAATTGAGAAGCGTTAATGGAACAATTTGTAGCGATGAAAAACACATCTTGAGCAACACATTCAAGAATAAGAGTCTCTTTCAATGTATGCAAGTTCTTCCTCTCAATCTCATTATATTTCAAAGCAAGCTCATAGTCACTAACCTCAACTATCATTGCATCAAATTCCTTTCCATTTCTTTAATGTCTAAATTCATTCCCTTTTTAAGACTTTCAAATGATCTTTTAGTTGTTTAAAGAAAGGCATGACTTCGATTAAATAACATTCTTTTGTTTGCTCAAACCCTTTCCCTTGATAATACCAATGGGTGTGATCCTTTTCTTGCAAGTTTTCTCAAAATCAACAAATAGTTGAAAGATAACGTATTGACCGATTAAGGTATTGCTTTTAGTGGCAATAGTTCTAGGAACTAGATGCATTGGTGTATTGGGAGGATACACATCGCTTTAGGCATTTTCCTAAAGGGAGGGTTTGTTTCAACAATATTTTCCGCTTTACGCTTATCTAAGTCCATTTTCCGAACACTTTTTGAGTCAACAATGTTTGAGGCTTAAACGTGTTCAAGGAGATCCAATTCTCCTTTTGTAGTCATGGGGTGTGATAATTATTTTCTTCTCTTTACATTTAGGATCATCTAGTTTCTTGTTCATCTTGTCCCTAGTGACTTCATCGATTTCTTATCTTCCTCTCGTGCACTTAACGCAACTAGGTTTTTGTCTAGGTTTAAGAATCTCATTGCCATCATAGATTACACTTTGAGTCGCTTTGCAATCTTCCGTACTCGGGGTTGGGTTTATCTATAATGGGAACACTATGCTTATCGCTTAAAACTCTATGCTTAGTGATTAAGTGAGCGATCAATGGTATTTCCTTGTACGTACAACTTATTTTCAAGCTTGTTTTCAAGGTTTTAGATTAGAAAAATTATTCAAAAGTTTTGATTCCTTAGCATCAATTCTTGCTTAAGCATTTTAACATTTTCTTGAAGTTCTTGTTTTTGCTTAGCGCTTTAGAAAGCTTTTCTTGTAAGGAGTTTAACTCTTGTTTTAATACTTCTTCTCTAAACCTACTTTTTCTAATAGTTGTGCGCATTTGGTCATCCATTTCACGCTCACGGTGGTCAACTCAAATTTTGCACGTTGTTCATAAATAGCAACACGTTCTTTATAGGCATTCGATTCGGAGATGACGAATCATCATGGGCACATGCGGTGAATTCATCAAAACATAATCATTATTGATCGCAGAAGATGCATCACTTGGTACAATCTCACTTTCACTTTGTTTCACATATTGATCATATGGGACAACATTGATATTACCCATATTTTCAATATCGACTCAATAAATACGATTGATTGTACCGTTATGTATCTTTGCTCATCAACTTCATCGTATAATTTTAATACCTCGAAATGAGTTTGTCTTTGGATGGACCAGCTTGTGGTGATGAAGAGACTTTAGGAGAGACCATTGGAGAAATGCTAGCCATGAAGATGGTTTGTGTAGTGGGTTCTTCATCAACATCAGTCGTCGCATCACAATCACTACTTGAAAGGCATTTTGATGATTATGGCCTATCTCCTAAATTGGTTGCTCATCCACATCGCATCATATGTCTTAGCATTTCCTCGACCAAGAACAACAACTCCTCTTCATCCAAAGTGCACCATTATCCCGAGCTTGCACAAGCAACATCTTATCCTCAAGTACTAGGCAATGCGAGGCGTTTTGGCGATGTGCGCTTCCTTGCAATGTGTCCTCATCTCCACAGTTGTAACACTTGGTCGACTTTACTTGTCCTTGATTTCCATTCCTTTCTCTATTCGATTTTCCACATACCTTCCTCCTACTCCACCTCTTCTTTGTTCATTTTGTCTTCCTTGAGTGGTTGTCTGTAACCTTTCCATCTCGACCAAAGCATGGTTGTGTAGATTGGATGCGATCCCGATTTCATTGTTAGTGTGAAGTTTGTTGGTATGTGGTGAGAATGTTAAGTTTTGTTTAACCATATAAGCCAACTTATTGATAAAGTGTTCCATGACAAGATTGGCATCAGTCGTTTGAAGCATGGATCTTGAATGACATGAGATGTTTTAGTAGTGGTTCCATCATTGGTGAAAATGCATTGAATCATTTGATAAACTTGTTTCTCCTTGATTGGTTTTGAACGCTCGTAATCCTTTTTCAAACATAGCATGTCTCTCATTACGGAGAAGAAAGGCATACAATTGCTCATAGTTTGTATTCTTCAATCCTTTAGTGAGCTTCACGTAGTGACAAACTTGTGCCATTCGGGATTCATGTGGTTCACAAATTTTGAGTTCAAATTGAATGTTAGGCATAGTCATTCGATGTTCCTCATATCATTAACAAGCTTGTGGAATCTCACATAGTACTCATAGACACTCTCATCCTGTTTCATCTTGAAGTGTTCAAATTCATCATAGAGTTGTGATTCTCTGTCTTCCATAGTTAATTCGAACACGAGAGAAGCATCTTGACATTATCCCACACCGCCTTGGCTTCGTGTTGTGATTGATCGACTTGTAGATATCTTTGGAAGACCTTGAAGTACGATGTTAGAAGCCCTAATATCGAGATCGAATCTCTTTTCTCCTTATCATCGAGCTCATCATATGTCTTTGGTCTTTCAATTCCATAGATCATTGTTCCATCTTCATTGTATCAATTAAGTCTCTAGTAGTCTCAACCCGATATGGTCCTTCATCAATGGATTTGAGTATGTTGACCCCATTTTCCTTTCCAAGACAATACGATCGATTCGTTGAGCCCAAGAGTCGTAGTCGGTTACATCAAGCATGGGTGGGCAGTATCCGAACCAGTTGCTTGAACATCCTCGACAAAGTGGAGATGATTGTAGAGTACGGTGGCGGACATGTTTAAGAATTACAGGATTTTATAACTCTATGATTAAACCGGAAATAGATTCTTTCACGGATTTTACTAAATCAAGAGAAACCGTATTCAAAGGATATCACCCAAGTCGCTAGGAAACCTTGAACCAAGTCGCTAAGTGCCAAGTCGCTATAGTCCAAGTCGCTATATAACAACTCGCTACAATCCAAGTCGCTAGCAAAATTTTGACAACAGAAGTCGCTAAGCACCAAGTCGCTAATTTGTCAAGTCGCTAAATAGCAAATCGCTAGATACCAACTCGCTAACACCAAGTCGCTAACAATATAAAGTACAAGTCGCTAACTTACACCAAGTCGCTCGTGTAGTGGAGAATCCACTACGTACTTTTGCCTGGCTTGTCTCAATAGACAAGTCGCTAGGACCAAATCGCTACTAAACCACTCCAACTCGCTAACTTTTTGTGAAGCAAGTCGCTATGATGAATATCACACGAGAACCAAGTCGCTAGCAAGAAAATCACCTAAACACCACTTTTCAATCCAAAACAACCCAACCACAATGATTCAAGCCTTCAAAGTCAAAACCTAAACACTTGTGATGATTCTAAACACAAAAGTCTTGTCAAAATCTAAACTTTAACACTAGAAATCACCAAATGATGCAAAACCACTAAACTTTTCAAACTCAAAACCACCTAAAACCACAAGAAATCCAAAGATATGTAGTGATGATCTAACCATGGCTCTTGATACCAATTGTAAGATATTGGATTTCACATACACATCAAACCATAACACAAAGTAGGCGTACAAGAGGTTTTAGAGAGAGAAAGTTAGAGGTATGGGAACTTTAGTGAGATAAAGAAAAATCTTATTATGAGCTCCAACTCTACCTTGGAAGGTAGAGAGTATTTATAGTCTTACAATAAAACGCCACACAACGGTGTGGATCGGGCATACAGGGATGGGTAAAGACCCGTCTCAGTCCTCCACGGTGTTACTAAACTAAATACTACTTAGCTTAAAGAACTACGACTACGAGCTTTCTAACGATTACATATACTAGAGGTGACCGACTCTTTAATACCGAATTTCTAATTCCTAACACGGTTGCCTAGTAATAGGACCGGGACTAAGTGTCCCATACCGTGGCTTGATATTATTACTACATGAAGCTTTTCGCATTCCATTATGATTATCTTGTTCGTGGTGTACTCACCATATATTCATCACTATATATACTACCAATGTGTTACTACTTACTAAAATAATCAACTTCTCAACTAATTACCAAGGTGTTTGGTTTAACTTATTTCTACAAGTAAATTAGCAAAGCAAATTATTAAGTAGCTCACATCACCGATAACAATCAACGAACCAAATAATTACGACTTAAAATTAGTAATATACATATAGACTATCCGCTTTAGTGTGAGCGAAACTAATTCCGCTTATCCGATTACTCACTCTTATGTCACCAAACACTTGAAACAACTACTTATCACAACAAAACACCTTCAAATTACACATAAACAGAATACATTCAAAATTAGGGCAAAATAATACGGTCAAAATTAGGGCAAAATAATACGGTCAAATTAGGGCTAAATATCACTAGAGAATACATTCAAATTACACATAAACAAATAAACACAATTGAGTCAAGCAATTAAACCTTGATGAATGGCGGCGCACGGTGGCGAATTGGTCGACGGCGGACCAACGGCGCACGGTGGCAAAGTGGTCCACGGCGGACCAATGGCGCACGGTGGCGAAGTGGTTGACGGACGAACGGTGGCGATATGGTAGATTGTGTTTTGGGGGAAAGTGAAAAAGTGTTTTAGAGGGAAATGAAAAAGTGGGACTGGTTGGGAATTTTTTTATGTGTTAATAAATGGAAAAGTGGTATTGAGAGTTTGTCAACTACTGATCTTTTGTATGGTTCAAAATGAGTGTTACTAGTATTACTTTTTTTAACAGCAAATGTGTGCTATTAATATATTAATATATATATAGTATCTTATAGTAAATGAAAATGTTAAAATAATTTATTTGTTAGTATTAAGCTCAAGATTTAAAGTTTATCAAGAATCAAAAAATACACAATGTTTTGAGATTTTAGAACAAAAATACATTATAAAAGCTAGATATTATATATAGAGGTTAAATGCATAAGAAATTATGTCTCAAATTTGGTCAATTTATATTATTTTGAGGAGCTATGTAAGATAATCCATATGATGTAACAAATAAGCTAGTATTATAGAAGATAAATGTATAAAGAGTTATGTTCAAAACTTGGTATTTTATATTATTTTGAAGTATTAACATGAAAACTTTTGTCAATATACGTTCATATTTTTTCATATATCAAAAATTACTTTGAAAGTTAGCAATAAAACAACAAACATGTTTTTAATATTTTTGTCGGAATTCCCTCGGAAATTATATATAATTGTGACGGATTTCCGACGGAAATAAAAAAAAAATTAAATATTAATAATAAATCAAAACATTTCTGACGGACTAGTGACGGATAGCCATAGATGTCGGTACTACGTCGGAAAGTTGATGGTAAGTAAAGTTAATTAGTGACAAATTTCTGACGGAAATCATATCCCTTGGAAATCCGTCGGAAAGCAAACGCAAAAGCTTCATTTTAAGTCTGGTGCAATATTTGTTGGTGGTCTGATGGAACATCGTTGGAAATTAGCGACGGAAAGTTGTCCGTCAGAAAATCCGTCGCTGAAAGTCAATTTTCTAGTAGTGTCATAGATTTTGTGTATAGTGTGACACTCGTAATCAATCAAGATTTGTATCCTATGCTTTATTCTTTTGATATCTATAACTTAGTGTATTGAATTTGTTTGTAAATAAGTACTTATTTTGGTGTCGACATTTTGATAGGCTATGCTTTTTTCTCAAGATTTTGGAGTAGCTTCTACTCAAGGAAAAGTCATCAAATGCAAATGTGACGTTTATTTGTTTTTGTATCTTTAATCTACATTTAATGAGTGTCATCTGATTGTGTTTTGTTTGTGGGTGTAGTTGTTGTTGCGTACGAGGCTAATAAGCCTTTAGTGATTGAAGATGTGGAAGTTGCGTGCCATGTGGTGAAGTTCGTGTTCAGATTTTGTATCTTGCTTTGTGTTATACTAATGCCTACACTTGGGTGGCAAGGCATGATTTTGATCATTGTTTTCGTTGTTATTTTGATGATGATGTTTGGAAATGAAATGAAATTTATTTTAGCAAGATAGCGAGCTGTTTAGCGAGATAAGCGACGAGTAGGGGACTAAGATTTTTAGAGAGTTGGGTTTGTACGAGTTGTGGTAACATCTTGAACGTGTGAGACATTGTTGTAGTAAGCATGCATGGTTTCAACGGTTTAGCATGATGGAAAGTTTTAGCATGTCACATCTTTTGAAAATAGGAATACAAGATGGAAAGTTTTGCATCACATCTTTGAAATGCATAGGTAAACGTATTTGGTATTATGTTTTAATATGGAAAGTTGAGATTGCATGAAATATTCAAGTCCCATGTTTATATATATGTGTTTAAGATTTTGCGTGTTTAAAGTTTTTATGAGAACACCATGTATATATGGGTTAGCATGTTTGCATGGGCATGTGTGACATTTCATGATATGCCAACACATTTTGTATACAAGTTGACGTGTGACATTGATAGTTAACATGTTTTTTAAGAAATGTTTAACGTGTGTTATATGAAAGATAAGTTGCTAACGTGTGACACTGAACGTTCGAATACACTTTATAACCATAAGTAGTGAATAAAGTACCAACAAAACGCTTACCCTCAAACATAACAAAATTAGTGCCACAAATGCCATTACAATACTAAAAATCATAATAAGTTAAATAGCTATATAAAAACGTAGAGTTGAATAAATTAAAAGCCACTTAAAAGATTTAAATCATATATATGTCGTGTGTAGAGCATGATTTGACATACGGATGTCGTGTCAGCGTGACAATCTAGATACTAATTCAAAAACAAATTACGCACATCAACGAAAAGCAAGAGTTTCCCCATGACAAAAATTAGTGCTACACATTACACAAAGAGCAATTAGATCAAACCGGTGTGCATCGCATGGGTCTGAATGACTCTTTATGCATTGTGTTTCTTCAATTATGGAGAATTTTGAACAATGCTACAATTGTTTTTTCCCAAATATGGCATGCATAACATGGTTGGAGATGACCGACGCCTATCTCCAGCCTTATACTCTAAAAATCTACAAATACGAAGTAAAAGAGTATCTTTACTTACATTCTTCATCAAAAATGACATCTCAATCATACACTCTAAACTTTAACTTTAAAACTTTTTCATATTAAGTTAACTTAATTGCATCCAATCTTTATCTATTTACATCACTTGAGTATATACTGTTCATGCAGTATTTGTATTATGTTTATTAGTTTAGATCTTAGGCCCGGTTTATTGTTTGTAGAGGCCTAGCCCATTTATGTTTCCTCATGTATTTATATGGCTCGTGTCTTATTATTATGATATGAGAAAACAATAATCTTACATGGTATCAAGAGATTACCAAAGTACATCCCACAAACCCTAAATTTACCGCTTCCAAAAACAATAAATCTGCCGCTTCATTAACCCCTTCCATCCAAGATCACTCATCATAACCAATGATACAATCCCTCCCACTGCACCACCCACTTCAGATAAACTATCCCAAATACCATTCAAGACCCTCATACCTGTCAAGCTTGACGCTGATAAACTCAATTACACCTACTAGAGTGATTTATTCTTAAACCAACTCGATGGCTTCAAGGTTGCGGATCACCTAATCGATGAGGAGACCTCGTCTAGCACCGGTGTTGCAGCTATTCCCACTTCCAAGACAACCGAATGGATGTTCACCGACTCCTTCATCAAGTCATGGATATTCCAAACCATATCTGAACCCCTCCTTGAACGTGTGTTGAAAACCAAACCCAAAACGTCTAAGGATGCATGGGAGACTCTGGGAAAGTTTTTCAAAGACAATAAAAGGTCCAAAACAGTTGAACTGCTAGGTGAATTGCAGAGCCTAGATATTGGAGATCTATCCATTGACGTCTACTTTCGAAAAATAGACTCGATTGCATCTCGCTTAAGCAACCTTGGGTCTACCGTCTCAGAAGAAGATGTTGTTACATACGCAATAAACGGTCTTAGCGAAAAATAGGACCAAGTTGCGCATGTTGTTCTAAACAAGGAGCCGTTCCCGGACTTGGAAACAGTTCGAAGCATGTTGTCCTTAGCCGAGTCTCACATGAGCCGTCGACACACCTCATCGAGCTCCTCTCATATTACTTCCTCTTCACCAACTGCCCTCATCGCGAACACACGAGGCTCTATGTCTACCTCTCGGCAATCAGGTAATAGCTCCAACTCATCTTCCGTTTGTCGTAATTTCGCACGAGGTCACTGTTGGTACGCAATAGGTGCAAGTTTGTGCATTCTAATTGTCAAAATAATAATAACAATACTAGCAGACACATGCATGCTACTTGTTCCAATCCCATTCGTTCCATGCAAAATTCCATGCAGTCCAGTAATATTGCTAATATAGACCAGGCCCAGTTGGTACAAGCATATACCCAATTGTTGCAGGCCCATAACAGGTTACTTACACAATCAGGCCAGGCCCAACGAGGCTCACATACACCGCGACAGACACCTCAGTCTCGAACTGCGTCTGGGACAGGTCTAGCACAACAGTTACAAGCACATGTTGGGTCCTCGTCTGGTAATTGGGCTAACACACAGGAGACTGCACTACCTCAAGCATTTAGCACCCTTACCTTACAAGATTTTGCTAATGACGGGTGGAATATGGACACAGGTGCGTCTCTACATCTTAATTCCAATGCAAATAATTTGAGTTCCGTTTTTAAGAAGCGCATATTTCCATATGTTTTTGTTGGTGACGGGGCATCTATTCCCATTACCAATACTGGCCATAGCATTTTGCCCACCCCCCATTAACCCTTACATCTTAATCATGTTCTTGTTACACCTACCATTGTAAAAAAATTAATTTCTGTTCGTAAATTTACCCATGATAATAAAGTTTCCATCGAATTTGATGAGTTTGGTTTTTCCGTGAAGAACTATTCGACTCGCAAACTTTTTCTCAGATGTGATAGCTCTGGCGACTTATATCCTGTCACCAAACCTACCTACGAGTCAGCCAGTTTTCCTCAAGCCTTCACCACCGGTCATCATACGTGGCACCAACGTCTAGGTCACCCTGGAAGTGATGTGTTACGTACTCTTATTTCAAGTAGTTCAATTGTTTGTAATAAAACGAAGTCTCCCGTTCTTTGTCATGCTTGTCAGCTTGGCAAACACGTGAAACTTCCATTTGTTAGTTCTGATTCTGTAGTTACTTCTATTTTTGACATTGTTCATTATGATTTGTGGACTTCTCCACTTTCGAGTCTTAGTGGGATTAAATATTATGTCTTGTTTTTAGACCATTATTCTCATTTTTTGTGGGTATATCCGTTGCGTAAAAATCTGACACTTTTGATAAATTTGTTCAATTTTGTAACCACGTCAAAACACAATTTAATACTGAAATAAAGGCTTTTCAATGTGATCATGGAGGTGAGTTCGATAATCATACTTTCCACAATTTATTTGACAAACATGGGATTCACATGCGCTTCTCATGTTCCCGTACATCTCAACAAAATGGTAAATCCGAAAGAATGATACGAACCATAAACAATCTCATACGCACCCTCTTATTTCAAGGTCACTTACCCCCACATTTTTGGGTTGAAGCACTATATATGGCCACATACCTTCTTAACATACTCCCCTCAACTGCAATTAGTAACGACACACCTTTTAACCGTCTTTACAAGACAAAACCTAACTACTCATTCCTTCGTGTCTTTGGTTGTTTATGCCACCCCCATATCGACAGCTCTCACAAACTTGCCCCGCGATCCACACCATGTATCTTTCTTGGATATCCCTCAACCACCGGGTTATCGATGCTTAGACCTTTCCACCAACAAAATCATCATCTCGCGTCATGTCGCGTTTGAAACCATTTTCCTTATGGCTCGATATCTCCGATGCGTCTCCATCCTATTCATTTCTTGTTAATCAAGCGGATGACGATGCAATGCCTTTCATTACCCCTGTTGTTCAACCATTCACTACCGAGCCCAATGCTACCACTATTGCCCAAAATACACCCTTCAACCAGTCGGCTCCTGAAGCTTCAGCCCAAACATAAATACCTTCCAATACTGCCCAATCCAATACTCAACAAATTACACCTTCCCCTGCCCAGCCTAATACACAAACACCACCGGCCCAATCCACCACTCAACTACCCCAAACCTCCGACCAGTCCAACACAAATTCAAACAATATTCGTCACAACCCTTTATCGACTCACCCTATGGTCACACGGTTTCAAGACGGTACAAACAAACCTACTTCGCGTTTCACCCTTCATGTGTCTAACATATCTCCTGTTCCAAAATCATACGTTGCTGCTTTCACAGACCCTAATTGGCAAAATGCTATGCTTGATGAATATAATGCACTTATTAAAAATGAAACTTGGATTCTTGTGCCTCGTCCACCTGACACAAACATTGTTCGGTCCATGTGGTTGTTTAAGCACAAGTATTTGGCAGATGGATCTCTTAGCAGATACAAGGCTCGCCTTGTTGCTAACGGTCGTAGTCAACAGCTTGGTGTTGATTGTGATGAGACATTTAGTCCGGTGGTTAAACCGGCTATGATTCGTACTGTGCTTAGTTTAGCGGTATCTCGACATTGGCCTATTCATCAGCTTGATGTCAAGAACGCTTTTCTTCATGGAGAGCTTTCAAAGACAGTTTACATGTATGAGCCTCCTGGTTTTCGGGATCCGCAACATCCTGATCATGTTTGCCTTTTGCAGAAGTCATTGTATGGTCTTAAACAGAATCCTCGGGCTTGGTTTCAGCATTTTGCAGGTTATGCTACCAGAGTTGGATTTTCTCACAGCCGTTGTGACTCCTCATTGTTTATATTTCAGCAGGGATCTGACATTGCTTTCCTATTATTATATGTTGATGATATTGTTTTGACAGCATCATCCTCAGCTCTATTAGGACGCATTATTTCATCCCTTCATCAGGAGTTCTCTATGACTGACCTTGGCTCTCTAAATTATTTTTTGGGGATCTCTGTTTCACGTGATTCTTCGGGTATGTTTCTTACTCAGAAGAAGTATGCTAGGGAGATATTAGAGCGAGCTGGTATGCTCAATTGCCATCCTTGTCGAACTCCGGTTGACACCGAGAGTAAACTGGGTGCGGATGGTATTCCGGTTCCGGACCCGACTCTTTATAGGAGCCTTGCTGGGGTGCTTCAGTACCTCACTTTTACCAGGCCTGATTTATCGTATGCAGTTCAACAAGTATGTTTATTTATGCATGACCCCCGGGAACCACATCTCACAGCTCTCAAGCGCATTCTTCGCTATCTTCGTGGCACTCTCGATCATGGCCTTCAGTTGTACTCTTCATCTGCTATGTCATTGGTTGCTTATTCCGATGCGGATTGGGTGGGGTGTCCTGACACTCGGCGATCTACTTCTGGGTATTGTGTATTCCCTGGCAACAACTTATTATCTTGGTCATCTAAGCGACAGTTTACTCTTTCATGTTCTAGTGCAGAGGCCGAGTATCGTGGTGTTGCTAATGCAGTTGCCGAGACCTCCTGGTTGTGAAACTTGCTTCGTGAGCTTCATTCTCCATTGTCTACGGCTACTTTGGTTTATTGTGATAATGTTAACGCGGTTTATCTCTCATCTAATCCTGTACAACATCAAAGAACCAAGCATATTGAGATAGATATTCATTTTGTTCGGGATCAGGTTGCCGCTGGCCTTGTTCGTGTGTTGCATGTTCCTTCACGTTTCCAGTTTGCAGACATTTTCACAAAAGGACTTCCTTATGCATTGTTTGATGACTTTTGTGCCAGTTTGAGCGTTCGCTCATCTCCCGCTCCAACTGCGGGGGGCTGTTAGCGAGTATTTGTATTATGTTTATTAGTTTAGATCTTAGGCCCAGTTTATTGTTTGTAGAGGCCTAGCCCATTTATGTTTCCTCATGTATTTATATGGCTCGTGTCTTATTATTATGATATGAGAAGGTGAGGGTTATTGTAAGAAATACCTTAAAGTTATAAAAGTAAGAACTAATGTGCACCGTTGGATCACTTTGAGTGGTGGTAGATGAGATTATGTATTTATGGATGGCATTTGTGTAATTAACATTTTGTATAGGGGTTTATGTAAACACAATAAAATAGAATATTGCCGAGTAAAATTTAATTTTTAAAGAGAGAGAACGAAAATTAAATATATCGGTTACATTCTTTCCTAAAATCAAGTCTTTTCAAAACAAAATCAGCATATCATCCCCAACTAAAACCCTAGCTACAATTGGGGGATACGATTACATTGCTACAATTGGGGATTTTATGAATGTACCATGTGATTATAAATAGGCGCTTTAGGAAGAGATGGAAAGCCAAAAAACGAAACAAGTTCAGGATCAATACCGATTGTTTTTTGTAAGTGATTCATACACATGTTTTGTTATATGTTTTGTGATGTAATTTCAACTTTAATTAGTGATTATCATAATCATTTGCATGTTTATTTTTTTTTTGAAGAAGAAGTGGTAGGTTGTCGGATATGATGTGGAAAAATGTTGGAGATCATGAAGGGGTTATTGATTTAACTGAAGGGGACACTGAAGCTGATGTACCAGGTATAAACAACATTTTTAAACATCTGAATGTTTATTGAATGTTGAGTTTTACTTCAGAATAGTGTATTTACTCATATTGATTAATGTACCATTTGTGTAGATTGAAATTTGTTTGTTGTGTTATTTGGCAGGATGTATTTTTTGTTATTAAATGATATTGATGTTGATACTAGGTTTTTTTTATATTGTTTTTGGATTTGGTTGGATTGCCGATAGTGACTATAGTTTATTGGTATTTTTGTGACGAATATGTTTATAATAAAGAATTAACACTTGGAAAGGGCACTGATTAAAAAATTAAATTTGTTACATAACTAGTGTGGTATTTATGTTGCGCGTATGTAAATGACAGATGTTTGATCTTTTGATGAATATGTTGGTACGTATTATGTTAAAATGTATCGTTGAACTATTACGTTGAACAACTATGGGGTTTGGGTCCGAGTTCCTATTTGAATACAATATGACCCGATACGTCAGAAACATTATATGTGCAGACCGAATTGATGATAAAAGCATTTTGAACCAATAAATGGAAAAAACATAACTGGACAACCCATTTTGCTGATATAAAAAAAGTGGGCTAAAAACATCCGAATATTCCCGACCAACTTGTGTATGACCCAAATGATACCTGTTGGTACATTAGATAGTTAAGTATAGCGAATCATAGGTACAGTTGTTATATACTAAAAAAAACAATGGTACTAACTGGTACAAAGCCGAATGACGACTTTGACTGTCCGAATGTATATGTTTCGATTGACAAAAAACATTGGTACATTCTAGGACGTGATACGTGTTGGCATGATACCTAAATTTTGAAAAGGGAATACGTTATTTTAATGGTACGTGGTACTTATATTGTTCTAATGTATCGTTGAAATATTTTTGACTGTGGTGTTCCGTTTTTAATAATGTAGATTCGATGGTACATGAGTCAGAACAAGGTAAACAGATTAGCGTCGAAAAAGGAAAAGGTACTGATAGGGATGTTGGCAAGAAGGACGGGCGAAAGAAAAGTAAATACTACATTGTGTCAAAGAAAAAAAAATTTGTGCAGATGGTACGGTCAAGAAACAAAATAGGAAACGTAAGTTAGTTTTGAATTATAAAAAAGGAAAAAAAGAATTTAATGTGGATGAAAATGTTGATGATTTAACTGTATTTAACGAGGGTTTGGTAAAGAATAATAGTCCCAAGCGTAGGTTGGTGGTCCAAAAAAAGAAGGGTAATAAGGAAGTTGTTGTTGGGATAGAAAGTGAGAAGGAAACATCTGGTGATGAGGGGTTAGGCAAGATAACAAAGCGGAAGCGGAAGGTGTTGGTACATAAGAAGAAAGATAAAAACGATGTGTCGTTTAAGGCAGTAGATGTTGGGAGGTTATATGCCAGGGTCTCATTGTGGTCATTACATAGGTTGTTACCAAATCTGTCACCACAATAGAGGATAGATGTCATGGATATGGGTTTCGGATCGGTGCTTGACTTTAAGATAAAGGATGTAACCTCAAGGCTAAGTTATTGGTTACTCGATAACTTTGATGAAGAAAGGTGTGTATTAAGTGTGGATAGTAAGTCGATACCAATCACAAGGGAAACAATTAAGGATGTACTTGGTGTACCCATGGGGAGTGTTTATGTTGAAGCAGGTGACGAAGCAGATTTCCGACACCCGCTGGTTGTTAAATGGAAGAGGCAGTTTGGAAAGAAATCTAGGTATTATCATGGTCCGCTAGAGCAACTAATAAGTAGACAAACGGAGGGTGGAATATGGTTTAAGATAAATTTCTTGGTTCTGTACTTGACGTCAATTGGAGAAGCAAACAAGAATGCTACTTGTAATTTAAGGTTCCTACATTGCATCCATGACGTCGATGCTATTCCTCAGTTTGACTGGTGCACTTTCATTCTTGAGTGCCTGGTGAGGACCAAAAAGAGTTGGGTCAGGCATTCACACTACACTGGTCCAGTAATAATTTTGTTGGTACGTTATTTTTTACGATGTATAAGTAAAATTAGTGTTGTTAAGTAATGTGTTTTTAATTACTGATATATTGTATTAATACTGTAGATTTTGTATGTTGTCTCACTACAAGGAAGGACAGATGAGGATGAACTTGACGTGCCTTTTGTAAACAAGTGGACAACTGACATGCTGAACAAGATTGAGGAGGAACGATTCAGTAAAAGAAATGTTGAGGTACTCGTAAATCAGTGTTAAAAAGTATTTGGCAAATGTGTTGTGGTACATTGAGTTTGTATGTTACATACAAATATAGTAAAAAATAATTATGAAAACAATTTGCTGATTTCGGTGATGTATGTATAGAACCGGACTGTCATTAATAAAAATTGTGTTTGCTGATAAACTGATATAACGAAGGTAATAGTTCATCGATCGAATATGCTAGTATAGTGGAACATGGTTAGATGATAAATGGATACAATGTACTTGTAGTACAAGAGTGATTAAAACAAAGGTGTGTTTTGTTAGGATTTAGTAAATCCATGTATTAAAGAGTCGGTCACCTCAAGTATATGTAATCGTTAGAAAGCTCGTGATCGTAGATTATTATAAGTTAAGTAGTATTTAGTTTAAGTAACACCGTGGAGGACGGACGGGTCTTTACCCACCTGTATGCACGATCCACAACCCGATAGGTGGCGATTTATTTAATGACTATAAATACTCTCTACCTCCCAAGGTAGAGTTGGAGCTCATAATAAGACTTTTCTTTCTTTCACTAAAGTTCCCTAAACCTCTAACTTTCTCTCTAGAACTCTTTGTATGCCTATTTGATCTTATAGTTTAGTGTGTTTATGAAATCCAATATGTTACAAATGGTATCAAGAGCCATGGTTTGATCATCTCTTACATATCTTTGGTTTCTAGTGACTTTTAGGTGGTTTTAGAGTTTGAAAAAGTTTAGTGGTTTTGCATCATTTGGATCATTTCTAGTGTTAAAGTTTGAAACTTGAGTGTAGTTTGTGTTTAGAATCATTGTATGTGCTTGGGTTTTGATTTGTTAAGCTTGAATCATTGTGGTTGGGTTGTTTTTGGATTGAAAAGTGGTGTTTATGTGTTTTTCTTGCTAGCGACTTAAGCCACGGATAAGTTTTCTTGCTAGCGACTTGCTTTGTAATTTGGTAGCGAGTTGTAGTTGAAGGCCTTAGCGAGTTGAGCTAGCGAGTTGAGCTAGCGACTTGTTTATTGAGACAAGCCGACAAACAGTACACTTAGTGGAGTCTCCACTACGGGTAGCGACTTGGTGAAAGTTAGCGACTTGTACTTAAGTTTGTTAGCGACTTGGTGTTAGCGATTTGGTGCTTAGCGAGTTGCTCCTTAGCGACTTGACAACTTAGCGACTTGGTGCTTAGCGACTTCTTGTCAAAATTTTGCTAGCGATTTGGTTCTTAGCGAGTTGCTCTTTAGCGACTTGACAACTTGTAGCGACTTCTTTGTCAAAATTTTACTAGCAACTTGGTGCTTAGCGACTTAGTTCGAGTTTTCTTAGCGACTTGGTTGACTACATGCATGTCTGGTTTTCTCTTGATTTAGTAAAATCCGTGAAAGAATCTATTTCCGGTTTAATCGAGAGTTATAAAATCCCGTTTAATCATCATCATGTCTACCAACGTTCCTACAATCATCTCCACTATTCTTTGAGGATGTTCAAGCGGTGGTTGGGATAATCGTCCACCCATGCTTGAGGAACCGACTACGACTCTTGGGCTCAATGAATCAGTTATACAGGTCTTGGAAAGGAAAATGGAGTCAACATTCTCAAATCCATTGATGAAGGACCGTATCGGGTTGAGACTACTAGAGACCTAATTGATACGGTGAAGATGGAACAATGATCTATGGAATAGACGGACCAAAGACATATGATGAGCTCAATGATAAGGAGAAAAGAGATTCGATCTTGATATCGGGGCTTCAACATCGTGCTTCAAGGTCTTCCAAAGATATCTACAAGGCGATCAATCACAACACGAAGCCAAGGCGGTGTGGGATAATGTCAAGATGCTTCTCTCGGTTCGAATTAACTATGGAAGGCAGAGAATCACAACTCTATGATGAATTTGAACACTTCAAGATGAAACGGATGAGAGTGTCTATGAGTACTATGTGAGATTCCACAAGCTTGTTAATGATATGAGGAACATCGAATGACTATGCCAAACATTAATTTGAACTCAAAGTTTGTGAACAACATGAATCCCGAATGGCACAAGTTTGTCACCTCTGTAAAGCTAACCAAAGGATTGAAGAATACAAACTATGAGCAACTCTATGCCTTCCTCCTTGAGAATGAGAGACATGCTATGTTTGAAAAAGGATTCTTAATCGGTTCAAAACCAACGAGGAGAGACAAGCTCATCGAATGATTCAAGCGCCTTCTACTCGAACATCGGAATCACAACCAAAGCCTCACAAGTCATACCCATGGGTAATGGTAATCACAAACTCATTCTTGATCCTATGTTCAAACAAGGCGATCTTTGATGCACACGTGGAAACTTCATTAATCAATGGCTCTCCGATTAGTCAAAACATGAACTCTCTTCCACACACAACAACAATCTCATAAGCGCATCCAATCCACACAATCAAGCCACCATCGGAGATGGGAAGGTTATGGTGCGGCCGGTTCAAGAAAGCGATCTGAACAAGAAAGAGGTGGGTGGTAGAGGTTATCTTGCAAATCGGAATAGGGAAGGAATGGAAACCGGTCAAGCTAAACCAATCAAATGTTCCAAGCTGTGGAGGTGAGGACACATTGCAAGGCGCACATCACCAAAACGCCTCGAGAATGCAGTACTTGAGGATAAGATGTTGCTTGTGCAACCTCGGGATAATGGTGCGGCTTTGGATGAAGAAGAGTTGTTGTTTTTGGTGAAGGAAATGCTAAGACATATGATGCGAGATGTGGATGAGCAACCAATTCGGAGATAGGCCATAATCATCGAATGCCTTTCAAGTAGGCGATTGTGATGCATACGACTACGATGTTGATGAAGAACCTCTGCACAAACCATTTTCATGGCTAGCATTTCTCAATGGTCTCTCTAAAGTCTCTTCATCATCACAAGTGGTCCTTCAAAGAGAAAATCATTTACGAGGTATTAAAATTATACGATGAAGTTGATGAGCAAAAGATACATAACGAGTACAATAAACTGTAATTATTGAGTCGGATATTGAAAATATGGGTAATATCAATGTTTTCCCATATGATCAATATGTGAAACAAAGTGAAAGAGATTGTACCAAGTAATGTATCTTATCTTTATCAATAATGACTATGATTTTGACGAATACACTTTGCGTGCCCACGATGATTACGTTATTTACGAACTTAATGCTTATAAAGAACGTGTTGCTATTTATGCTGGCGTGCTAAGTTTGAATTAACCTCCGTGAGCGAAAATGGATGACCAAATCGTACAACTATTAGAAAAGTAGGTTTAAAGAAGAAGTATTGAAACAAGAGTTAAACTCCTTACAAGATAAGCTTTCTAGAGCGCTAAGCAAAAACAAGAACTTCAAGAAAATGTTAAAATGCTTAAGCAAGAATTCGGTGTTAAGGAATCAAAACTTTTGAATGATTTTCTAATCTAAAACCTTGAAGAACAAGCTTGAAAATAAGTTATGCGTACAAGAAAATACCATTGATTCGCTCACTTAATCACTAAGCATAGAGTCTTAAGCGATAAGCATAGCATTCCCTTGTTGAGGAACCAAATCCAGAGGTCATTAAAAGGCTAGAAATGCTCATAAGGTAATTTATGATGGTAATGAAATCCTTAAGCCTAGACAGAAACCTAGTTGCGTTGAGTGCACAGAGGAAGATAAGAAATCGATGTAGTCACTAGGGAGAAGATGAACAAGAAACTAGATGATCCTAAATGTAAAGAAAAGAAAATAATTATCACACCCCATGATTATAAAAAGGAGAATTGGATTTCCACGAACAAGTTTAAGCCTCGAGACGTTGTTAACACCGAACAAGTGTTCGGAAAAAGATTTAGATAAGCAAAATGTAAAGAATCTGGTTGTAACAACCCCCCCTTTAGGAAAATGCCTTGACGATTGTGTATCCTCGATACACCAATGCATTTAGTTCCTAGGACTATTGCCACTAAAAGCAAGACCTTAATCGGTCGATATGTTATTTTTCAACTATTTGTTGATTTTGAGAAAACTTGTAAGAAAAGGATCACACCCATGGTATAATGAAGGGAAAGGGTTTGAGCAAACAAAGAATGTTATTTAAGCGAAGTCATGCCTTTCTTTAAACAACTAAAGATCATTTTGAAAGTCTTAAAAGGGAATGAATTTAGACATTAAAGAAATGGAAAAGGAATTTGATGCAATGATAGTTGAGGTTAGTAACTACGAACGAGCACTAAAATAAAATGAGATTGAGAGGAAGAACTTGCATACATTGAATGAGACTCTTATTACTGAATGTGTTGCTCAAGATGTGTTTTTCACTGCTACAAATTGTTCCATTAATGCTTCTCAATTTCATGAATTATCTATTGCCCTGAAAGTCTCCCATGATCGTGTCATTGAGCTTGAAAAGACCAATTCTAAACTAAATGAGAAAATTGAATTGGATGATCACGACAATTTGGTTAAACATTTTTCTCAACTAGAGGTTGAGCATTTTAATTTACAACTAAAATATCAACATCTTAAAGAAAATGTCAAAACTTCAAATATCAAGACATCCTCGGATGCTCGAGTTTGATGCGATTTTCAAATTAAAAACGTGATGAATGATTCAAGCTCATTGTAACATGATCGAGAAAGTTGAAAGCCCAAATCTCTCAATTAAAGGGTCAAAAGAACAATGTGACTGGCTCCCAAATGCCTCCTCCTTTAGATTCTCGAATTCTCAAACGTTTCATCTTCAAAACTTAGTAAATGCATTACAAAGGAAAGCGAAAGTTTTCTAGAAGAAAATGAAAGGTTAAACGTCATTTCAATGAGTTATTTGAATCAATAAAGGTCACTCGTAACAAAACAACGAACAAATAGCTTCATTGCAAAAGGAAATTGAGAATCGAAGAGCCGGTAAAAGGGAAAATGCCAATGACCAATGGGGAGAATGGTGTATCAAAGGTTCACTCTTGTAATAAATATGCTTTATCATGAAATATGTCCCCCCTCATATCAGGAATAACAAACTTGCTATTCAAACATATTTCTCATCCCTTAAGGATTGTCTAGAATGTCTCCGTGAGATTATTGAAGAGGATAAGGTAGAGAAACCACTTGACAATGCAATTGGGCATGCATGCTCATATGCCAAACGATCTCAAGAAATTCTAGAATGCTTAATCACAATATGCCCTAAGTCCTTAGGTGAGAGAGTTAATCCTTTGATTCCGTGTTCTATGCCTAGTGCCAAGTATGATATCCATTCGATGCCGATGTTTTAAATGTGAACTGTAGTATACCTTCAAGTAGTTGATTCGGATATGTTAAAGCTAAGCGAACTCTTGTGTGCCTTCTAGGAGTACAAATCCAGCACTTCTAGTGTTAAGAAAGTGAACCTTAGTGTGCTGCATGTAATTCGGATCCCAACACATCTAAGCAGGAGATGCAAAGTAGCAAAACCAACTAATGTTCCCATTCCCTCTCAGAGTAATCGGTGACATTAAAGCGGCGGTCAAAGTCTCAAGACAATACAAGGAATGATAGGACCTCATGAAGCTAAGAATGTGCATTGGAAGAGAGTAGAAGACCAACCTAGGAACTTTAAGCTTGAGTCGAATAAAGCGAATCGTGTTGATTCTAGTATTAGCCATAGGCGTCTTGTAATTAATTCAAATTCGATACTATTTGCAAACCTTGTAATGATGTCTGCTTGAATTACATTTCTAATCATGAATGTGGTGTAAATGTTTTGTCTAATCTTGTCATACCCCAGTTAATATTGCTAATGCAAAAATCATGTTAAAAAGGCTAAAAGGCAAAGCGAAGAGAGTTAGAAAAGCAGTGAAAACCCACGGAAGAACATTTAGTAAGATAGGTTATCAATGGATACCTTTTGGCTATAAGGTTAATGAGTCAAGGCCCACTAGAAAATGGATGCCTCTTGGTAGAACTATTCCCTTAGAAGTGAACATACTTTGAATAGGGCAAATCACGGACACTAATCTTGCATCTATTCATAATGATTCCATTGCCTCAATTTATGATATGAATGTTTCTATTTACGATGTGGGTGTTCCAATCATCATTACTAACCAAATGGAACCCATTCTTGCATGGGGATCCCAATTATCCGATTATCCATTCTTATGCGTGTTCAGCTGCAGATTGTTCAAATCGTTATGTGGTATCCGGACTCAGTTTGTTCCAAGCATATGGTTTGGCGACGGTCGCGCTCATGAACCGTGAGTAAATTCATCGGGACGATTAGATTGAGGAACGACCATTTTGGAGCTATTATGGGTTATGGAATTATGTGGTTGGTAAAAGTGTAATTTCGGGGTATATTATGTGGAAGGTCTTGGTCATAATTTGTTCTCTTTTGGTCAATTATGTGATTCGATCTAGAAGTAGCTTTTAGAAAACATACTTGTTTCATTAGAGAACTTGATGGTGTAGAATTGTTAAGAGGTACCCGAGGTTCAAACCTATACACCATCTCTATCGATGACATGATGAAGTCCTCTCAATCGCTTCTTGTCAAAGGCTTCTAAAACAAAGTCTTGGTTATGGCATCGTCGTCTCAATCACTTGAACTTTGGTACCATAAACAACCTTTCGAGAAAGGATCTAGTCGAGGCTTACCAGTTAAAATATGAAAAGATCATCTTTGCTCGACTTGTCAATTGGTAAAAAGCGAAATATGCCCACAAACCAAAACCCACAAACTCTGTAATGGAAGTTCTTCATACCCTTCATATGGATCCATGCGGTCCAATGAGAGTGCAAACTATTAATGGGAAGAGATATGTGTTAGTAGTGGTTGATGACTACTCCCGATTCACTTGGGTTAAGTTTTTGAGGACAAAGGGCGAAACTCGGATGTCATCACTAAACTCATTAAACAACTTGGATCGGACTCAACAAAATAGTTCGAATAAATGCAGGCGACAATGGGCCGAGTTTGTTAATAAAGTACTCAATGAATTTTATGAAAATGTTGGAATCGATCCTCAAAAAGTGTTCTCGATCTCCTCAGCGAGCGGTGTAGTTGAAAGACGAATCGAACTCTTGTAGAAGCTGCAAGGACAATTGATCTACTCAAAGGTTCCAATGTTTCTATGGGTGAAGCTATTGCCACCGCTTGTTACACTCAAAATAGATCTCTAATTCACACATCTCATGGAAAGACTCCATACGAACTTGTCCACAACCGAAAACACGATCTATCATACCTTCGTTATGTTTGGTGCTTTATGTTATCCAACTAATGATGGTCAAGATTTAGGAAAAGCGAGGCCAAGCGGACATTGGAGTATTTGTAGGCTATGCACCAAGCAGAAAAGGTTACGAATCTACAATAAGAGAACCGAGATATCATGGAAACAATTCACGTTACGTTTGATGGTGACCGGTCAAAAGGCTCTGGACAATCCATTCGGGACCCGCACTTCAAAAGCAGTCCCATTGGTTCATCCCTTGTACCAAATTCTTCTCCGTGAACTCCATATGTACCTCCATCGAAGATGATTTAAAGAAATTGTTTGATCCTATGTTTGATGAACATTATGAGCCAAGTGCTAATGAACTGTCGATTCCTACAGAGGTGCTCATATCCACGTGAGCGAAGTCAATCCTTGATCTCAATATCATTAAGTCAAGAAGCGCTGCTGCGATCACTCAATCTCATCAACAAATCATCAATCTTGAATGTACATCATGGAGCTGTTTACGGCATCAATGATGAAGTTAATCCCTTTGCTACTCTGAAGATGCTCCATTTGAAAACATATTTGCTCTGAATCATCATCGAAACCATATTCATCGGGAGACATCGACTCGCTACTTGAGTTCCACAACAACAACCACATGAACACCTCAAAAGTGGACACATGATCATCCACTGGAAAACATCATTGGAAACCTCTCTCGTCCGGTGTCACAAGGAAACAACTTGCAACCGATGCCTTATGGTGCTTCTTCAACCGTGCTTTCTAAGATCGAACCTAAAGGCGTGAAAACTGCTATGAATGAAGATAGGCGGTTCAATGCCATGCAAGAAGAAATTCATGAGTTTGATCGATTAGATGTATGGGAATTAGTACTGCTCCAGATCGTGCTATGATCATTGCTCTTAAGTGGATCTTCAAAGTGAAGCTTGATGAGCATGGAGATGTTCGAAAATAAGGCTAGATTAGTTGCAAAGGATACCGTCAAGAGGAGGGTATTGACTTTGAAGAATCATTTGCTCTGTTTCTCGTGTCGAGGCAATCATAATCTTCTTGGCTAATCTGCTAGTAAGAACATGGTAGTCTATCGGATGGATGAAAAGCGCATTTCTAAGCGGAGATCTTAAAGAAGTCGTCTCGTCGGTAACTGAAGGCTTTGTGAATCGAGCATCCTACTCACGTTTATCGTTTGAAGAAGTCTCTTTCTTGTTTAAAGCAAGCTCCAGGGCATGGTATGATACACTATCAAAGTTTCTTTTATCAACAGTTCACAAAGGAGCATTGATCCAACATTGTTCACGGGAAGTCGGAAAACATTTAGTTCACGTTCAAATTTATGTTGATGATATCATATTTGCCTCGTGACCCCAATGAGTGTGACCGTTTTCAAATGAAATGGGTTCTAAATTTCAAATGTCAATGATGGGACAAATGTCATTTTCTTGGGATTACAAATTTCACAAAGTCCGGAGGCATTTTCATAAATCAATCTAAATATGCAAATGAGATTTTAAAGAAATTTGGATTCGATTCTAGTGACCTGATTGACACTCCATGATTGAGCGTACTAAACTAGATGAGGACCACTCATGGATCATGGTAGACCAAACAAAATATCGTAGTATGATTGGATCAGCGATGTACCTCACGGCTAGTAGACCCGGACATCTTGTTCGTTGTTTGCATGTGTGCTAGATACAGAGCTAAGCCTACTAAAAAGCACCTTGAAGCGGTTAAGCGGGTCTTCGGTATCTCCAAGGAACCATCAATATGAGACTTTGGTACCGAAGGACACCGGTATGTCACTAACGACCTATCACGATCTTGATCATGTAGGATGTCAAGATACTCGTCGAAATACGTGCGGAGGTGCTCGGTTTTTGGGTGATAAGCTTGTGGTGGTCTTCAAAGAAGCAAATGAGTACTTCTATTTCCTCTGAGGCGGAATACATAGCCATGTCATCTTGTTATGCTCAAATCCTATGGATGAGATCCCATTATCGACTATGGCTTTGTATTCAACAAAATTCTCTCCTCTTGTGATAATAAAAGTGCTATTGCTCTCTCATGCAACAACGTTCAACACTCAAGAGCAAAGCACATCGACATTCGACATCATTTCATCAAGGAGCAAGTTGAAAACGGTGTGGTGGAACTATACTTTATGAGGACTGAATACCAGTTAGCAGACATTTTCACCAAAGCTCTTCCTAGAGAACGTTTTGAGTTTATTCTTCCACGACTTGGTCTTAAAAGCCTTCAACCTGAAACACTTAAACGTCTTCAAGAGGAAGAAGAGGAGTAAAAGGTTTCCTTCATCTATCTCTTGTATATATTTATTACTACAAAAAGAAAAAAAAAATTATAAAATTTTCAAAATCCAAAAATATTTGAAAAATTCGAAAAATCTTCAAAAAATATTGTCTATTTGTCATGTTTTTCTCGGTTCGATAATATCTACGGTCTTTGTGCTGTCATTCAAAGAATGACACGGGACTTTAGATATTGTTCGAATTTTTTTATATAAAAAAAAATCAAAAAATTTAAAAAATAAGAGAAAGAGAAACATTTGGTTTATTTTCGTTTCAGACGGTAACCCGCTTTTCAAAGAAAGAACAGAGCCATGCTTTATCTTGGTTTTTAAATTTCTTGCTCTGATTCTTTAAACTAATCCTTAATATCTAATGAAAACTAGTTGGTTTGAAAAATAACTCGGACTATATTTTTGATAATCATTTGGACTTAAAAGTTTGTCAAAATATCTATCTCTCAATCAACAACATATGTCATTGATTGAGGGGGAGAATGATTTCAATTAAATTAAAAGGTTATTTGTCAGTCAATTGTTTTCAAAAGATAATCATGCATGTTTATTCAATGGAGTTTAAAGTCTTAAAATCCGATCAATATCTGTTAAAACGTTTTCATAATCAAGTCACAATTCTCCTTAAAAGCTTTCAAAATCAATTTAAATCTACAAGGGATCACAAATCTCAAATGATTTGATAATTGTGATCGGGGGAGAATTTGTGATTTAAATTGGATTTAATCTGATAATTCGGTAAATGGTTTTATAAGGATGTACAAGCTCTCCTTCCGACATGTGCCAAATGATTTCAAATTTTCCATGCACATGTTGAGGGGAGCATCTATCTTAAACCACTAAGATTTGAAACGTGATCAATGTGCGGTTTCCTCTTGTATGTGCAAAACTCTTTCAAACCTCAAGGCACATATTAAGGGGAGCAAACTTATGAAAACCTCATCCTTCCCAAAATGCTTTATCTACTTGATTTGATTAGGAAGTGATGTTGATATCTTTAGAAAATGGTAATCAAAGAAGTTAATTCTTTCTCTTGCCTCCGTGTGCAAAACGATTTCAAACACTTGATGCACATGTTGAGGGGAGCTCTTGTTCTAAAAATATCAAAACCATTCGGTACAAAATGCTTTGATAATATATCATAAGTATCTTGATTGATTTTTCAAATGGTTTTCAATTGGTTCCAATGGCAGATGAACAATACCAAATAGACCAACCAACTTTACTTTATGTATGGTGATATAAGGATGATAAGGTTAGGTATTTGTTCCCATGATCCGCCAGAACAAGAGGAACTACCGAGGACAATCCACTAGATAGTGTAGAAGTCCTTAGGTATATTGAAAAGGGAGAAAAATGAGATATGGGAAGAGTGCGGACTAAGGCCGAGCTAATCTTGGAATAAACCCAACAAGGTTCTAGCTATGAAGTCTCGGTAAGCAATGAAGGGGTTGAAGAATGAAAAGAATTGAATGAGAAAAGGGTGAAAACAAATAGCCCTCAATTATTCAACCTTAGGCGTAAACCGGGTTCAATTCATTTGCTCTTCTTTGGTTACCAAGGTAACATCGGTATTGAAGACAAGGCGTCATGGACCAAGTGACGCCTTGCACTTCAACTTCCCAAACCACTCAAGTTCCTCTTAAAGGTCTTGTTTCATTCTCACGGGAACCAACATAATCTATCGACTTTCTCTTAGAGATTGTTGATATTGAAGAAGGAGACCCTCTCCTAGTCTCCGATCTGGGATCCAAATATGCACAATTGAGTCTAGAGCCACGAGATCATCAATAAATCTCCTTAGGACACTTTCCATGAAGACTCTCTTTTCACACAATGTGGAAAGAGAGAATATATCTTGAGTCCTATGCATTATCCTTGTGGTATTGCGGAACATCCGAGTGATATGCATACATATTCACAATGAAGATGGAAAGCCTTGGAGCCAACATCAAACAAGCTCTGGTAGGTGGCATGTGAGATCTATTCTATAGATCAACCATGTGACAAGCGAGCGAGAAACAATGGGGCGATTCAATCTTTTGAATCAATCACGTTCGAGTTATGGATTGACGGATACCTTTGAAAAACCGGTCATTGTGCTTAAAACTCTTTTCTTTAGCACATCGACCTTGTTCGAATATTTCAAATCAAAAGGTGTTTATGATTGATAATTGATTTTCATTAAAACCTTCGTTGTATTGCAAAACAATTTCTATTGAGCAATACGATTGTTTTCAAATCTCTTTCAACAATCGGTAAATCTCTATTATTTGGTTCACTCACTCCGTGTTGTCTTCTTTGAGGCGTTCGGTTTGAGAACGACTAGAGCATTACAAAACCACATCAAGGAAATTCTTGAATTATACGATCACGGCGGTACTTGTCTTGATCAGCGGGAACCGTGGGCGTGTACCTCAATTCAGCGAAAGTGATCAAAGACACTTTCGTGTGATTTATTGCTAGCTTGTTGTGTGCGGTACACCCTACGTTTGCGGTGATCGAATGAAGCGGTCAATCCATGGCCGCATGCTCACTCAACACATTCATCTCAAAAGAAATCATGATTAGTGCATCAATGACTCGATATTTTCACTCCATGCTTACGCTTCTGTTGCGTGAATATCATGAATCAATGAAAGCTTTCGCTACTCGATGAGAAGATATCATGATCCGAATGTGAGCATGTCGGTCCGTTTGTCACAACATCACATAATACCAACACCATAATGGATGAGTCGAGATTGATGTTTCTTTGATGATCTCAAAAGGCGGCTCAAGAAATTACTATCACGTGGATCGATAAAAGACCTCCACTTGGATTAACCAAACATGCAATGAGAAGAATCAATGACTACGAGCTTGAGCAAAGTACTACATCAAGAATGCAAGAACAATTTTAATGTAATATCATTTGTATTCAATGTATGTTTGAGGTGATCTTGAGGTGACCTCCTTAGGGGAGATTGTTAGGATTTAGTAAATCCATGTATTAAAGAGTCGGTCACCTCAAGTATATGTAATCGTTAAAGCTCGTAGTCGTAGATTATTATAAGTTAAGTAGTATTTAGTTTAAGTAACACCGTGGAGGACTGACGGTCTTTACCCACTGTATGCACGATCCACGGCCCGATAGGTGGCGATTTATGTAATGACTATAAATACTCTCTACCTCCCAAGGTAGAGTTGGAGCTCATAATAAGACTTTTCTTTCTCTTACTAAAGTTCCCTAAACCTCTAACTTTCTCTCTCTAGAACTCTTTGTACGCCTATTTGATCTTATGGTTTAGTGTGTTTATGAAATCCAATATGTTACATGTTTGCTGATAAGCAGATACAATGATGATGACTTTGTTAGTAGAATGTATATTAAGTAATTTGTTGTGTCTAGTATCTGTATCAAACCACACAGTCCGGTCTTAAGTATATATAAAGTATCTGATGGTGGTGAGTATAAATTAGTTGACTAAAACATCATTTTATCGTCCGACTTATTTATGTGTGATCCTATTGATACCAAATGGTACATCCCTGCATTTAGTATCTGTATCAAACTACACAGTCCGGTGTTAAGTATATATAAACATTGGTACATGATACGTATTGGTACGTGAACGTATAGTTTCCTTAGCGAATGCGTTATTTGGATGATAGGTGGTACGTATTTTGTTCTAATGTATCGTTTTACTATTCTGTATAACAGGTGGTTAAAAGAAGCATAGCTTCTAAACTTAAAAAGGCGGGTGAACTTTTGGAGGAGGTTGATGAGGAGTTGGATGAGGCGCTGGAAAAGGACCCATATGATGAGGATATAGTTCAGCTGAAAGAGCTAAGGGAGTTGTGCTTTGGATCACGTGTGTACAATAAGCCATCTAATGAAAGCGCAGATCCGGCGAGAGGATGACAATGAGGTCCCGAATGTTGATGACTGCTTGGCCTTGAGAAAAGATGAAAATCCACATGGAATTTTAACGAAATGAAGAACCATTCCCTTTTACTCAGTTTTACGGGACACCATCTGCATATGCAGCGTATAGTGAAGAGGTGGAATTAGGTAGAACAAAGCAATATAAACGGACAATAGGTGAAAAAGGGAAGGTGTTAGAGTTCGATTTGAATTTAACACAACCACCATCCACTCAAGGTAAAACTGTTGGTGTGTCAATGTGGGACAATTCAGTGGATCAAGCCCATAGGATGATGGAGTTACCACCGCTGTATAAGTCACACGACCAAACAAATGGGGATGTTTTAAAACTCCTGAACAATCGAAGGTGGTGATAGATGGATATGATGTATCGGGCAATGGTTGTGGTTATGGGACATAACGTGATAGGCAGCCAAGTGCGTTGGCAAAATATGAAATTTCTGATGCAAGACCAATACAGACCATTTACCCGAAGGATGAAAGTAGAAGACCAAAACGTACAACAAAACCAACAGAAGTCTTATGTTCCCCGTTTTTAGTTAGAGAAGTATCATTGATTGCTGGTGTTTTGATGCACGAGAAGCGAGCATCCGACTGTTTGTTCAGTGGTCGATTTGAAGAGACGTAAGTATATGTGTATAACTAAGTACCTGTTATTACACATAGTTTAAAAAAATAGCTGGTGATTCATTGTTATTTGTTTTATAGGGACATCCTGTTTGAGACTACTTATGCCAGTGCACCAAGGATTGTTTTAGAAAGCTTGTTCCCGGGGATACATATAGCAAGTGAGGCTGTAGACATATTCACGAAGGTCCTAAACAATGCTGAGTATTATCGTGATCCAAGGAAAAAAGTTAGAAAGGTGTTCTGCGATACATCAATGATGTTTTTTTTGTATCTTTTAATAAAGCTATTAGCTATAAGGTATTATATAGCACACTAATTATGTTTCAGATGCGTGGTTGAAACATGGTTAATTAAGTGTTTGTAGTGTTGTTAATTAAGTAGTATGGTATATATATTGGTACTCTAATTTTGAGAAAAAGGTACATATAAACAGCACGAATGGGATGTCAAGGACCCGCGGGACAAAGAATTGGATGTTAAGGGGTCGTCAGATAAATTCATTGCAAGTATGTGCAGGGTTTTAAACAAGACAGCGTATGGGAGCTTGGCTAAAGTGCAGTTGGTAATATTCCAGTTTTAAACATTACGTATGCCAAAATGGTACACAATTTTAAAGTTGGTAATATTTTTTAACATTCCTTTATATGTGATAGGTGTTTTTCCCATTACTTCAAGGACGTCATTTTTTCGTCGTGTGTATGAATCTAGATAGGAAGGAGGGGCATATTCGGATAACATGGAAACAACGATGTGGATGCATCAAAGAGATACGGTGATCAAGTGGAGTTTACGTGCGTGTTTTATAAAAAAGTTAGTTGTGTCGTCGATTAACCGTGATTAAACTCATAAAGTGTTTTTATTGTTTTACGGATCAATGCGACGGTCAGCGGTTTGAAGATTATTTGGCATATGAGAACCATCCGGCTAAAGGATTAATGAGAAATCTTGCAAGAATGATGTTACGTTTGGGATGTATGACGAAAAATAACTTCATTGGTATCGTATTTTGCGATGAGGCACATGGAGACATACGTTGGTGGAGGAGAATATGATGACCGTTGTGGTTTAAGGAGAGAGAGTAAGGAGCAAAATAAGCAACTGGAAGATCTTCGTAGGCAGTATGCTGCGAAGATACTGTTGTCGGATATAAACCTGAAGAAAGCATCTTTTGAAGAAGAGGCTGAAGCGTACCGGATGTTGCCTTTGGAATAAAAACACAGGTTAGAGGCAGCTGCATTTGAAACTATCAACTCTCGTGTTACACGTATGCTGTAGGGGCAATGCGTTTATGTTGTTTTGAATAATTAGCTTGGTTATCAATAAACTAGTTTGGCTAAGGTGTTTGATGTCTGTTCTTGTTAGTGTTTCTATTGGTAGGTCTAAAACTAGTCGCAAGTGTTTTTAGGTCCATGTAAGGTCTGAACTAATGTGGAACAAATATTTTAAGTTATCTACTAATGAATCTTTTGTTAATTAGTCTATTTTTTTGTTGTTAGTGTCAAGGCATTATGTTCATGTTGTGGTTGACTTTAAAAAGGGTGAAAGTGTATAAGTATATCACAGGTATGCACCATATGATGCCAATGTATGTGATGATACAAAAAATGGTCATGTGGGTCTGTTTGTGCTTAAAATACCCATTTTATAGTTAAAAACATTTGGTGCATGTTATGGTCAAAAAGACAGTGTGGGCAATTTGATGGTTGAAAAAAGTATTCCTAAAAAATGCACCCACAAAATGAGTTGACAGAAAACTAATGTTTGTTAGGTTGTTTTTGTTATCTTAGTGGTGCAAGTGATGGTCAAAATCAGTTGTATGAAGGCGCGGAACCAATTTTTTGGATGACTTTGAAGCCTCATAAGGTTTTTTTTTGGTATGTTATTGTAAGATTTGCGAAGAGGGTGATAAATATTGGACATGGATTCTTGACCATAAGTTTTATATAACACGTTTGGTTATGATGTTGCTTCCATAAGGTGTGCAAAAAAAAAAAAACGGCCATATGATGCTTATCAACAGATCAAATGTGTCGGTTTAATATTTCACGTCTTCCATATTAACAAGGACATTGGCTGACCAAATGAAAGCATCCCGTTGACAAAGCCTTTTATAAGTAACCCGTTTCAAGTGTTTGGTCTGTATCCTTTGATTCAGAGTGCAGGAATATAGCGGTTTATTTTGGAAATAATGATTGTGACCATCAATTGGTTATACATTTGTATCACAACATGTACCAATTTTTATGAAATATTGATGCTGCTAACAATATGGAAACCATTATGATGATATAAATGGTATGCACCATTGGTGAAATACAGCTTGGTGATACAAACAAAGTTGTCCCAAAAACCAAGCATACCCAGGATTTGATACAAACAAATGATTTGAAATGTAAAAAAAACAATATAACCAACACACCAAATGCAAACTGATAAACTGGTATAGGGAAAAACAATAATGACACACAAGACCTGCAAAACAAATAACAACGAATCACCAACTATTTATTTGGCCCAAACAACCAAAACACAAAATACCAAATGATAAAACGATATAACTAAAACACCAAATGCCAACTGATAAACTGGTATAGGCAAAAACAAGAATCACAGACAAGACCTGCTTATCTGCACTTACTGAGAAAATTATGCTACATTAGCGAAAAAAGTAAATGAATGTAGCACACGACAAGTTAGATAACACCCATGTTAAATGGGACATAATGAGAACCAATGAAAAATTAAAAGTATGCATTCCATACCAAATGATTTATTAAAAATCCATAAAAACAAGACATAATCTGGAAACCAGAAGTTCTAAAATGTAAAAAAAGCAATGAAATTGTTTATATGGTAAAAACAAATAACAGATCTATTCCTGATCGCGTTGGTATCGGACATTTGAGCATCCAAATCTACTTTCTTTTTGGGACAATTTCGAGAATCATGATAACCATAAGTGTCACAGTAGCTGCAATGACGTGGCGGTTTGTTTGATTGAATTATAGCTATCTCGGCCTGTGTTTGATGCCTCTTCAAAGAAACGGAACCTTTGTTACGACATTCGGGGGCAATAATATTAACTTCGACCGGTTCCTTGACACCAAGTGCAGCCGCATACAATTCATTCTTATTCATTTCTGGTGCGTTAGGAATATCAAGTTTTACTTGTTCTACTAATGCAGCAACGTCATCCTTGTAAATGTCAAGCTTCTGGATGTCAGTAACTAAACGGGTAACCGAGTCTTCAACACTAACATAAATCTCCCTAATAACACCATTAACAAATTCTACGAGATTAGACGAGCTAGCAACATCAATCTGCCTACGCACACTCTTGTTAGGCAAAGCATTCTTTGACCATCTACGTAATAAGTATTTCCTTGGGAAATGGTAAACCTTCGACAACCTAAGAACATAGAATATATGTCGACACAACAGGCCATAACACTCGTACTTTAAGCAACTGCAATAGACCGAACAATCAGATGGTACGAACTTAACCTACAACGGGTGAATAATTGACAAAACGCTGATTAAAAACTGTTCTCATATTCGTATATGAATATAGCTGTAGCAATGGGTACATAATGTAAAATATGAATATAAGGACAATTTCAAAACAACCGTTAACTGCAAAATAGTTGTATAAAAGAGAAACAGACCCACGCACCCCATTAAGAAATCAGCAAAGGAGAGTGATACCTTGTATTTAACTTCAACTGATACACCGTTGATTTTGTAATCCGCTTCAGTATCACGAATCACGTAAGTGTACGATGTATCATCTTCTTGTACACTTAGTAAACAACAATGATAAAGTTAAGACCATATCTCGTCCTGAACATCATAGAACAGAGTGTGTGTATACAGTTCTGCAGCTTCCTTTTCAACCTGCAAGTGAGTTTTTAAATCCGGTGTCTTGTACCTTGAGTCATGGGCATTCTTCCCATATTTGTATCGTTGGGAGTCCATCGTTGTATCAAAATGACTCAAAAACTTGATCAAGCTCAAATGTGGGTTTGTCAGCTGACCAAAGAAGTGATTCTTACTTTCGGACCGCGATGTTGTGCGCATCAACCCAGACATCGGTTCGTTCCTGAAGTAGGCAGGTATCCACTTAGACCGCATTTCGAACATGTCGTGCAACCATTTTTGTTCACCGAGATCAAAATCTTCAATTATTGTGTGCTACTGCTCATCAAACACATCCGGTTCAATCTTGTCCGTCCAAACAATGTCACACAAACGCCTCTTAAAATCAGTGTTACTACACAAGGCTGGTCCGACCTACACATAATTTAACAATAATTGAAAGCATGGCTATTATTAACTCAAAATAAAATTCAAATGACATCACGTTTAATAAAAAAGCATACCTTTGTAGTAAATTTCTGCATAATGTGCCACATACACAAACGGTGGCGCGTATCAGGTAACATCTCCTCTATTGCGATCTTCATCGACGGGTCTTGATCAGTAACAAAAACCTTTGGTACCTTTACAAAAACCTTTTGTAAACTTCTTTAACAGCCACGTATACCTTATTGCAGATTCGGTTGCTAATAAAGCCGCAGCAAATATGATGCATCTGTTATTGTTGTCAATACCGATAAAAGGTACCAAAACCATATTGTACCTGTAAGGTTGAATATACATGTGTATTAATGTGTTACTGGACTGTATCTTAAGTGAACATGGTGCTTTATATCTAGCACATACACACATTCAAAAAGTTTTGTTATATCCGTCCCATTTGATACGTTTTTGGTAGCATGAACTGATACAAAACTGCAGACCCAAAACTGGCAAATGTGCAGACACTAAACGTCCACATTGTTCTAAACTGCTTTATATCTAACACAAGCATATACAAATGTGCAGACCCAAAACTGCTTTATATCTAAAACAAAAAAAAAGTATAATTATCAGGTCTGAGTATCGTGAGTTTATTAGACTTGCTAAATATCAACAGGTCTGAGTATCAAGCGAGGCGTTTGTCTCGAAAAACCATGCATCAAACAGTTAAAACATGTGTGATTACACCCAAATGTGCACCTTTTGGACCATTGAATACGACATATATGAACTTATCTATAAGTGAATCACAACAATGCAAGGCCAAGTGCCCAAGTAGGTGTTTTCTATAAACTGAAACTACCGTCTTGATTCATGCCAACATAACAAACTTTGAACTAACAAACACTGCCTAAAAAATATGTGCAAACCCAAAAATTGGTACGTGTAACTGATACAAATCGCATGACATCAAATTGGTGGATGTTGTGATACAAAAGTATGTGCATACTAACTTGATGCACCATTGTTGAGAAACGATTTTAATGGTATGCATACTACTTTGCTGACATCATAAAATGTAGCATCAATGATTATTTGCGTGTATAATCGGCATTAAAATATAGCCTGAACTGATACAAATCTGCAGACCCAAAATTGGTACATGTTGTGATACAAAAGTATGTGCATACTAAATGTATGCACCATTATTGAGAAACGATACTAGTGGTAGGCATACTACTTTGCTGACAATACTTACTGGTGTTTGTGTCCGACATTGGGACAAGTACATATCTATAAAGTACGACTATAAGCAACAGATAGTGAAACAAAAAAGATGACTGAGGTGGTTTTATAACAGGATAGTACGTTACCTATTTGAGCGAAATGTAGCGTCAAATGACACAACGTCACCAAAAGCTTCGTAATTACGCTTGGCTTGTTCATCGGCCCAAAACAGACCAACCAATGCTTTAGTTTTTTCATCCACCTTGTATTTAACGGAGAAATCAGTGAAGAACTCTTCACGACTCAACAGCTTATCAACAACCATTTGGGCATCACGACCACCAATAAAATCATTCAAACCACGCCTATAATTCTTGCATTCAACATATGTTGCACCAATATATTCAAATCCACCGTACATCTCTTTCATAACTTTCCAAGACCTAACCGGACCTATATTCACATTAGAAAGCTTATTTATGAGTTGTTGCTTGGAGAAAGTTAGTCTACGAGATGCCCTAAGATACTTGATATCGTCTTCATATACCAAGCTGTGGTTATGTTTTTCTATCAACTTGGTGACAAAGTACTTGCCATCGGGTCTCTTCTTAAGTCTAAGTTGGGCGGTACATCCACAACGACAAGATGCACGCTTCCTTCTTTTTATGACCTTGGTAACACCTAAAGGGTTGGCATTCTGTGTCTTATCAGTTTGAGAATCTTCGGGCTTACGTGTGGGTTTAAAACCTTGTCTAACACAATAAAAGTACTTAAGAGATGGATCTTCTTTCCTATCATTTGTGTTTTTCTGCCCACCCCTTCTAACCTCAAAACCACCTTCTCTTGCATAATTTTTGTTAGCCGTTAGAGCTAGTTCAATAGTATCAAATACCGCCCCTTCTGCAGGTTTATTATTAGCTTTGGGGATCCAAAATTTAGTACCTTTAGGAGTCGGTTGAAAAGTGCCAACTTGATGCTCAGGAGGTGTATAATAACCTTCAACATACGTGTCTTGCTCAATGTGAATTGCCCGAGGAGTTAATGGTTCGCCTACACCAATAGGGATTTCACGAGGAGTTGATGGATCGCCTACAACAGTAGGAATTTCTCGAGGACTTAATGGTTCGCCTACAACAACATGAGGTGTATAGAAACATTTATCAATTTACAAATATTTGCAACATAAACCTGTTACAGAAATTATTAAAAAACTAGTACATCCTTAAACGTGAACATAATCATAACTTGCAACATAAGCCTTTTAAATGAAATATGGTGATCATGTATGGTGCTTTTGTCGGATTTCATTTTTCTTATACAACATGACACATGACCCATCATTTGCAAATGTGCAGACCAAAACTTGCAAATTTTCTTAAATGAAACCTGTAAAATGTGCATACCAATTTCATGATAAAATCAATTTGATTATACAAAATGGCAAAAACATTAACTTGAAACCCAATACTGGTGTTTGGGTCAGTTGTGTCAGTAAATTGGTTACATTATTGTAAATGGCATTTGTATCAAAAACATTGGTTACAATATTGAATAAGCAAAAATGTAACAAAACAACTTTAATTACTGTTGTTTGGGTGAGTTTTTTGCATATTGGTCTGCGAACCAAAAACTTGAAAACCCATTTTGCTGATACAAAAAAAATTGCCCCAAACATAATCCACAACTATCAACATAATCTTAATTCTAACAACCCCTAATACATAAAATTCTTAAATATTAAAAATATATAAATTTAAGCATTTATGTACCTTCAACATAATCATCAACGTGGTAATTTGGCACCGGACAATCCATGAAATCGGTTCGTTAGTGTTTTGGGTTTAGAAACCTTTGTTTGGGAATTATAGGAAAATAATATAATTAGTTCAAAATGGGGTTGAATCATTATACTGGAATTGTAACTGAAGCTACAATTACGGGATTGATTCATGATACTACGTGCGTGAGATATTGGGAGAGGAAGAAGCGGTCATTAATACCAGATACTGAAGAAATACACTTTACCAAAATGCCCTTGATCCTATATAATTTAATTTGAATTCATTTTGATTTATTTTTTCTTGTAAATTAAATCCATTGCCACTTGTCTACATCTTATTGGTTCCTACTTTTATAACTTTAAGAAAGTTCTCACTAGAACTAGATTCGATATGAGAAAACAATAATCTTACATATACTTGCAATATTTAATGATATGAAGAGTCAATAATGATTTGAAGAGTGAATAATGATCTTTCATATACAGAAGATTTTGAGTAATGCTTTAAAATTTCATTCAAATTTGAAGCAGGCTAAGAGACTTAAATATAGGATCAAAGTGCATCATTTTACTTTTGATATTTTCACGAGTATTGTGATAACTCAAATAATACACAATATGACAAGTTATGACATATGCAACCTTTTCTTAATAAAAACAATATAACTTTGCATGGATTACACAAAATTGGCATTGATAGAGGAATTTGCATTCCAAATGTTATAAAATGCGAAGTGCTAGATAGAAGAGTGAATGTGCAAAAAAAATGTATTGTACAACATACTTGAAGCCAAATCAAAGAAATATATGTTTAGTATTTGTGATTTAAATCTCTAAAAGTCTATCTTCTAAAAGAATTTAGAAAGCCATCATAATTTTGTATATTAAAGTCGTTATCAAATCAATTCGTATGCCCCTTCCATTTTCATATAGTCATTAACGAGTGTGGAAACTCGCGCGATGCAGCGGGATTGGCTTCAAAGGACTTACTTTGTGGCGACACTTAAACCTTGGGACTAATTTTGCCAAGTTGCTATAGTTAGCAATTAATTCTCTGGACTTACCTTGCAACGCCCTTAAACTTTAGGGACTATTTTGCCGATTGCTATAGTTAGCTAATGATGCGGGACTTATTTGCGGTATACTTGAACCTCAGGGATTATTTCTGCCAAGTTGTGAAACTTTGCATTTAATGTTTGCATGTTACTGTTTTCTTCCCCGGTATTTAGTATATACGAGTGTCGAAACCCGCGCGATGCAGCGGGATTGGTTTCAAAGGACTTACTTTGCAACATCGCTTAAACCTTAGGGACTATTTTTGTCAGATTGCTATAGATAGCAATTAATGATGCGGGACTTATTTTGCAGAGCCACTTGAACCTCAAGGACTATTGTTGCCAAGTTGGGAAAGTTTGCAATTAATGCAAACACTTTGGGTACAAAGTTGTCCTGCCTTTTAGTATATATAATAATACGCGTGAGGTAACCCGCGCGTTGCTGCGGGAGTATTGTGAGAAACATATATCGAAAAATGAAAGAATGTATTCAACCTTATCACCTGCCCAGTTGAAGATTTCAGGAGCGTGATCTCAAATAACTACTACAATTTTTTAGTTAAAGATATAGTAATGGATGTATGTTCGGTCACTCGAGGTGACTAGTATATGGTGAACGTCATTTGATACAATATATGATCAGTTTTTTATGATCTTTCAAATATATGTCCAAGATGGTTATTTCGTTATTGTGAAATGTGATTCAAATAAGCTATAGTAAATAGTTTACACTTACTAATTCTACACAACATATTTCAAAAAAACCTCAGCGGTTTAAATAAATCCCTATGATACAATTTTTTTATTTGACTTGAAATCCATGTTTAACTTTAGGTAAATGTTTTACATCAATCCAAATATTTATGAACTACCAAGAAAGGAACACGAAATATTTATAGAACTACTTCTAAACTTACCCATTTTAGCCTTAAACCCACGCGTTTCAATCCCCATTTCAGCAGCCAGAAGCTACGATTTAAACCTCTGTTTCAGCACCCTAAACCCGCTCGTTTAAGCTCCTACTTCTGACTCCATGCGCACCCATTCTACCATACAAACGCATCCACTGTCGCCCCCATTCATTTCATCGTTTCAAAACCCTAAACCCGTTCATTTCATCGTTGAGTTAAGAATCAATTCAGGACTCTTGTTGCTTCGAAACTTACCCATTTCACCTTAAACCCACGCGTTTCAATCCCCATTTCAAGACCCGAAGCTACGATTTAAACCTCTGTTTGACACCTAAACCCGCTCGTTTAAGCTCCTACTTCGACTCCATGCGCACCCATTCTACCATACAAACGCATCCACCGCCGCCCCATTTCAAAGACGGAAACACACCATTTTCGCCGTGTTTGAACCTAAACATGCCATTTTGGACAAAAACCCACCCATTTCGACCTCAGTGCATCAAGCAAACATCCCATCATATATGTGCATAACCCACCGGGCTTAGTCACCACGGTAAACTATTTTATGGTTAGACTCAATTGTGGTCTTATCACAGGTTGTTTAAGATGAAAGCTAACTGTGGAGCTTCTTAATATGCATGAAGTTGGAATGGTCACCACAGTTCTGATAATTACCCGGAGACCTTGTTGCAAGATCCACACCAAATGATGTCGGCCCACCATCTAAAACACATGTCAACTTGTACTATATTCTTTCTTTCTTTAGACTCCTAGCTGGCGATGTTGGTTCGTGCTAACTTTGTTGCACGAAAAATAACACGTAATGCACATAAAAAATGTATATTAATGTATTTATTAAGGAATAAAATCCTTATATGAGTAAAAGGTTTTCTAAAATCTCATCAACAAATTGGTATGATTGACCCAAAGTGAGCAATTTTCACAACTTGCTTCATCTCTGCTAACCTCTTTCTCCTTCAATAAACACTAACGAAAAATAAAAACAGTATTATAAACCCAACAATCATTAACTGAGGTTTATAAACATAGTACTCGCACTTAATACCATCAAATAATAATGGTGGATGGAGCGTTTGAGGCAAGTTACTTATAGATGGGCGGTTTGTGTTATATTCTATAGTTAATAGGTGGCGATATGACAAAAAGTTAGATGGAGCAGAACATTTAAGGCGTCTTGAAGTATCACAAACATATTCGTTTGTATATAAAAGCTCCTAAATCATTTGTTCAATAGAAGCATTTCTATTATAGTCAACAAACTGAACATTACATATGCCTTAATCTCATCGTGACATACTTTAATGTTATTATAGCATTTTAGCATAAAACACACAAAAAATAAAATGAAGAATGGAAATGTGATGTGCTTTCTTTACACGACCGTTTTCAACAAATATTGACACAAAGACTCCAAATCTGCGGCCGTCCACCGTGCAGTAGCAATAGCTTAAATAAACAAAGACATAGAAAGCGCCTCGTCTTTCACGACATGCTTTGACCATATGTTATCTTGCTTCTCCACCATCTTATCCCATTCAAAGCATCAACTGCAGGATTTTGAGGTATATTTTGAGCTATACTCTGGACTGACGTGGAGTAAATCAACAAAGAATATAGGGACGGTGGGACACAAAATCGAGATATCCTAATACATTGATTGTGATATGAATCACATCGCAACTACCATAAAAGAGAATGTGAAATGAGATAAAATATCGACTTTGAAATTTTCTAGAGCGGCAAAAATATTTAAGATCAACAATGTATCCAAGCGTCCAATCACCATTGAAAACATGTAGAAGGATTGGTAGAAGGTGAGCCATGGCTAATAAAATATTTCGTGAATACAAATAAAATGTACGAAAAGTATAAACCAAATCCACACTGTTTTTAAATATTTGCACATATGAGCGAATTAAAAAAATGATATCGTGATTTTAGTATCCCAAACGAAGCGTATCAATTAACATGTAGTTATCAATGAGAAACTCAAGGAGAAGCAACATACAATCCTTTACCGACTCCGGGATACTTCAATGTGCCAATTGGATGATCAATAACAATCTGCAACATGACATGTTTATGTAATTATGTTGTAATAACACAATTCAAGGGATATCAAAAAAATTCAATATCCAATACTAAAAACTGCTGAATCGATATTCACTTAATCGTTTTGTTGTATAACGCAGTGAAACTGGCATCCAATAACAGAAAAAAAAGCAAGAAATTCAACTATTTAGGTATCCATTCTAGGATTAATGAATGACTGACGGACCAGAGTTGTAGCTATAACTGTATGTGTAGTTGGTTTAATTGTTTATGGGTAATGGTGATAGCTTTGTTCGTAAACTCTTAGTGTTGATAATCACAGGCCCAAATTTTTTGTTTATAAAGCCTAAACACGTGTCTTGTAAATACTTAATACCTAACGATTGTCAAACCCACTAAAAAAATTGATATGGAGTAATACATTGATATGGGGCATTATAAATCAAAATAAAGCCATCTAATTTCAAGATGAAGAAGGGTATTGTGAAGGAAAAACTAAATTGCATGCAAATGGATTTTACAATTTTGAGCTTAATGAAAAGAGTAATAAACAAATCCAACATACCAAAGCATGACGGGCGCTCCCAAAGAAAGTTTAACGAATTCCCAAAGATTACTAAACGCGAACCAACTGAACCATGAGCATGCTCCCCCAAATGTACCACCAAGCGACAACTATGAACCACCACAATGCTCCCCACAGATTCTTTTGTGGGTTTTCCGAGGAGATATCAATTGGTAATCCAATAACAATATCCCCCACGTATCCTTTTCTTATCTGTACATAAAAGGAAATAAGAGATAATTAACTTTTAGTTTGCAACTGTATGAGGCACAACTTTAATTTGTGTTATGTACCTAATGATTTATGAAAATAAAACCTAAAGTTAATTATAGCAGTATAATAGTTGAGCATATATCAAGTCTAAAAAATGTCACTAACCCTATACTTCAATGATGCACGATCTGACACATGAGCTTATCATCTTCAACTTATTATGTCCTATGAATAAGCCATACGCTCAACCAAGCGGCCTCATAAGCCGAAAAAAGTAATTGAATAAGCCATAAGGTCAACCAAGCAGCTTCATAAGCCGAAAAAAGTGATCTTATGAGCTTTCCCATAATCAAAAAAGGTCACGGTAACCTCATAACTCTATATTTCAAAGCCCACAAAATTGAACACAATTAAGAGCAAGATTCAATAAAAATAACGATACACTCAAATAGTTAACAACCTATATGAATCCCATCAAACCCACATCAAATTAAGCATAAAGTCACAAACTTTACCGCTTGAGGGCTGGAAAACCTGATGTGATAGAAAGATGTTACCTTACATTTTTACAATACAATTTTCATAAATAAACTCCTTCCATCTAGACAATTAACATAATTTAGTGAAAGTGATTATAAACAGTTTTAAGGTTTGAATGGGTTCTTTTTCTGAAAGTGATTAGCGACAACAATTTTCCAATTACAACAGGAGAAATTACAAACAACGCAAACAAATAAATACTTAATCAAATAGCCAATCATCATGAGAATTTCTACAAACACTATGTATGCACATATTTATGACACTTCATTATACCTTCAAAATGAAATAAATACTTAATCGTCAGCCTGAAATTAGAAGGGGATCATTAAACTAATGATTGAAAATTGAAACCAACTTAAAGTTACAAACTGTATTTGCACTCGTTGAATGGAAAAAATAAAGGGCGGATGTTTTTATAGTGCGACCACAAATCGGGAGTGAACAAACCGAATTAAGGTGGGAAGATGTGGAAGGATCTATCAAAATAAAGGGAGGTGGTCTTTGTTTAAAGGCGTGGAAACTCCTGGATTTTTCTAGGTCGGAGAAGGCGGTGGGTGTTGGATGGTGTTTTTAGTCCAAGAGGTGGGAAGCATTAATTGCCACACCAATGATATAAAGACATGTGTCCCATTATAACAAAATAACCAATGAGGAGTAGACACCAAAGTGTGTAACACTGTTTGTGTAAACAACACTTCCCCCATCTTTAGTGTTTGTGTAAACAACACTTCCCCCATCTTTAGTATATATGATAATGATAATACTAGCCGGGTACCCGCGCACAGTGACGACGATAAGTATAGTTATATGTGTTTGCTTACCCGTTTAGTGAATTCGTTTCACAACACTTCGAATGTATATGTGTTAGTTGTAAGTGTTTGTTTGGGTTACCCGTAACTTTCCCGTAGCTTTCCCGCGACATCATTATTCCCGCATATAGAAATACCCTCGCAATCTCTTACGCGTTAAACACTAGGGCTGAGCAAAACCGACCGAAACCCGACAAGCCCGACAACCCGATAGACACCCGAACCGATCGAATATTAAATGGGACGGGACTCGGTTTAATAATTTCCTTCTACTCGAGATCGGGTCGGGTCGGGGAAAAACCCGAGTGAAACCCGACAAACCCGTTTGACCGAATTCTTGTTAGGTTAACTCCAAAAATATGCGCCCCCTTTTCATTTTTTTCTCAGAATACATTAACCTTCATCTCAAAAACATTAACCTTCAGTCTTCGAAAATTTGGTAGAAAATTTGCCAAATAAGTATGATGGTGGTAAACATTTTCATATAAGATGCATGGCTCATATTTTAAACCTAGTTGTCAAAGATGGTTTAAAAACATTCAACAAGGAAGTGAATACCATAGGGTTAGCCGTGAAATACATAAAACATTCGAGCCAAGAGTGACCAACTTTAAAGAAAGTGTTGAAAAGGCTTGTACTTCAAACAAGTTTTGGTTTCGAATGCCCTACAAGATGGAATTCCACATGATATGTTGAAAACCGCTATTGAGTTAAAAGATGCTTTTTGATTATGACTTTAATAACTCTTGTTTTGCGGGACCTAGAGGAGATACCTAAGCGGGGTGATTTTGAGGTTTGTAAGAAGATAGTGGCATTTTTGGAAAAATTTAAAGAAACAACCGAACTTGTGTCAACCGTATCATCTCCCGTAGCTCATTTGTGGTTTGGTGAGGTACTTGATATTGATAAGCATCTTCGTGATTGGCAAGAAAAACCTTCTTTTAAGGTAATGGTAGAAGAAATGAGAAAAAAGTATGACAAATATTGGGGTGATTACAAAAAAATCAACCATTATATGTATTTTGCCGTTATCTTAGATCCCACAATGAAGTCGGAAATAGTAGGCTACGGGTTTAGACATTTGATAGAAAATGGTTGCATTCCATGGAGGTCGATGAAGATAGTGATGAGGCGCCTATTTCATTTTAACGAAGATGAATTATGTGACAAATTGGTTAAGAAGGTTGAGGAAGATATGGGGTCTTGTTTGCCATTTACAAAGAAAAATATGGCACATCAAGTCAAAGTGAAATACCAAAAGCAACAACAAGTCAAAGTAGTAACACAAATCGTAAATGCGTGGTTTTGCTTTCTTAAATGCATTTAAAGATAAACTTGGAAATAAGATGAGTGGGGTGAAGGCGAGTTGACCAAATATCTAAAAAACCGCGTCTTGAACTAGAGGATGACGAAGAATTCGACATACTAAATTGGTGGAAGGTAAATAGTCCAAGATTCCCAATTGTATCAAGGATGGCGAAAGGTAATAACTTATTTTGGTTATTAAATTTTAGATATCTTAGATTCTTTGTGCTTTGTTTTTATAAATTTATGTTTTTATTAATAGATATCTTGTGCATCCAAGTATCCACCGTTGCTTCGAATCCGCCTTTAAGCGCAAGTGGTCGAGTTTTAGACCCATATAGGAATTCTTTAGCGCCTAGCATTGTAGAGGCTTTGGTGTGCACACAAGATTGGATCCGTACATCAAGTAGAAACTTCACTTTGGACACGTTAGAGGATTTAATGAAAGGCAGCGAGGTTGCTAAAGGTAAAGTATTTATATTTTGGTTTATTGGTTATTTGGTTATATTAGTAACTTATGTTTGACTTATGTTCTCATACTTTTCTAGAAATTCAAGAGCGTTAGAGAAACAAAAGGAGAACATGGAAATTCAAGAATGTCGTGATTTGGTTATTTGGTTGCTAATTTGAACTTGTATTTCTATTTGGTATTTGTAATTGAGGCATGATTCTAGACATTTGTATTTGGTATTTGTATTTGTGAATTGTGACAGTAGACATTTGTATTATGTTTGACAGTAGGAAAATAGGAATTGCAAGCCTGGAATTGTGACAGTAGACATTTGCTATTTGGTGCTGGAAATGTATTTTGGAAATAGCTTTTGCAAGCCTGGAACTGTTTTGTGAAGCATGGGCTCGAAATGTGTTGTGAACTTGGGCTGGGCTTAAATTAGAATGTGAACTCGGGCTAGGCCCGTTTGCCCGACTGGTCGACCGCTAAGCCCGACAGTATCCCGAACCCGACCGACTATCATTCGGGTCGGGTATCGGTATTGATTTTAGAGTGTAGTCGGGTGTCGGTATATTCGGGTCGGGTCGGGTCGGGTTCCGACCCGATGCTCAGCCCTAGTGATGTTCATGCCTGTAACATACATCATGCATGTTCAATGTCTTTTCTAACGCATCCCGTTATATAACACGAGCTTATTCTCATGAAGTTTTTCTTTACATAGCGGGTTGTGACATTATGATGTTAGTGTGCATAAGTTAGTCTACGTTATGTTAGGATCATTATAGTGTACGTAGAGCTCTTGAAATAGAAAAAAAAAAGTTGTTTTTCAGCAGCTTTTGGATTATGCTTTGCAAGGAGAACATATAGTTTGATTTAGATGGCACCGTTATTTTTATTCTTCACCATGTAAATTAGAGCATCTCCAATGTATTACACCATTTTGAGTTTAATACAATGACACATCATCGCCACATTAACGTCTTATTTTTTCATGAAAATATTCACAATGCATTGAACTATACATAGTCTAATGAATTTCCCCATCATCAAATATATTTCTTTTAATTGTAATATAATATGTATACAAATTGTACTATTGGAATGTTTTTATATTTTTCATATTCATGTGGGATGCATATACTTGTACTATTTTAATGCATTTTATGATTTTATTCCTTTGTTGATGTGCACCGAGAGTGTGTCAGACAAACTTTCATTAAATAAACCGATGATGTGGCAGAGCCACAATGCATTGATCGAATAATAGATGCTATTGAGTGATGCCATGTTGGCCCATTGTAGATGCCCTTAGAAGGTAGATGAAGTAATGCCGATAGTGATGGTTCATAAAAACATCTCGCACACTAGTTGAAGCAGATACAAAATTGGTGTGTTGGGGACTTAAATCTAATGGTTATTTCTGTGACTAAATCAGTTTGTCAACTATTGTTCCATAAATTATTTAAAGATGATACTTCATAGTCGTCGTGTGTTAGGGTTTAGGGTTTAGGGTTTAGGGTTTGTTCTTCCAAGCGTTTAATCTAAAAGATATTATGAATGAACTACTTAGACCTAACGGATAACTTAGTAGTAGTGTTTGTCTTGGTTTAAGAAAATTACCCGATTTTGAAACCATTGACTAAATTGTTGGCAATGAATCTTTTGAAGTTCATACTCAGATGGTCGACGTGAACGGTTTTTCCCCCTAACGATACTTTTATGTTCCCTTATATAAGAAATAAGAAAAAATCAATATTAGACACTTTTGGTTATAGATTAAAATTTTGATTAGGAAACAAAGTTCACTTACTCTCGAAAAGGCGTGACCGAGTTAACATTGAACAACACATATCGATGTGCTTGTTTAAGGGACTGGTCATCGATTTCATAATTAGGGATTCTCTTCCTTTTGAGAGATGATAGATCAGAATGTGTATGTTTTCCCAAAGGTCGACCGGGACGAAGGAAGTTTGATTCTTCAATCTCATTTTGATTGTCATCATCATCATCATTCCTTATTGGTCTCGTAAATAAGGTTTCTACTCCGGATAAGTATCGAGAGCAAAAGGTTAAGCTTTCTCTCACTAAATACCCTTCGGCAATTGAACCTTCAGGATAAGCTTTATTGCTTACATACGATTTAAGAGTCATAAGATCCCTGAAATGGAGGTTAAGTGAAAGTTTTACTAACTTATGAAATAATAAGGTATATGGTATAATTATGGATAAAAAGTACCTTTCAATAGGATACATCCACCGAAAAGTTACGGGACCTCCAAGTCATACCTCCCTAACCAGATGGATCACCAAATGAACCATGACAGTAAAAAATGAAGGAGGAAAAATTTGTTCCATTTTGCATAATGTTACAACAACCCGTGATTCAAGAAATCTAAGATCATATTCCGTTAAATCTTTTAGACAAATCCGCCTAAAGAAATCGCATAATTCAATTACCACTTTGGTAACATGGTCGAGCAAAGTACCACGTGGCGCTATTGGCAAATATTCTTGCATCAACATGTGGCAATCGTAACTTTTCATCCCATAAGCTTCCTTTCTTTTAATTGCACACAACGAGAGATATTACGAATATTCATCGGGAGGCTTGATAGATTTAAGTGTTTCCAAGAACATATCTTTTCCTCTCGAGTCATTTCATAACATGCTTTGGCAAAGATAGATTATTGTTTCTTGGATTCCTTTTTGGATGAAGTTCTTCTCGTATACCCCATTTTTCCAAGTCTAGGCGAGCTTTCAAGTTATCTTCGACTTCCCACTTGACCAAGCAAAGTCCGACAATATTATCACATACATTCTTTTCAATGTGCATCACGTCAAGATTGTGACGCAACAACAAGTTTTCGATGGGTAACTCAAAGAAAATGCTTTTCTTTTCCAAGGACCTTTTCAACAATTTCTACAAGAAAATCGACACCTTCAATCGATTTAGAATATCATCTCCGACAGACGGGATAGGAGCTTTTCTTAATTCTTCATGTCCATCAAATGATCGAGTGTCTTTCGTGAGCTATGATTTGGTTCAAGCCATCTCCGATGGCCCATATAACACCATTTTCTACCGTGATCTAGCCATTTTGAAGTTTTGTCAAAAGCACATACAGGACATGCATATTCCCCTTTAGTGCTCCACCCAGAAAGGTTGGCATATCCAGGAAAATCAGATATCGTAGAGATAACAGCGGCTTTCATTTCAAAATTTTGATTCGTTGAGGCATCAAATGTATCAATACCAGCCCACAACTCTTTTAACTCCTTTATCAAAGGTTGCATGTAAACATCTAATTTATTACCAGGGCTTTTGGGACCCGGAACGATCAAAGAAAGAATAAAATTAGGTTGTTTCATGACATACCATGGAGGTAAATTATATGGAATAACGAAGACAGGCCAAATACTGTAGTTTAGATTCATTGACCTATATGGATTGAAACCATCACTTGTTAGAGCCAAACGAACATTTCGAGGATCGCTTGCAAATTCAGAATGCTTCTCATCGAAGTGTTTCCATGACAATGCATCGGCCGGGTGTCGTAGTTTACCATCTTTTACCCGTTCCAAATGATGCCATTTCATAAGATGAGCCGTTTTCGAAGACATAAACAATCTTTGAAGCCTTGGTTTTAGGGGAAACCAACGCAAAATATTCATTGCTTTCTTCTTTTTCATCTTTATGCCCACCTCATCTTGTACACCCACCTCATCTTGTACACCCGGCTCATCTTGTACACCCGGCTCATCTTGTACACCCGCCTCATCTTGTGCACCCGCCTCATCATCTCCAGAGTTATCTTGGGTGGGCCTCCATCTGGAAGCATTACAAACGGAGCATACTTCTTTGTTCTCATTTTCATTCCAAAATAACATGCATCCGTTAGGACATGCATGTATTTTTTCATACCCTAACCCCAACTTCTTCATGATGTTTTTCACCTCGTCATGTTTCTTAGGCAGTATATTCCCGTCGGGCAACAACTCTTCTTGAAGAAACTCCAATAACATAGAAAATGATTTGTTGCTCCAACCACAAAGAGATTTTATGTGGTATAAACGAACCAAGGCAAACAACTTGTTATTCTTAGCATTAGGATACACCTTCTGATTAACATCTTTGACCAAATCATCAAACTTTTTTTTATCATTTTGCTTTTCACGGTTCAAATCAGGTTGAGGTTGAGGTTCTCCTTCACCCATACTTCCTTCCATCGACACCGTAGGAAAAATGTCATGTAGTATCTCATGCATTTCATGATCGTCGCCTCCTTCATCATTTTCCATCATACTCAAGATGATACCTCCTTACTTTCCCGTGATCCGTCCATTCACGTACCCTCTCTTGAAGCCAACACATATAAGGTGATCATACACGTTTTCTTACATGGTGAAATAGATTGTGACAATTCGCGCATGGACACAAAATCTCTCCATGTTGACTCGATTTCTCAAAAGCAAAATTCAGAAAATATTCCACACCATTAACATATTCTGGACTAGCTCTCGGTGCAAGATACATCCAAGATTTGTCCATAATGATGTCAAAAGTAGAAAACATGAAGTAATATTCAACTCTTACATGCCTAAAAACAACAATGTAACTCTATTAGCTACTTTAAAAATCTTTTTGATTGTGTATACAACATTATCATCAAACAAACACACAAATTTTTAAACACAAGTAGCGGTATTCTTATTGAGGGCAAAAAAGTTAAGTCTCTACTACATTACGTTAAATTACAAGCATCAACCTAAGTTATAACTTCAACTCAACTATAATCGGTCAATATCTATACAAATTAATTTATCTATTAAAATTCCATCATTCCTCAAAATATTTGATCAAGCATAAATTTAGAGTGCTTCAATCTTCATGCCTATGTTAATGGATTTTCACATACGAGACAACACAAGCTCGTTAAATTATCTAGGCTTTAGCTTATGCGTTTCAACTAGAAACAACCTACTAGCAATAGTACAAGTCGAGCTAACTATACAATCGTATCAACTCGAAACAACCTTTAAACTAGTTAAGCTATAGCATAGTAACCAACAACAACAACAATAAAATCACTTCAATAGAATTTTACAATGCCTCATCAAAACTAATAATCTTTCGTAAACCATACAACACTAGCTTGCTAATAGCACTCGTTCCTAAGACGAAGTTTCTCCTATACATTTCAACTAAGCAGCAAATTTATTAACAAAACAGCAAACATCAGCTTATTAACAAATCAACAAACATCAAAACGCTTATTAACAAAACAGCATATCAATAATCAGCTATCAGATTATTAGCAAAACAACTTATTAACAAATCACAATAATCAGCTATCAGATTATTAGCAAAACAACTTATTAACAAATCACAATAATCAGCTATCAGATGATTAGCAAAACAGCAAACTTACACTAGCAAAGATATCAAAACAGCAAAGATAGCCTATCAAAACACTTCCGGTGGTGGTTGCCGGTGATTGATACCATGGTGATTGCCGGTGATTGATGCCGGATAACGATGGTGATAACGACGGATACCGTGGTGGATACCGTGGTGATTGATGATGATAACGATGGTGATAACGACGGATGTTAACGGTTTGGGGATTGTGATAACGACGGATAACGATTCCGGTGGTGGTGATAACAATTCCGGTGGGTTTTGGTTTTGGTGTGTGGGATAACACATACAAACGGTGGGTTTTGGTGTGTGTGAATGGACAATACTTTTTCTAGATCCGCTTTTTCTATTTTTTTGACAAATACAATTTTTTTATTTTGGTTTTATTATTTAGTAATTTTAGTAGGTAAAAGTTTTATTTGGTTATTTTTATAAGTAGGGGTAAAAGTATTATTTGGTTACTTTTATAAATTTTAGTGGGCAAAAGTTTTAGTGAGCAAATGTCACAAATTTTGTAGTGTGTAGTGTATATGCTGACGCATTTCATTATTGATTAATGTTTTCATTTATAATTTTGACAGGTTTTGGGTGCTATAGACCGAGAGCTTAGCAACACATGCTTGGATCCCTTTGATCACTTTAAGTAAGTCCGTAATTGATTTCCCCGGTGTCGGTCGAAAGCTTAACATGCATGCTTTTGAATCTCTTAGATCATTTATGGTGATTAATTTTGCAAACATTTTTAGTAGTGAGTATTTATGCTTAATTTAACCTAAAGTGTTTGTGTTTTGGCAGTGGCTACAAGTTTGAACACAATGCAAGTTGATAGATCAGTTGATGCACGAGACACTAAAAGTGGGAATACTTTTGTTTCGTATGATAAGTGAAGTACTAGAAGGAAGTGATTTTGTTTCAACATAAAGAAAACTACAAGATAAATATATATCTCACGATAGAATGTTGTATTGTAAGGTACCTATTGTTTTTTTTGCAACTAAATTGTAGGAACCTAATTAGTACCAACCATTTAGCTATGAAATATTAGACACAATCGGTGCATCACACGGGTTGAATAAAGCCTCGTTAAAAGTAATTAGTGGAGATACATGTTACATTCAGTATCTCAGAGTTAGGAGGACGAAGTAAGAACATGACGTTCCTTATTTCACCTATGTTCTATACCAATTCATGGGCGGACCTTAGTGGAGATTAGAGAAGGCCATGGCTCTCCCAAAACTTTGAGGTTCTACTTATATTTGCGTAAAGAAAATATTTGGCTCTCCCAAGTTAATCGTTATAGCTCTCGGCCCTCCAAATAAATTCACTTAAGTTCCGTCCACACGGTTTAATGTTGGGATCGATCTCAATGATATACAAGATAATAACGTAAAATGAAAAAAAAAAACACAAACATAATTTAACTGTTCCTCTTATCATTTTCCACAAACAAATTCACTATAAATGATTAGGATTTCACAAAAAAATGACTGCTGCAATTGACATTCTTAAGTACCTTTCCTGCACACTTCAACAAATATAAACAAATGAGTCGCGCTTGACACTATTGATCATCTATAGACTCACACATTGTATGGAAAAAAACACTAACAAAACTCTCATAAGTCTTATCTTTTCTCACCATCTCACAAAACTGCATAGCTAATAAATTCTACCTATAAAAACATTAACTTGTTTATCATAAAAAAGAAAACATAAAATTATTCTTAGTTTTACTTAATTAGCATAATTAGCAATGTTGTTAAAAAAAACATTGCATTTCACTAGTTTGGTATATACAATCAAGAATATAGTTTTTTCATAAAAATAAAAATAGAATTTGTCTCCTCTCAAATGTCGCTAGTGTTGGGATTAAAGAATCTAAGTTAACCATTAACTACTGTAAGTTTGTATGAATCTTGTATATTGAATCAATAATAATATTTGGTACATCAAGATTATATATGATACATAACGGGCCTAATATACAATGGGCCAAATACTAATCCTAATACTAATAGTCTAACACTCCCCCGCAGTTTGAGCGGGAGAAGACCGAACACTCAAGCTATCACGAAACTCGATGAAACAATGCAGATGGTAACCCTTGGTAAAAACATCAAGATCATCGAAACCAGAAGGAACATGCGAGAACTTGAACTTGACCAAGAGCAACCAAATCACGAACAAAATGAATATCAATCTCAATATGCTTGTGCTACCGATGTTGAACAGGTTAGAAGACAAGTACCTTTGCACTCATATTATCACAATAAACAATAGTAGCGAGATGACAATGGTGTATAAAGCTCACGTAGTAAATTCAAGCCAACATGTCTCGAAACAACATTGGAAACACCCGATACTCGACCTCAAGATCGGACGAGAAATCGTCGGTGACGTTTAGAGGACCATGAAAGTAAGTTGTTGCCAAAAAACACAATAACTGATGTAGACCGACGAGTGGTAGGCAACCACCCAATCAAGATCCGAATAAGCAACCAAGGACTCGGTGGTAGAAGAAAATAGCGTAAACCATAAGACAAAGTCCCCGAACATATCGTAATATCCATTTGAGAGCGGTGAAATGAGGCTCATGAGGATCATGCATATATAAACAAACTGCAGCCAAAGATAAGTAATATCGGGTCTAGTGAAAGTGAGATCTTGAAGAGAACATGCAAGACTCGATATAATGTAGGATCGAAACGGATCACCATCAAGACTGAACTTAGACTCGGCGTCAGGAGTCCGAGAAGGGTTACAACCAACCATATGTGCATGCTCCAAAATCTCCATAGCATACTTACTGTGTGACAAAACATCCCGGAAGAGTCACGCGTAATCGATACACCCAAAAATAATTAAGAGCACCTAAATCGGTCATAGAGAACTCCTTATGCAAAGAAGCAATAATCCGCTATAATAAACTATCGGAGGAAGCAATAAGCACAATATCATCCACATATAGTAGCGAAAAGCGATTATCATCACCCTATCGGTAAATAAATAAAGAAGAATCACACCGACTTGAAGTAAACCCAACAAGAAGAATATAAGCGAAATCAGCTGAAACCATGCCCGAGGCGCCGCTTAAGACCATAAAGAGAATGCTATAATAAACAAACATAATCCGGATGCTCAAGATCCCGAAAACCAGTGGTGATGCATATAAGCAGTTTCACCAAATCACCATGCAAAACGCATTCTTGACATCAAGGCGATGAACATGTCAATGTCGAGAAATAGCTAAACTAAAAGCAGTCGAATGGTTCTCGCTTAACCACGGACTAAAAGTCTCATCAACATCTACTCCATCCACATGTGCTACCATTGGCAACAAGACGTGCCTTGTACCGACTAAGAGTGCCATCACCAAACACTTATGGCGAAATAACCACATACACCTAACAACATTGACACCCGCAGGATGAGGTACACAAGTCCAAGTTTTATTCTTAATAAGCGCATTATATTCATCAAACATAGCATTTCGCCAATTTGGATCATAAAGAGCATCCTTATACGACCTAGGTGACGGAGAAACAGTGGACACATGACCAGCATACTTAGGATTAGGACGAGTGGTCCCGACATGAGAACGTGTGACCATGGGATGAATAGATACAACAAGTGGTGGCATTGGTGGGTCAGGGACAGGTGCTGGAGAGACAGGTGGTGGTGGCGTTGGTGAGGTGGGGCAGGGGAGGTAGTATGTTGACTGGTGTGTGAGGTGTAGGTATGTCAACTGGTGGTATAGGAATCGGGTTTAAAATAGGACCAATTGGGGTGTTGTTAATAATGGTGGAAATGAGATTGGAAGAATCTTCCAAAAAATCATAGGATGGGGTGGGTTTGGACGGATGGGTTTGAAACGAAAAAACCGTTTCATCAAAGGTAACATGACGAGAGATAATAATTTTGTTGGTATTTAGATCAAGACAACGATAGCCAAAATGATTGGCAGCATGACCCAAAAATATGGCAGGCGTAGCGCGAGGTCCTAATTTATGGTTGGTATCAATATGTGGGTAACAAAGGCAGCCAAAAACACGAAGGACACTATAATCAGGTGTAACACCAAAAAGGCAGGTAAAGGGTATGTCATTGTTAATAGCACGGGAAGGTAGGATATTCAATAAATAAACAGCCATATTAAGAGCTTCAGTCCAATAGTTGGGTGGTAAATGTGCTTGAAACAATAAAGTATGAATAAGGTTATTGATGGTACGAATCATGCGTTCAGATTTTCCTTTTTGTTGAGAGGTGCGAGGGCAAGAAAATCTAAACTGAATGCCATGGGTTGAAAATAATTTATGAAAGGCAGTATTATCAAACTCACCACCATGAGCACACTGGAACAATTTAATTTCACACTTAAACTGAGTACGAACATAACTACGAAACAACTGAAATTTAGACAAAACATCATATTTATTCATTAATGGATAAACCCACACATACTGAGAATAATGATCAAGAAACGAAACATAATACTTGAAACCAGAAAGACTCGAAATTGGGGAGGTCCACAAATTCGAGTGAACAATGTCAAAACAAGAAGTAAACAGAACTAGACGAACTAACAAACGGAAGCTTCACGTGTTTACCAAGCTGACAAGCATGGCAAAGAATGGGAAGCTTCTCTTTATTACAAGAAATAGAATCACTAGACACAAGACGCCATAACACTTCACTTCCTGGATGTCCAAGTCGTTGATGCCACGTATACTGACTGGTAAGATAAGCTTGAGGATTTGGAGAAGGCTTCGTAACAGGGTAAAGATCACCCGTGCTATCACAACGGAGGAGTACCCGTCGAGTTATGAAGTCCTTCACAGAAAAACCAAAAGGATCAAATTCAACAGTGCAATAATTATCACGAACAAATTGACGCACAGAAATAAGATTTTTAACGATATGAGGGGTAATTAAAACATTATTTAAACAAAGAGGACGAAAAGGTGTAGACAAGATACTATGACCGGAGTTGGTAACGAGAATGAAACGCCCATCACCAATCATGACGGATGGATAAATGCACTCATTAAGAATATCACTAAGACAATGTACGTAATCATTAAGATGAGAGCTACTTTGTATCCATATTCCAATTTCAATGACGGTTCTGAAGAGTGTTAGTAGCAAAAGCATGTGGCAAAGCGGTAGCTTGACCCGGACTTTGTGAACCGGATGCCAAAAGTTGACTTGGATGAAAAACCCCTTGCTGTTGAACCGGCATCTGCTGTGGAACCCCTAACACAAACTGCCCTAGCTGAACCGAACCGTTTGAACCAGGAAAAGACCCCTCGAATTGAACCACATCTTTCTTCTTGAACCGGTTATTGATGTTCTTGACCACGACGAAAATTGAACCCGGGATCTTTCTTGAACCGGACCAGGTGAAGCCCCAAATTGAACCCCAGGCTGTTGTGACCCGTTGAGGTGACCTGGTGCAAGAGTGAACCCCGGTGGCAAAAAATGAACCCCCTGTTGCGGAACCGCCGAAGGAGATAGTCCATAGGATGACAGGCCAAATGTGTTGGACCCCCAAGGTGACATGTAGGCTGGTTGTGAATGCATAAACTGGACCGGCGTATATTGGGTTTGTGGAGGCATGTGAGCCGTGGCATGATACGCAACAGGAGCCATGGCAGAAGTAGTATTTTAGGAATTAGTAAAACCCAATTTAGCCAATGATTTTTGCAAGGTATCCATATCCACAGAACCGGAACTGCGAGGAAGTAATGTAGACTTACCATGAACGCCATTGTGAAGATACCGACACGCCTCACCAAAACGGCAATGACCTTTAGCAAAAAAAACAAGGTTTGTTAACTTTTTCCAACGGATTAGACGGACGCCTAGGAGTGTTATTTGCCAACAAGACCATAGGAGAAGCGGATGTAGCATCCACAAGCGAGTCTTGAACTTTAAACTTCATGTGCATCTCTTGCGTGGTCAACAAAGAACGAACCATCTTGAGATCGGGAAGGGGTTCCCGACTAGCAATAACGGTTGAAATCACATCATACGTGTTAGGTAAGCCTTCAAGAGCAAACGTAACAATATCATCGTTACTAAGAGGAGAACCAAGACCATTCAAAACTAAGGCAATGGACTCAATTTTCTGAAAGTATGCATCAATTTTTAAGTCCCCAAGCTTTAGATTACGTAACTCCGCTTTCAAATCCATAGCTCAAGGGCATTTATTGTCTTGAAAAATCCCCTCAAGACACACCTACGCCTCTTTGGCAGATTTGGGATTAAGAGCAACCAACCATTTTTGAAGATTCGAGGCAAGTGTAGAGAAGATCCAAGACCTAATGATGAAGTCTACCTTGAGCCATTCCGCATCCTTAGTCGGGGGTGGAGAAGGTGTAGTAGATGAGGAAGCTTCTAGATCAACGAGATAATCCAAGATGCCAAATCCATGACAAAGGTGAGAAAAATAATACACCCATGAGGAGTAATTCATCTCATCAACATCAAGTTTGATGGGAACAAAGGTGGTTAGGTGATTCATAGCCATAAGTTTATCCGATAATGTGAGAACAGATGGGGGAGGGTTTGTATCCGTAGTCATTGTGGTAATCGGTTAGAGTTTAGTAAATTGTTGGGTTGAATCAGTTTAGGGTTTCGAACAATAGTTTAGAGAATGGAACAGGAAATCGTTGGGTAAACAGTTTAGGTAATCGAACAGTAGTTTAGGTTTTAGGTAATCGAACAAAGCACCAATTGACAAAAAGAATAAAGCACCAATTGACAAAAGAGTCAATTAAACAATTGGTCAAGAATGTCAGGCTGCAACTTCACGAATTTAATTATTAGTATGAGAATACTAACCGACCAATTAATTAGTATGCAACTTTAATACCAACCGACCAATTTATTATTAGTAAGAGAATACTTTGATGAATCTTCCAATCACAAGTTTAGGATTTAGGTAATCGAACAAAGATAGGTTGGGTTTAGGGAATCGAACACTGTTTTAGAAACAATCAAAGTCGACAACACACAGGTCGACAAACAATCAAAACATACCTCGACAACACACTTGGTCGAGAAACAAGGATACTAAACGAAAAAGAAAAAAAAAATTGCGGAAGCAGTGAATCGAAGGTTAGCTCGATACCATGTAAGTTTGTATGAATCTTGTATATTGAATCAATAATAATGTTTGGTACATCAAAATTATATAGGATACATAACGGGCCTAATATACAATGCGCCAAATACTAATCCTAATACTAATAGTCTAACAACTACGAGTACGCAATGGATAAAGGATCTAGTTTAAGTAATTACAATTAACACGTAAAATAAACAAACTAACGTAAAAGGGAACAAGAAAACTAACCCTCGTAGTCACCCGCAAATAAACACAAAACTAGTGATTAAAGTAATCACATCTACGAGTGGTCACATAAACACGTTAACCGAACATGCCCGGAGTGCTAGCCGTGTATTACGTACACCCAACAACAATTTTCAATAGCTCAAAAACCCAAACCAAATAAAACAGCCCTTCAACTGCTGCTGTCCGAGAAAGAGAAAACTCCCAAGTACCAAAAATAGTGCTGCCCGATATCGGGTATAATTACCCGATTGGAATCAGCCTTTCTGCCCAAGAATGATGCGTCCAGGATCAGTGTTTTCTGCTTTTATAATGCGACTTCAACAACAACTAGTGACTATCAAAACCACAGCCCTAGATTCGAATGAGGTTATAATCGGCTGGAAAACTGATGGAGAGTCTCGGTATATCTCTATGTTAGGTCGTATATTATGGGGTGTGTATAAGGGTGTTTATATAGTCAACAAACCCTAGTACATGATAAGTTTAAGGTTTAGCTTAAACCTTATCTAACACCACTCATACTCACATCATGATACAACTCTCCAACCCTGATCACTTCCACAATGAACTTAGACACAAACAACCACCTTCTAGATCCTTATCACTCAATCAGAGGAGTTTAAAGACAAGCATATTGTTTGTCTAGTTCAATTGTGTTCAAATTCAATAATGAGCTATACATGAAAACGAGTTCTAGTGTTTTAGCGTGTGTGCCCCCAATAGGCTCACACACCCTTAGCCGTATCGGCTATTCCAACTACCATATTCCAACAGCTAGTAACATGGTAATTTAAATCTCATCTTTTATATTATATCTTTTCTTATTGAAGAAGAGGTATATTGCCATGATACTTACGAGTAGGGAAGGCAGTGGATCGGATATGGATCAAGTGAAGTCGTATCTATATTCATATTCATATGCATCATCCATATCCATATCTATATATTTAACTTTGATTCATCCATTCATATCCACATCCAACTGATGAAGCGGGTAAATGGATATCCCTTGGATACAAAAAAAACTTGCTTATCTTAAAATTCATGATATTAATCAAAATAAAACGTATATGTACGTAAATAAAATACGACACTAAGCCATAATGAATAAAATTTCGTTCTATAGTTTCATGTTTACTTTTGCATCAAAAAATATTTATAATGTTAGATCACTTAAATAAAGCCTATATATGGTAGTTTAATAAAGAAAACTAATGACATCTTATAACAAGTTTTATACATTTAAAACTCCATTAATTTATACTTTTCAAATAATAAACCTATTTCAACTATAGATAAACCTATTCATAAATCTTTTCATATGATAAAACACTCTCAACACTCTCAAAATACATAAATTTTAGACCTCTTCAAAATCCTAGACCTATTCATGCCACATAGACATGAAATAATAACTATAATGGACTGGCATTTCATGAAAATCTTATTACGAATTAAGCACATCGTCTGATGAGTAATACACATTGAAGTTTTATAAGATATATGTGTATATTTATATATCATACTTCGGGTGGTAAATGGATGATCAATAGATGATAAAATGTCATTCATATCTGATCCATTAATAATTTCACACATGCATGATCATATCCTATCCATTAATTACTTATTTGATTCATCCATACCCATCATAAATAGATCGGATCAAGCGAATATCGGATATCGATTATCATCCTTACTTACAAGGCAGAAGATACAACTTACCAGTATATTACAAACTTACAGTAGTTTTTTTGTTGTGATATGGATATTTGAATAAAGAGTAAATTGCAAAAATTGTCATTGTGGTTTGGCTAAATTGCACGTTTCGTCGCATGGTTCATTAAGTGCAAAAATCGTTAGGATTTTTCACTGTTATGTGCACTTTTGGTCCCCCATCACTAACTGCGTTAAGTGAGTTCCGTTAATAGTTACCGTTAGCCCTTTTGGCTATGGCATGTTCTGATGCCGATCCTTTAACCGTTCGGCCAAATCCTTTAACCTAACGGTCGTTTATAGTTTAAATTTTTTGTCCGTTTTTATTCGTTTTCGTTCTTCTTATTACATTTTTGTCCGCTTTCATCCGTTTTTTTCTGTTTTTCTTACGTTTTTTCATTTTTCTTACATTTTTGTTCGTTTCATCCATTTTTTCCGTTTTTATTACGTTTTGTCCGTTTTTCTTACGTTTTAGTCTGTTTTTATTCGTTTTCATCCGTTTTTGTTCTTTTTCTTACGTTTTGGTAACATTTTTGTCTGTTTTCTTACGTTTTTTTCCCGTTTTTATTTTTTTTGTCCGTTTTTATATGTTTTTCTTACATTTTGTCCGTTTATCTTACGTTTTTGTTCGTTTTTCTTACCTTTTTTTTCAAATTTTTAATATGTCGAAATACTTTTTTTTTTCAAAAAAAAAAATCACATTTTTTTCTAAATTCTTTACCCAAATTTTTTTTCCGAATTCTTTTGAAATATTTTTTCGAATTTTTTTTCCAAAAAAAATTTGAACAAAAATTTCAAAAAAAAACCTCTTTAAAAAAAAAATATTTCGACTTATTGAAAAATTTGAAAAAAAAAATTCAAATTTTTTTGTCAAAAAAAATAATGTTTTTGTTAAATTAAAAAAAATCAATATGTCAAAATAAGAAAAAAAACATAAGAAAAAGGGACAAAAATGTAAGACAAATGGACAGAAATATAAGAAAAAGGAACAAAAACGTAAGAAAAACGGACAAAAACAGGCGAAAACGGATAAAAATGTAAGAAAAACGGATGAAACGGATAAAAACGGACAAAAACATGAGAAAGACTTACAAAACGGATAAAAACAGATAAAAACGGATGAAAAATGGACAAAAACGTATTAAAACGGACGACAACGGATGAAAACGGATAAAAACGTATAAAAACGGATGAAAAATGTTAAATTCTAAAGGGCTGTTAGGTTAAAGGACTGACGCTGCAACGGTTAAAGGACGGGCGCTGCAACGGCCGTTAGCCAAAAACGCTAACGTGTAACTATTAACGGAACTCACTAAACGTAGTTAGTGATGGGGGACTAAAAGTGCACATAACAGTGAAAAATCCGGACAATTTTTGCACTTAATAAACCATAAGGACAAAACGTGTAATTTGGCCAAACCACAAGTACGATTTTTTCAATTTACTCTTGAATAGATTAATTCATAAGTTTTGCTCACGTCTACCAAATGCATGCCTTAAGTTACTTATTAATCAAGGAGTTGAGATCCATGACAATCCACTAGTTGCTAAAGAACAAACCACAACATCCCAACCATCCATCCTTTTTTCATCCAATGCTGGAGATGAGATCTGAAAATTACAAACAAGGGCATGATTGTAATTCCACCTCTATCCTATAAAAAAAAATCTGCACATAACTTTCATAAAAACACGCACCTCTTATACACACACCGCCAGAATTCTCTAACCACCGCCGGAAAAGTAAAAACTGATCAATAAACCACCTATAAAACCGTAAAAACCGCTATAAAAATGCCGTATCACTGTAAAACCATAAAAACCGATCATCATCAACTTTCTCTCTCATCAAAATCACCATAAAACCGCCGTCGATTTAAAATGGATGAAAATAAGAATTTAATCGACGTTATAGATGAAAATAATCTAATCGAAGTTCCATTAGATGTTGTAGACACAACATCTGTTGTAGATGATTTACCGGATCTGGAAGACGATTTACCAGAAGTTGCAGACACAACAGGTTTTGTTGAAAAAGAAGTTGAAGGTGAATCACGTGTGATTTGATCTTTGTTGTTTATTAAACAAATTTTTTGTATGTAGTAAATCAAAAGTGAGTTAGTTGTTTTATTGTTTTGATTTGAATTAAATCACATGTGATTTGAAATAGGTTATTCTAAAACATACAAAGGAGTTAAAAAAGATTTGAATAATTCGTAAATCACATGTGATTTATATTCAAAATCACATGTGATTTATATTCTAAATCAGCTGTTTTAGTGTTTTAATGTTTTGTTTTGTATGTAGACAAAACAAAAAGAGTCTAATAAACATTTAATTTGTTTATAAATCACTTGTGATTTACATATGATTAAGGAAACAGTAAATAAAATGTTTATTAAAAAATATGTATTAAATCACATGTGATTCCTAGTATATTACATGTGTTTCCTAGTAATTTTGTTTTTGATATGTAGATTCTATGAGATCACCAAGACCAACTTTATATGAGCATACTGAAACACCGAATGGATCGATATATTGGGATCCTCATGTAGAAGGAATTTGTATACCAGTTGAGGGAAGATACTTTGATACTTAGAGGAAGCTATAGAGATGTATAGTACTTATGTTGAAGCAGGGGGTTTTCAAATTAAAAAGTCAAGGTAACGATTAACAAAATCTGGAATGGTATAACACAAATATATCATGTGTAACAAAGAAGGTAATCCAAGATGTATTAATATCGACACTTTGGATCCTCAAAACAGTGACAAACGAAAGAGAAATACAACTCTGCATATAACAGGTTGTAAAGCTCGTATAAGGTTAGAATTGGACCAAGTTTCTGGAAGATACAAGTTAATTCAGTTTATTGCTAAACACAACCATGTGCTAATACCAAAAGAGTACAAACATTTTATAAAAAAACAAAGAATAATGACTCAAGCAGACAAAATGTTTATTGTCATAGCGGCAACAAACAATATTGGTGCAACACGGGCACACAACTTTTTAACTAGTTTGAAAGGTGGGTATGAATACGTTCATGGGACATCTAATGATTTTAAGAATCACCAAATGGATATAAATGCTTTCATAGAGGAAAGTGATGCAGAAATGCTTATAAATAAAATGGAAAACAGAAAGATGTATGTGCCGAACTTTACATTTCAATATAAGGTAGAAAACGGTGAGTTAGTGGCAATGTTTTGGGCCGAAGAAATTGCAAAATGCAACTACAAAGAGTTTGGAGACATAGTATCTTTTGATGCAACCTTCAGGAGTAACAAGTAAGTATTTTTTTTTAATATGTTTTCCTTCATAACAATAATCACATGTGATTTTATGTAAAATCACATGTGATTTAGATGTATCACATGTGATCATACTAGGAATCACATGTGATCGTAATATGAATCACATGTGATTTACTTCAGCATCACATTAAGATATCTTAAAAGTAAATATATGTTAATGGTCTTAGGTACCACATGGTGTTTGTACCATTCACTGGCGTCGATAATCACAGAAGGTGTGTCACCTTTGGTTTCAGAATGCTTTTAAAAGAAGATACTGAATCATACACGTGGCTACTAAACGCATTTATGACTGCCTTTAAGAAAGAACCGACCATGGTTGTAACAGATCAAGATGGAGCAATGAAGAAAGCTATTGAAGCCGTTTTCACTCAATCAAAACACAGACTTTGCATGTGACATATTGACCAAAAAAATCCAGCAAAGGTAAATCTATTCTCTTAACAATATGTTTTTTATTCACTTTAAATGTGGATCACATGATAATCACATGTGATTTATTTATAAAATCATATGAATCACATGTGATTCATCTGAATATATAATGTGATTTATGCTAAAAAAAATAAGGCACTAAAACTCTATTTATCAATAAAATAGATTTGTAAAGCAATATACAAAGAAACTGATTTCAAGAAGCATTTTAAGAAGATCATTTGGAATATGTTCATGGAACTTTTGGAATTTGAAAAGAAATAGGCCAAGTTGATTAAAGATTTTGGTTAGAAAAACCAAAAATGGATTACAAAGATGTTTAACCTTACAGATATGTGGATTCCAGCTTATTTTATAGACTCTCCGTTATTTGGATTGATGAGAACCACATCAAGGTGCGAGTGTGAAACTCATTCTTCAAAAGTTTCACAAGCCGGGAGCAACGCTAGTTAGTTTTATGATGTCCTATGAAGCAGCAATGGAAAGGCAACGTTATAGGCAGGAACATTTAGACTTTAAAACACTAGACGCAGCCCCAAAGTGTGAAACAAGGTTAAAAATTGAGCATCGTGCAGCAAAAGTGTATACTAGGACAGTATTTCAGCATGTTCAAAAGGAAATAAATGAAGCATGTTGGACTTGTAGTATACATAATTTGAAAATAGAAGAAGGTTGTGAGATTGTCATGGTTAAAGACAAAAATGCAATGCCTTATAGAACACTTAACAAGGAAATTGAAGACAAAAGTGAAATAAAAGCACAAACAGTTGTAGACTATAAGGTACGTTATCTGGAATTCTAAAAATATCTGTTAGTTTCTTTTACGAGAATCACATGTGATTCTTAGAACTCACATGTGATCTCTTACATAGAATCACATGTGATTCTTGTTGAATCACCTGTGGTTCTTGTTGAATCACATGTGATATGAATATCAATCACATGTGATCTCATATAAATAACATTTACAGAATATAATTCTTGTATAATTTTGATTTGGAAAGGTACTTCGTACTATAGAAGATGGGTCGGTTGTATGTTCCTGCAGACATTTTGCTCGATACGGTTTCCTATGCCAACACATATTTTGTGTCTTCAAGAATCATGATATTGACATCATTCCAAATCAATATATTTTGAGGCGGTGGACAAAGGATATAATTCCACCTGACTTGAGAAGAAAAAGAAACAGATACGGGGGAAAAATGTAGAAGTTGAAAGACTTACAAATGAAGCAACTTGTCTATTAGATGATTGTTTATTTCGGTTGGGCAATAACATAGGAAAGATGGGTGAATTTGTTGAAAAGATGAAGACATTGAAGAAATAAGTGGAGGATGAGGTGCCAAATGCTCCTTCGGAAAAAACGACATATGTGATTGGTGAAAATTTTTCTATTTCTAAACCTGAGAAAAAAACAGTTAACAATCCAATAAAAGTAAGTAACAAAGAGAATATTTCAGAAGCAGAACGCAATAAAAGGCGAAAGAGTGAAAGAGAAAAAGCACTTCAAGTTAGAAAGAAACAAATGAAGCCTTGTGGACATTGTGGAGAGAAGACCAACTCACATACAAAAACAACTTGTCCATTCAACCCTAAAGTAAGGCGAAAGGCACCACTAGTTGATGCTTGAGCATTTTTACTTCAAAAAATATAATGAATTTCCTTAGAATTTTTATAAATCTAGAATACATTGAATTATTTTTTACTTTACTTATGGAAGTCTTGTTTACTTATGAAACTCTTGTTTACTTATGGAATATTTACAAAAAGATTGTTGAATACATTGAATTATTGTTTACTTTATATTTAGGTAAAATAAAATATGAATAATGTAAAAATCACATGTGATTTTGTGTTGAAATCACATGACTAAAGTATGAAATCACATGTGATTGTATACTAAATCACATGTGATTGATGTTTCATTCCTAAGTAAGTATATGCACAAAAATAATAAATAATAAGCCACTAGAGAGAAACTAAAAAGAAAGCACTACTTGTTAAAATCAGTTATAACAAAAACAGGATTTAATTACCAGTATTCACTTCCCAAAACACAAAACCATAAACCCTGCTATGTTAAAACAACTATTCTATCATCAGTTTGACTAGTGTTCAAACCATGGAAATTACTGGACTTCACATACTTAAAATAAAACTAAAACTACTGGTCTAGAAATGTTTTATACACCTTCACAAAAGGCACAAAAGATGATTCTCCAAGTCTGGACGATAATACTCACTTTTGTATCATGCGCACGTATTCACGTTTGTTCCTGTTCTTAAGTGCTTCCAAAATTGTTTTGAACTTTGTTGCAGAATCAATTTTGTCAAATTCTTTTGCCTCCCCAAGCAGCTTCTCCCGATACACGTTAAGCTCATGTAACAACATCTTGGTAGAATACTTGAACCTCAGCCTCCTCAACATGTCGAACTGCATCTTTGATTCAGCAACAAGGCCACAATCCCACTTTGTAGGAGCTTCACCCATATATCTTTCCATATGGAACATGGCGAAAATACCACAATCACAGTAATTTGACTTTGTCCTCCATTTCAGCTTTTGGGTCTCTGGCTTCAATTTAATGATTTTAGCATACCTTTTGTTGCCATACAACTGTAGATGACGGGAAAACATATTTTTCTACAAAAAACAAATAAATAAATGAACATGTTAATTGAATAAAATCACATGTGATCTGGGTAAAAATCACGTGTGATCTGGGTAAAATCATATGTGATTTGTATAAAATCACATGTGATCTGAGTAAAATAACATGTGATATGGGTAAAATAAACTCAAACTTACAAGAACATCACATGCTCCTTTATAATTTTTATCATAAGATTCTCCACTGTCAATGTTATCAAGGATTGTCATCGTGCTTGTTTTAGAAATGCTGAAGACAACAACATAGAAATGCCCAGCATTGCAAATTGAAAAAAATGCCTGATTAAACAAAACAAAAGTAAACTTAATAAAAATGGAGAAACAATGAATTTAACAATTATAATTCTAAAAAAATAATGACATTACCAAATCGACGTCTTTTAGGCTAATGCTAGTAGGATTATCTTTAAAATGAGCCGAAACTTGTGCTTCAAAACTTTTCCATTGCTCCTCAGAATTCAAACTTCCATCAATCATAGGCTCTGTATGTAGAAAATAACAAACATAAAATGTATAATCAAAAATATATAATTATACAATAAAATTCATAAAAAATAACAAAAACACTTACAATACAACCAGTCGGAAAGAAATGCCTCGACGCAGATCCAACTTCCTTGAAACTCTCTTCATGGTTAAGAACATCACCCCAACAATCAACGACATTGACATCAACCCACAAACCGGGAGTTAAAGTTTCCATACTTAAACGAACTGATGAAACTTTGTATCCAGAATGAGTTTCAAAAACAGTTTCATTGTAAGAACAAAAAAAGACATGTGATCTGGGTAAAATCACATGTGATCTGTGTAAAATCATACGTGATCTGGGTAAAATAACATGTGATATGGGTAAAATAAACTCAAACTTACAAGAACATGTGACATAAGCTCAAAGTGAATCACATGTGATTATCAACAAAATTTAACTAAAATAATAGGCAGATAAACTTACATCTTGTTACCCTGCATAGAAAACAAGCTGTTTCCGACCATAAATTCCACCTTTGAAATGAACGGTACAACTTTGGTATTCTTATCCATGTATGGGGAGCAGAGGAATGGAGACGGATTCACAGCTCGTTTTTCAGGAAGAACAACCTCAGGACTAACGTTCGATGCACGAGTAGCCACTCTCTCAGGAGTAGACGGACCTTGATTCGTGACGGCCATTCTTAGATTCATCTCTTCATCAAGTGCTTCATCCTGATACAAAACAATATAATTTAAATAAAAAACAAAAGAAAATTAAAAGACAAAATAATCAAAGCTATATCCTATTAGAGTATTACATATAGGTATTCATCTACAATACAATCAGTCACCTCATTCACCAAATCGACATTCTTTTCTAGCCACTGAGTATAACTCTCAGGCGTACTGGTGATCTCTAACTCTTCATCTTCAACACCATACATTTTCAATTTGGCTTCTCACTATCAGCAGGAATGAATGTTTCCTTTTGAACAACAGCTTCCTTCTCAACCTGAGAATTGGCTTCCTCACCCTGAGATGAATCTTTTTCAAAATCTTCTAAACTAATTCACCGATATCATCTACATTGCCATCATTATGATTTCCAGTATTGTTATTTTCGTCATCACTTACACCATCATTATCAGCACCTGAACCATCATTATCCTGACTTTCCTTGTTTCCGAAAGAAGCAGGTTTCTTGAATAGCTCACAACATTTCTCATTAAGTTCAACGAACTTTTCATCATCAACATACTTTAAATATGATTTTACATATCCACTTCAAGAGCACGTCTTTTAGAATATATCAAGGAAAGCTTTTCTTCAAGTTTGTTAAACAAAACCTGTATTTAATAATGATGTCAATGAAAAGTAATATTGAAGTTAATTACATGTTATTCTACATAGAATCACATGTGATTCTATATAAAATCACATGTGATTCTATATAAATCACATGTGATTCTATATAGAATCACATGTGATTTCTTTTTTAATGCATTCAAATGAACAATTAGAAATGTATTAAACAAACCTCTTTGTCAGAAGATTCAGAAAAACCAGCATCAATAAAGCCTTCTAACTCTTTAGCCTTCGCCTCAGTCCACTCAGCATTAAACTCTAAACGCCCCATCTTCTTTTCAGCAAGTTCTAGCTCCATGCGTTGTCTCATTAAGGTTGTCGACCAATTTAAGATAGTTGGACGCAAACGAACAACATGAAACTTTTCAAAATTGGTAGAATCTAGATACACAAGCTGAAAAGAAAAACAAAACGATAGAAGTTATGTATCACTAGAACGAAACAAAAAAGAAACGGGAACCATTTTTAAACTTAATTAAATCTATAAACTTACCATGAGGACGGTTAATGGACCGGTGTAATGGCAATCTCCTTTTGGGTTGGTACTATATTGAAGGCATGAATGTATGTAATCACACCAGTCGATGTCAGATATCAGAAGATCTCCAGGAATATATTTAACAACATCTAAACAAAGTTGTCCTTTCATTGTTTCACACCTTCCCATCGTGTTGGCAAACAACATTAGGAAGTTAAGTTTGAAAAAAATTATCAAGTGTCGTTGCAGTAACCAACTTTCTAGCAATATCCCCTGTTCGAATGTCTTTCAACGACTTGGGATAATACTGATCAACCCAAGATTTCACAAAAGGATGGTCAACAGGTCTTTCCTCAAACGAAAACAACGAAGAACCACCAAACGGAATCCCTAACATATCATGAATTTTCTCTGGAGTGACATAGATTGACAAACCATTCAACAAATCCAACTTATTAGTTGTTGTTTTAAATTTGCAACCACAAACCTACCCAACTTGGATGGAAGTTGATCAATGAAAATTTTATGAAACAACCGAAAACCTATTTGAGTAAGAAATGGACCCATGTCGACTTTTGATTCACGGATAGAAGTAAACAGAGAAAAAGGAGCATTCCCTACCCTAAGAGTTGGAAAATCTTCAAGATACTCTAAATGTTCTTGATCAGCCCGTGACAACAACATATTTTTCTTTCCCAATTTTTTAGACTTCCCAACATTCTCTTCATCTTCATTTTTGGAATCTGTATCCTCTTTCTTCACCTTACCCTTTGGTTTCTTAATTTTTGTGAACTCTTTCTTCACCTTACCCTTTGGTTTATTATCTTCTGTATCATCTTTCTTCATATTATCCTTTCGATTCTTAACTTTCATTTTCGACTTCTGCGCAATACCTTCATCTTCAAACTCATAAACATACTTCATAAAACCCTTTAGTTTCTCAAACATACGCTGAAAATCATCATCATCACTCATTAGCTTCCTAAGCTTCGATAAACCTGACTTGACATTACCTTCATCAGAACCCTTCTTTTTCTTAATCTTCTTAGACACAATAACACCTTCATCAAAATAAATATACAATCAGACTTAAACATGTGATTCATAAACTAAATTTCATCAAAATAAAACATACAGAATCACATGTGATTCTTAATATAGAATCAAACTTAACATGTGATTTGAATAAAATCACATGTGATTTGCAGTAGGTTATTCTAAAACATACAAAGGAGTTAAAGATTTTCATAATTCGTAAATCACATGTGATTTGTATTCAAGATCACATATGATTATTAATATAGAATCAGACTTAATATAGTTGCAAGAGAATAATTCGTAAATCACATGTGATTTTTATCCAGAATCACATGTGATCCTTCAAGTACAAAATAAATATCTACTACATTTTCTTCAAAAGTAAAACATAAACTAAATTTCGATGAACCTGACTTGACATTACCTTCATCAGAACCCTTCTTTCTATTAAACTTCTTAGACACAATAACACCTTCATCTACAGATTCTGAACCTACTTCATCAGTAGCAAGAGAAGATGAAGAAGACTTCTTTGACACCTTACCCCTCGACTTATTTGACAACTTAGCATGCTTACCACTATCCTCTTTATCAGACAACTTCCTTTTTCTACTAGACAAATCAAAATCAACTTCGGCCTAGCCGAAGTATTGCGTCTAGGAACATTCGGCTTGAGATTAGCCTTCGGTTTAGCCTTCGGATTAGACTTCTGGACATCTGCAACCTTCATAGCATCTGCAACCTTCTCCGTATCTTTCACAACATCTGTCTTCAGGTTAGTCTTCTGGACATCTGCAGCCTTCGGATTAGTCTTCTGGACATCTGCCGAAACAACAGTACTACCCTTATCTTTCACAACATCCGCCTTAGCCTTCGGATCACTAATCACCTTATCCTTCACAACATCCGCCTTAGCCTTCAGATCACTAGTCACCTTATCCTTATCCTTTACAACCTCAGCCACCTTATCCTTCATAACCTTAGCCACCTTCTCCTTCACAACATCACCGGTGCCCTTATCTTTCACAACCTCAGCCACCTTCTCCTTCACAACATCCTTTGGATTAGGATTAGACACTGACTTAGATTTCGGCACATGATCCTTTGGATTAGCCTTGGGATTTGCCTTGGGATTAGCAACACTTGAGACGGTATGCGGAACATAAGACACAGGATCAGGCATACTGATATTTGCAGCAGCCAGATTAAACAAAGAAACAAGGGAAGGATTCAAAACCAGTCGGCTTATTATACCAGCCCGAGTCATCCGAACAAGAGAATTGGAGGAAGGAGAACCAGACTTAACAACAGCAACTGCAGTATCCGGCTGTATAACAGAAGCACCTAACAACAAAAGCATAAAAACATATAGAATCAGACTAAACATGTGATTAATAAACTAAATTTCATCAAAAGAAAACATACATAATCACATGTGATCCTTCAAAATAAAAAATAAATATCTACTCCCTTTTCATCAAAATAAAACAAATCAAAATCTACATAACAAAACAGAATTGATCTAATGAACCACTCATATACAAACTCAAACAAATCAAAATCTACATAACAAAATAGAATTGCTAGCAGGTGCCCAAAGTGGACAGAATAATACACAACATAAGATCAGAAATGATACAAAATCACATGTGCTCCTGTAAATACCAAATAAATATGTACTCCATTTTCATCAAAATAAAAAAAAAAACAAAATCACATGTGATCCTTCAATACCAAATAAATATATACTCAACTAAACAAATAACCATTACCAAACAGTAAAATCAATCATAAACTTCATTTTCTTTATAAAAAAAAAACATACAGAATCACATGTGCTCCTTCATAACAAAATAAATAAACTCCACTTTCATCAAAATAAATATATACTCAACTAAACAACACTACTAAACTCCATTTTTATCAGAATAAAACATATAATCAACTAAACTCCATTTGCATCAAATATATACTCAATTATTTTTATGGTTTTACAGAACAATAAACTCCATTTCATCAAAATAAACTTACAGAATCACAAGTGCTCTTTGAAATAAAAAATTAACTATATACTCAACTACACAAATAATCAGTACCAAACAAAAAACAATAAAACCTACACAAAAAAAAAGAAAAAATAAATAATTAGTACCAGAATCAGGAAGAGGTTTATTTTGATCACCAAGTGTCGATGAAGACGATTGAAGCAACGACCCACCTTATGAATTTGCTATCTCATTTCGTATGTCCAATGGATCCATTGAAAAACATTAATCGAATTTTGGGGGTTAGGGTTTGAAATATTGGGGATGGTGAGAGAGTGAATAAAGAGAGTGTGTGTGTGTGAGAAGAGTGATAATGATAGAAGTGAGCGGGGTGTGAGTGTTTTTGGGTGTGAAATAATGACAAACCTACCCTCCTGCAAAAATTAAATGAAAATTTGTCTATCCATCTATCTGTTGGATCTAAAGGAAATGAACGGTGGAGATGAACCGGTCTGTTCTTTAGCAAAATAGTGTTCTGCATAGATCTTTTGTCATTAATCAACCTCATTATTTAATAGAGGCAGATCCATGTGTTATTCAGTGGTTCCTGGGAACCACCTTAGTCGACGAATATTTTTAAAAGCGATATAGAAATTGTTTTAGGAACCATCTTAGAAATTATTTGGAACCACTTTAGAATTTTTTTTTAAAAAACACTTCACTTTTAGTATGAAATATTCTTTAGCCCAAATCGCATAAAAATGTAGTCTACTTTAGTTCGATTTTAATTTAAGGTACTCAATATGTTTTCTCAATTTAAGGTATCGAACTTAATTTTACGTGCAATGTTAGGTTTTTTGACTTTTCGAAATAGATTATCGGTCATAATTTTAGCCGAAATGACTTTTAAATACTAAATAATAATGATATATCACATTACTTAATCGTTTCAGCGAAAGCAATGACGGGAAACCTCTTTCAAAAAGTAGAAAAAAACCTCAATTTTTTTTTACATTACACATAAAAATAACTTCGGTGCCTTAAATTAAAAAGAAAAAAAAATGGATTCCTAAAATTCAAATTGACCTAGAGTAAAGTACCATTTTTTGCGATTTCCTCTTTAATAATTAACTTTAAAAAAGGGCATAAGAAAACCATTATGCTTTTTTTTTTTACCGTTATCCGTTTGTTAAATCTTATTGGATCTTCTTATGTTTAATGTTTTATTTATCGCATCTTGTTAAATTGGACCCGATCTGATCCGAAAATTTGACCGGTTAGTTGGTTGACCCAATGCAGTTTTTAACTTAACCAAATCAAGGAACCACTTTGAATTTCTGGCTTGATCCGCCAGTGTTATTTAAACATTAATTAATTATGTTGCCTTTTCAAAAGACAACACAATTGCTAGTAACGCTCCACATGTTAGACGACACCACAAAATAACTTATGAAAGGATCATGTGATAGTTTTAAAACAAAAATTTTAAAACAAAAATAATCAAATATTATATAATTTTACACTATAATTTTTTTCGTTAGAGAAGGACGTGCCCACTCTGCTCCCATCATGTCTTCGCCTCTAGTAGCATTCCTCTTCTCTATTCAGATCACCAAATGAGATAAAAATTCTTGAAATAAAGCTAAGGTTGTCCAAACTCTCTTTATGTTTCTTAAAAAGTGCAACTATACACATTGACGTCAACTTAGCCAAAGAATGCGAGTTATGACTTATGAACATTATTCATCTCTCCATGAGCAAAAGTGGCGGATCTATACATACTCCTTCCTCACAAATCTCATACGGTTTGGAAATCCTCTTATACCCTTAGTTGTTTATTTCAACGCTCTGCCGCAAAGCCTCCAACCAAAACAACTATGTGGAAAACTAGAAGGTATGGGGGGTTGAATAGTTTTACCGATTTATTTTAAATTTCAAAAGTTTAGATTCAATCTTATGTGAAATCTTGTGGATGAATAGATAGTACCAAACAATAAATAAAGTAAGTAAAGAGTGCAAGTAAAGTAAGAGATAGAAAGTAGCGAAACAAGTGATTTACAGGTGGTTCGGGAGGTTGAATAGTTTTACCGGATTTATTTTAAATTTCAAAAGTTTAGATTCAATCTTATGTGAAATCTTGTGGATGAATAGATAGTACCAAACAATAAATAAAGTAAGTAAAGAGTGCAAGTAAAGTAAGAGATAGAAAGTAGCGACACAAGTGATTTACGATGGTTCATTCTGAGGACACTTTCCTCTGCCTACTCCACTCCCGAGTACCCCACTCGAGTTCAAGCACTATGTCAACAAGCTCCTTCAAATCGGAGAAGCCTCACAACGCCGCTTACTATTTTTAAGTACAAAGCTAAATACCGAGTTCTTCCACGAGGTAGAACCAAACCTTTACACAACAAATATGTGAAATAAAAATACAAGATATACTCTTGAAATCTTGTGGATGGACAAATCGATCAAGGACCCTTTGCTTGGATGACTTGTATGAGTATCGTGATCTCGCCAGAAGGACCTAAAGAGAATCACAACAAAGAGAGAAGAACTACAAGAATGATCAAGTAATCCGAGCTTAGAAGAGTGAGATAATATATGAGAGTTGTAAGAAAAAGGGTGAGAAGCGATGGAGAAATGACTCACTATTTATAGACATTCTATCTACGATTATCCCGATCCGTGGATCCCTCACCCAAGGATCCGCCGATGTAATCTGAGGATCCGCCTGCAGGTCGATCAAGTCCGGATTTTGGATACCAAACCGGGTTATAGGTTATGGGTTATGAACCATGGGTCATGGACTTTGGATCATGGATACCCAACAAGATGCATTGTACCACATGATTTCATGCATGATGTTATGCAATGGGTCATGGGTTACGGATCAAGCTCCATGGGTATGGTTTATGGGTCATAATTAGCTCCATGGGTATGGCTCATGGGTCATGGCTTCTTCTTTAATTGTTGCGAGCTTGAACGTCCTAAATAGCACAAAGCTTGAGAGTGCACTTGAGCCATCGTTGTGTTTATTGCGTGAGTTGTAGCTTTAGGATAATAGAGTATTCAGGGGAGATACTACGGCACTTGGCGATCTCAGATAGTCTAGTGGAGAGTTACAATTCATAGAACTAGGGAATTAGGCACCCCCTATGACTAACACGGAATACAACGCACCAATTAGAATGAGGATGTGTTAATTCAACTGACCAATAAGAGATAACTAGGGAGTAAGAAAATCTAAGTAAACACACTTTTAATTATCATAAGAAACACAACCAATAAATCCATAGGTTTTTCTTCTTTTGTTAGTTAATTAGTTTTTAATTTTAATTGTTAAGTAGTTATAATCGGTAGAAGTACCACCCTCCACTCCTAAACCCCGAGATTTTTATTTGTTTTTCTAAAAAATATAAAAAGCTAAAAACAATCACCCTCAACCTCACCTTTTCGTCATACATCTCTATTCCCTGAGAACGATCAACCCCACAACTTACCCATACTACACCGCAGCGATTAGGTACCTTTGCTAGTGGGTTGTAAAACTTGTTCGTAGAAAAGGAAGTCTTCGACCACGAACACCGCACATCAAGTTTTTGGCACCGCTACCGGGGAATAGAATATATAGTTAGGTTTCTATCTCGATTAGGTCCACTCGCTTGATTCCTATCAAGTGAGTTTTTTTTTTCATTTTTTCTTAGCTTTCTTTTAGTCTATCCCCCTTCTTTGTGTTTTTGTTCGTAGCCTTTTCACTTTTTGTCATGGAAGGTTATAATCTACCCAAAAACAATCCACCACCACATCAACCACTACCATTACCCAATCAACCACCACTCGACCCGCCAAGAGGCCGTACTCTTGGTGAATACTCTAGACCGAGCCATCAAGGCTATAGGAACACCATTGAGCTTCCACATCAAAATCAAACTACAACCCTGCGATCCAACACCATCCGATTGGTGCAAAATGGATGTGCATTCCATGGACATCATTTCGAAGATCCTAATCAGCATCTCAAGGATTTCCTTAAATTCGTTGACTCTATTAACCTTGATGGTACTACTCGGGAGACCACGTGATTGCGTCTCTTCCAATTCTCTCAACGGGACCAAGCTAGTAATTGGATTGAATGATTTCCCGCAGGATCCATCTCAAGTTGGGATTATGTCACCACCCGTTTTCTCGCCTAATTTTTCCCACCGGGGAGAACCACCAGGCTTAGGAATGATATCTTGATGTTCTAACATCGTCAAGGTGAAACCCTTTATGAGGCGTGGACGCGAAAGAATCTTGGGGTACTATAGAGGACCTTGCCCTCTATGACAACGAATGTTGGAATGATCCCCGTGTGTTGCCCAAAATCGTAAAGGCAGTATCCTTTCCTTCAAGCGACTTACAACCTTCCAATCGTAGGATCCTCGAACTTGAAGATCAAGTCAAATTCCTCATGAGTTCCTACAAAGCTCCTAAACCTTCACGCCAAGTGAACAAAATCACTTAACCTTGTGAGTTGTGTAGTGATCCTCATGACACTCGTGATTGCACGAAACTCCCTGAACAAGCTTTTATGGAATACGCCTCCATGCGTACCGATGGAGCGGGAGAGAAGTGGTACACTTTCAAACCTAAGCAAAACAATAGAGGAAATTCCTATAACCCCTCATGGAAAAATCACCCTAACTTTAGGTGGAACCAAAACTCAAACCGCCTCAAAACAACTCCTCCACTTCACCTAATAGGTTCCAACCAAACGGTTCATCTTCAAACCATACCCCCTACAACAACCCTTCCAACACCGGCAATATCAATAATTTTAAGGGAATGGTATCCAACTTTATATCATCTCAAGAAGCTCGGTTGTCTAAACTTGAAGTCGATTCAAAACGACAACAAGGCGAGATGACAAATAAACTCGACACCCTCTTGAAACTCTTCAATGACCGAGTTGTGGGAGCACTCCCAAGTGACACCATCAAGAACCCAAAAGTTGATTCGATTTCATCGAATCAATGTTCTTGTTCACTAAGGGAAAGCGCATATCCATGCCCCTCACACCCGCAAGTCCACTCGGTTAACACCATCAAAATATGTTTCAAGCAAACTACCCCAAAAGACCAAAAACCTAAGTTAATGGTCCATCCAAATCTTGAAACACCAACTAATCAAGAACCCAAATCTACTCTAGAAGAGGAGTTTAAGGAGTTTTACCAAGAAAAACTGGTTCTAGATGTCTTGACTCATGCGCCTTACTATCATTCTTTGAAAAACAAATATGAGCAAAGACTAAAATTAGGAGAACGTAGGTCCGCGTTTGTGAAAACAAAATTACTTAAGAAGTTAAATGATCTCGTTTTATTCATTCTTCCAAGTAGCATTGAAAATTCCAAGGCTTTCGACACATTATCCGATCTAGGGTCAAGCATCAACCTTCTTCCGTTGTCCCTCCATAAAAGCCTTAACCTAGGAAAGTTAGAACCAACGGAAACCATCATAGGTTTAGTGGACGATAGTTTTGCATATCCGGTAGGGATAATGAAGGACATGGTAGTACACGTAGGACAATTAACTCTTTTGGTGGATTTTCATGCACTAGATATGACTAGGGATACCACATGTCCATTATTGGTTGGAAGAGGATTCTTAGCTACCGCTAGCGCCATAATCAATTGTAAGATGTCCAAAATAGTGGTAGGAGAAGGGAGTGCTAGGTCAATCTATGATGTTAAGAAGCATTCCTATAATAATGAGGGTGAACAAATGCCCCATGAGATCATTTTAGATAGGAAACCATCGAGATATGGACCTTAGACCAATAGGGATTTTGTAGGCCCTCAACGACCTTTCTATCTAGAAGAAGCCTTCATTAATAACACATACTACTTAGAGCAACAATTGGCTAGGGACATTGAGGTGAATCCATTTGAGGATACTTTAGTGTTTAGGAAGATGACTGAATTCCTAGGAACCTTGGCTATTAATATTTGCATGAATAGATGGAAAGTTGAGAGTAGTAAGCCTAAGCATAAGTGGAATTGGGATAAGCCACCTAGTGATGGAAATGAAGAGTGGCACATTAGGATGACGATCTATGATCCCAATGGTGAGATGTTTGAAAAAGCATATCGGACTAAGTGTACTAGTAGGAAATTAAAGAAATTGATCCACCGATGTCCTTAAGGATGAACTCACTCACCTAGGCACGCGGTATGACTTGAGTCTAGCTACAAGACTCATAAATAAAGAAAAGCGCTTGGGAGGCAACCCATGTTTAATTGTTTGCATGTTTGTTTTTCATTTTTGTTTGTGTGTTCATATATCTTTTTCATTGTTGTTTATTCTCATGTTTATTTTGTGAAAATGCTTTATTTTGTTTTTAACTGCGTCTTAACTGCATATAAAGGTATTTTACAAAAAACGATAAGTGTAGGGAAGAGCACATATGTTTTTAGAACTTGTATGAACATGAGATTAACAATAATTGAAATTAGATATATTTGTGTGTTTGTTAGAGTCAAATGCTTGTATCGAGTCATAATGGATGTTTTGCAGGAATTTTTCCAAGTCCTTAAAGAAGTAATTTTTCTGGAAAATGCATCAGACCCTTTCTGTCAGAACAACTTGACGGCGTCGGGACTAAAGCCCGACGGCGTCAGGCAATGTATAAACAGATTCAATGTTTCATTTTCTATCTAAATTGTAATTTTTGGAAACTTCTAATCCCTAATTTTTCAGAAAATCTGCAAATATCCATTTCCGTAAGCATTATATCTTACCTGCTTTCTAGTGTAGTTTTGTTTTTATATATAGTTTATACCGCCAATTTTACATGAGGTTTTGTTTCGTTTTCTTATAAGTGTGCAGGTTATATTAGACAAGAAGATGAAGTACATGATGGAAGTAACACTTATTACGTGCTCATTCTTCTTGGAGGAGGATTTAACCACAACTTTTTACATATCCTACCGAGCTAATCAGGGGTGTATTAGTTTCTCTCTTTTGTTTACCTTCTTTAGCATAACTTTGATACTTTCGGGGAATATTGGGGACAATTTTCAGTTTAAGTATAGGGAGGAAGAATAAAACAGGACCTTAGAAACTATTCACTCACTTGATTTTTGTCTTGTCCTTAGTAAATTGTATAATAAACTATGAGAAATAATTGTTAGAATAATTTTAGCACCAAATTAAAAAAATTTATGGCATTTACGAGTAAAAATTTAGTCTTATTAAAGCGTCTCATGGATAGGAGTTATATGACTAGCACAAAAACCATATACCACTCAAATCAACCCCAAAAATATGAGGTTCGCCCCTAGATCTTTAGGAATAAAAGCATTCATCTTTAATGCTTAGTGAGTGTACCGGTAGTATAATAGACTCTAGAACTTGTTTTGTGATGCATTCCAAGATCGCTAGTGAGACTACTTTCGCGTAGTTATGATTAACTAAATGATAAGAGGCATTAGGATAACCCTTGTTTTAAACCCGTAATTTAATTACGTCATCCTCATCGGTTGAGTAATTTTCCCCACACCCTTGCGATGTACTCATCTTTAGTACACGATTCCCCTAATTAACCCCTCAAAGTCTATTTTTTCGCGGTTCTCGTGATGCTTCGGTTTTTGGAATATCAATGAAGAGCATTTTTTACAATCCACCTCCAAATGTTACACCCAAATCGCCTTAGCCCACCTTGTATGCACTCATCTTTAGTGCATTATTGTAACTATTGTTTAAACCCTTAGTTCAATTATCTAGTTACTTGCATGGTTGCCAATTCGAGTCATATCCTTTGTATACAGTTTTGGGACGATTGAGACTCATGAGTTAAAGTAGTATTTTATGGAGTAACGGGAAGGAACGATAAATTCAATTTCCCTTTGTCTACGTAATTAAGTACTCTAAGTGTTTTGATCTTTTCAAATCGGGTCAATTAATGTTAGTGAAATAAAAAAACTCAAGTGTAAGGATGCTCTTATAAATCCCTTTAATTTGATGTCATCTTAGAGGATGGTAGAGTAAAAATGTATGAAAAAAAATTGAAAAAAAGAGAAAAAGAGTGAAGTGAAAAAAAAGAGAAAAAGAACATACGGGCTACCATCGTACATCTATACTTAGTGCTAGTGAGTCGAGTCTTGGCTTAGCAACACCGCATCTTACATGCTTGTAACATAAGATTTTTGACTTGCCACCACTAAATATTCTCTTATCCAACAAAACCCTTTATTTCCCTACTTGAAGCCTAACATTATAACCCTTTGTAAAGACCTCTTAGATAGTTATTCCTAGGTGCTTACACCAAAGTGGTGGAGGTTTGATCTATTCTCAAGCCTATGGTAATCTATATACTATGCCAGGTAGTGAGTGTTTATGTTTCATTTCCTTACATGTTATATTTCAAATAAACCCGAGAGATGATAGAATCCAAACACCAATTGTGAGGTGCTAGTGTATAATTTCCGTGCTTTTTATGACTATTGTGGTGCTTGTACTTGTTGTAAACTATTCTAAACCAATGCTAAATGACCCATAACTTATAAATTGATTGGCCAAAAGCACATTTTCTTGATGACAAGCAAATTCCAAGTGTAGGGATATTTGATAAGGATTTAAAACATATGTTTTTAGGGGGTCATTTAAGCCCTAAATCGATACATTTTGTCAACCGTTTCTACTTAAAATCGTTTCTTTTCACATTTTAGGTCTTTTAGAAGCAAATTGCTGGAATCAAGCACTTTTGGACGAAAAAGAGCGAAAACATGAAGAAAACGACAAAGTTAAGATTTCAAGGCTCAATTTCGCACCTGACGGCGTCCCAACCCACAGGGCAACGCCGTTGCTCACAAGGTTTTCTAAAAAGTCTCAAGCGACGGCTCAGGTCACTTTTTGGTTTTACAACATGACGGCGTCACGCCTTATTTCAGGAGGGTGTCACCCTTTATTTTACACTAGACGGCTAAGACTCATTCCAAGACGACGTCCTTATTGAAGCCAGACGACATCAGACTTCCTCAAATGACGCCGTCCCAACGATGACTTGACCCAAATGAAACCCTAATGACGGCGCCCAGACGGCGTCATCATCAAAAGGTGACTCCGTCGCAAGTGTATATCTATATATAGACTTCGAATTTTCTGTATTTTATGTGTAATATTTTGGAGAGCAACCCTAGTTCATTTATAGTCTGACTTGGGAAGTATTTTAGGGTTCCAAACCCTTATTTACACTCAAAGATAAGTTTGTTAATCCAATCTATCACCATGTTTTTCCTATGTTCAATTGTTTGTGTGTGTTCATGCTTATCTATCATGCGTAGCTAAATTATTATTGTGTTTGCTTAGATCTATGAAACCTAGTTGTTGATTATTGGTAGGTTGTCTCTTGTTTTAATTGGTAGACGCTAGAGTAAAGAAAACTGGCTTCTTCTTTTATTGTTGCGAGCTTGAACGTCCTAAATAGCACAAAGGTTGAGAGTGCACTTGAGCCATCGTTGTAGCTTTAGGATAATAGAGTATTCGGGGGAGATACTACGGTACTTGGCAATCCCGGATAGTCTAGAGGAGAGTTACAATTCATTGAACTAGGGAATTAGGCACCTCCTATGACTAACACGGAATACAATGCACCAGTTAGAATTAGGATGTGACAATTCAACCGACCAATAAAAGATAACTAGGGAGTAAGAAAATATAAGTAAACACGCTTTTAATTATCATAATAAACACAACCAATCAATCCATAGGTTTTTCTTCTTTTCATTAGTTAATTAGTTTTTAATTTTAATTGTTAAGTAGTTATAATTGGTAGAAGTACCACCCCCCACTCCTAAACCCCGAGATTTTTACTTGTTTTTCTAAAGAATATAAAAAGCTAAAAAGAATCACCCTCAACCTCACCTTTTCGTCATAAATTTCTACTAGCATCTCTATTCCCTCAGAGAACGATCAACCCCCTGGGCTTACCCATACTACACAACAACGATTAGGTACACTGCCTAGTAGGTTGTAAAGCTTGCTCGTAGAAAAGGAAGTCTTTCAACCCCAAACTTGCACATCCCATCCCAAAAGGGATACGTCCAGCGTTAATGCAGGGATCCGGGTATCTGGTGATTTTAGGCAGAAAAATCGTATAAAAAAATGATAGTGCCTAGTGTGTGCCTATATGAAGACCATGTGAAGTTGCGGTTATCTCAACTCTTAAAAGAAAAGAGAAACATATAAGTGAAAAATACGTATGTGTATGTATACGTGAGACAACCCAAAGACACCTTAATTTATTGTTGCTTCGGTTGAATGTACCCCAAAATACATATTGATTATGTATTCCTTTAGCATTCAACAGACACATGAGATGTAATGAAAAAGCTTTTACTTTGTATTAATGATGAAAAGAGAGAAATGTTTGTCCTAGACGTGAGAGTTCTTTTTTAAAAAATGATACGGGGAGAAATATTTGAAAGAAAATATTTTGATGAATTTCTTGAAGAAAAATACTTTTTAGTATTATAAGAAATAAATCCCCATATTGTTTGTGAATTATGTGAAATAGAATTCCTAGAATCAGAAAAAGGAGAAAAACACAAGTTTATGTACCTTGTAGAGAAGGAAAAGATTCAAGACGATTGTTCCATAAGACCAAGACCTAGACGGAGTAAGTTGAATTGCTCGCGCTTCAATGGTTTAGTGAGGATGTCGGTTATGTTGTCTTCAGATGACACTTTCTCAATAGAAATGTTCCCTTTTTGAAAATTATCTCTTAAGAAGTAATGAAGAATATCTATGTGTTTGGTACGAGAATGTAACACCGGATTTTTGCTAAGATCTATAGCGCCTTTGCTGTCGCAGAGAATAGTAATGTCACTAAGATGGATGTCGTAGTAAACTAATGCTTGTTTCATCCATAGTGCTTGTTGGCATGCTTTGCCTGCAGAGACATATTCGGTTTTGGTTGTCGAGATAGCTAACGCCGTTTGCTTCTTTGAAAGCCAAGATGTTAAGAAACACCCCATAAAGGTGCAAACACCACTTGTAATATTATGATCAACGTAATCATCTGCATGGTCAGAATCTGCATGGTCAGAATCTGCATATATAATAGTTTCTAACCCCGTCCCTTTAGGATAGCATAATTCTAATTGAGTTGTACCCTTAATATATCTAAAGATTCTTTTAACGACTTCTAGGTGTGAAGTTTTAGGGTCTTCTTGGAACCTAGCACAAAGAAATACGTTAAACATGATATCCAGCCGACTAGCCGTGAGGTAGAGAAGACTACCAATCATGCCATGATATTTGGTATTGTCAACGGATTCGCCGTTTTCATCTTTGGTGAGTTTGGTTGTTGGAATCACTCCTAAACCATAATCAAGTGTTAGTAATTATTATGTAATAGTTAGCTTTATTATGGCCTTTATGTTTGTTATTAGCCTTAAGCTTATGTAGAAGGCCCATGAGCTTAGGCCCAAGCCCATTTAAGAAAGGATGGAAACTAGGAGTGTTGCCCTAGCTTTCCTCCTATAAATACCTTATGTAAACCTTCATTTGAAGGTTGGTTGTTCTCTTTTCTATTTCACTCTTTCCTTTAACCTTTCTCTCTATATTTCGTGTGTTTGGATAAGGGTTCAACCGATCTCTCTTCTCTATCTCTTCTCTTGATGCTTGTGTTGTAAAACTAGTGACCTAACAGTGGTATCAATCGCCTACTAGTTGGGTGAATCGTGTTTGTTTTTGAAGTGGGTTTCGGTCCTACGCCTAAAACGCACATTTGATACTTTGGTTCGCTTAAAAACTTGTTTTTTACACTTTTAATCTAAGATTCTTGTACTTTCAACGTTTTGAGGTGTTAAAATACTTGTTTTGGCAAAAGTTTCAAACTTTATCGTGGATAGTTGTTTTTGATCGAGTTTTGAGCGTGGGTTCTATCCTACTAAATAGCTTTTTAGAGCTTTGGTTCATCAAGTTTCACACTTTTGTGTATTTTGGTGTTATTGAAGCTATTTTATCACACAAAAGCGGTTTAGAAACACTTTTGGACAGAATCAAAATTTTGAGCATTCATACGTGTAGTAAAACCCTAAAACTACGGCGTAAGTGTTTCCTTGGTTTGATCTTCATTTTCTGGTTTATTCCGTGTTTTCTTACTTGGATAAGTCCGAAAATACGTCGACTTTGGATATCTCTTGCCTTTGTGATAGTGTAAAAGATCATTTGGGCAAAACCTAAAATTACGCATAAGCATAAGCTACGCGTAGAAATCCGCTAAGATTTTTCCTACGCCTAAGCCTAGTCTTACGCATAAGAAAATCCTCGCCTAACTTTCTCGCCTAACTTTTGTCTACGCTAACTTTAGTGCTTTTCACCTTCGCGTAAGCTAAACCTACGCGTAACTCTTGATTGTTACGCGTAACTTTGGTGTTTTACGCATAAGTGCTACTTGGTTTATTGTGATTTCTACGCCTAAGGATACTTCATCAACAAAGGTTCATTCGACTACAAAGATCCATCAACACAAGTTATCAAAAAAAAGTTTTTGGCGGGAAAAGTTGAGTAAAATTTAATTTTCGAGGAGACTAAACGTTTAATTTTACGAGATTCAAATTTTGTTTTAAGCTGTGAAAATTTTGGTCAAAATTCAAATTTTGGGCCTAAATTCAAATTTTGGGTCAAATTTGGCGTCAAAATTGTCATTACTCAAATTTTCCTACATCCTTAGAATTGAATTTTATAGTGAATTTCAAATTTTGAGAGTCAAAATTTTCAAAATTATTTTTGGAGGAAATTGCAATTCACTATATCGACCTACATGTGCTACATCGACTTTGCACCTTGCTTCTTTTTGATTCTTCCGCAGGGAGTGTAATGGATTACGATCATAAAGATCCATTTGTGGCATTGAAAGAAGGATTCATGGCTATTCAAGCGGCATTGAGCGTCGAGACATCATCAAATTCCGATATCCTGCGATCGTGCAAGGTGAAAGAGTTGATGTACATGAAAGAAATGCTCAAATGGACGTTGAGAATGTTGTGATTCTTGCATCGTCGGTAATGTCGGACAATGAGGTTGTAGCATTGAAAAGCGAGGATGACGGCATCTGGAGAAGATATCATACTTAACTTCGACACAAGCCCAAGCACACGAAGAACAAATGGTTGAGGAAGATATCTTACCCACCTATGACAACGACACATAACGGATGGTCGAGGTACAATCTCTCGTTGATCATATTACATTTGCAAATGCGACACAACATCTTGAGCAACCCGAATTTAGTAATGAAGGAGAGGTTGACGATGTGTTGCACAATGTCGAACAACTATCTCATATACGAGCCCTTACTTGTTAACAATTCAAGCTGAAGCGTCAAATCAAACTCTTGAATCTGAAAACATTCTTCTCAAAAAGACCATTGCTCGGTTCATAAAGATTTTTAAAACTAGAGGCACATTGCATCTCTCTTGAACTTAAACTACAAAACAAATCTTTTCTTGAACACAATGGTCGGTTTTCAAATGAACAAAGTAATCGTGTGGATTTATTAGTAAAAGAAAATGAGCATTTAAAGGCTCAAATTCAAGCAAAGGGCTTGCACATGTTGCTTTACAAAACAAGCGAGAAGATTCATCGACAAGAATGTGGATACTAATTTTGCAAAACCAACAATCTTGGGAAATCGTCTAAAACCAATCGAAAAACAATCGATAGTTAGACAACCAACCGCTTTTCAATCGAACGTTCAAAATCGTCAAAACCACGGTTTGCCTCCCAAGTTGTTGAGAATAATCATTTGTCAAAACGGTCACCCCACATTCCAGCCAATGAATAATGCTTCATTTCTATTAAATCTGTTACATTATACTGTTTACGTTATATCTCAACAAGTAGTCGCTCACGGCCAATCTAGGACTAGTTCAAATCGTGTCTAAACCGGGCATTAAACGTAAAGATTCATATGATTCAAATGACGCGTACAAGAACTGTGATCTTGAAAAGGCTAGGAAAGGGCACTACTCCAAAGGATGGAATCTTAGGTTCACGACCTAGTGTATCACCTTCGAGTGTATTCTTGAACACTTGCTAGTAGCAAACCAAAACCTAAGTTTACTCAAACAGTTAGAAATAAACCGTTGCTCTAAGCGTAAAATTTGAAACCTAATAGGTGGATCAATATAGGACGCAAATTCTTCCCAAAAGAAGTTTCAACATCCCTTAGATCTAACCTTAGATGGATACCAACGGTGAGTTTTCAAAGCTGCTTTGGTCTTGGGTGGATTCCTCTGAGCAAAATACTAAGTAGTTGCACCAAAACAAGTGTGATACCCTCTACATCCATCCGTGAGGCGAAAGGAAATCATCAAAATAGCATGTTCGGTGTCAAGAAGATAATTGACACTACATCTTTATGCCTCTAACACACGGAACCCGATTACACTTGGGATCCATGTCTTTCTTCCTTGCCCCCCCTTCTATTTTTCTGTCACGGTACAATGACTATGGCTCCTACCGCAAAACAACATAGGACCCATTTCTAACCGTAAAAATATCATGATCCATCATTTTGTTCCACCATTGTACTTAATCGTTATGAATTGGAAACATTGCTTGCTCCTACGGTTAAAGATTACGCCAAAGTCATGCTTGGATGTATCGAATGTTTCCATTGCACAACCGATAATACTCTAATTTCGAGATACACCGAATCTACAACAACAACGAATCTTCTATAACGAAGATCAAGCTGCTTCAACAACAATGACACGGTGATGATCAACATAATGAATAGAGATGTTTTATCGATTGACTCTCTCGAAATATTTTGGTACTTCACACTTGTTCGATCAATTGGACATACATGGTTTCCTTGTCTCCTTATACATGGTTTGTTGTCTTGATTCATCATCAACATCGTGGTGTATGATTACGAATCATTGAAAACATCGAGGGGAGAGAGTGTGTAGAGTGTCATTGCTTCCTTGTTCTTCACATGCTTCTGCGAAACCCAATGCCTTCTTGAAATCCTTCAATTAGGGGGAAGAAATAAGACGATCTGTGGCTCAAACGTCTCAATTTAGTGTTATCGTCTCAATTTCACGGGTGATCTTGTGTGAAGTTACCCAAATATGATGTTATGATGCCTCACACATGGTCTTGGTATCGAATTATTGCTTATTCACAGGTGATTAATATTCCGAAAGACCACAACATTCAGAGGAAAGTCGTATCATTTCGTCTTTCGTGGTTTGTTTGGTGTAATGCGTCTACATACGTGAGAAGATCTTGTTGATTTCTGGCATGTTTCCCTCGAACGGATCTTCCGCAATTAGTCGATTTTCTTTGTGTGGTTCTTTGCTCATCTACAAATTCCGCGCATCTTGGAACCTTCAAAAGTTAGAGGAAATGTAGACTTCATCAAAGTTTCAAATCGCTAAAGAAAGTTGTCGGTTGGGAAACCGATTATGAAACTCCTTCACAATGGCTTCGAGTATAACTTAGAACCGGTCACAACCGTTTAAACTTCCCTCAACCCCTATCATCACCGAACAAAGCCCCACTAACTCGTCAACAAATGGAAGGTTATTTGCTCCTCCTGTTCGGTGGCGATATTGATGAGCGTGCTCGGTGTATCCATTGTTTCATTGCACAACCCGATACCATTCCTATACGATACACTGCTACAACAACTCTGTTGAAGATGCACCTACGATTGACTCAACACAACAGCTTGAACACACCGCTTCAACAATGATGAACCGGTGATGATATTCGAATGAAGTACCCCACTGCAGATTTTGATCCAAATCGTTCTTGACCCGTTTGCTAATGAGATCGCTGCACGGATGTCGCGAATCTTCAACAAACCATTTGAATCCCAAAATCGCACAATGTATATCAACATCAACCTCTACCCACCTATGGACAAAAGACCATCCTCTCGGCTAACATTATTGGCAACCCGAATTAACGATCGTTACGAGACAACGTCTTCACACGGATGGTGAACATTGCATTTATGCACTCACTGTCCGCCATCGAGCCTAAAACATTAAAGACGCAATGACAAAAGACAATGGATTGAATCCATGCGGAAGAACTCAACCAATTCAAGCGTCTTGAAGTATGGGAATCGATTGAAAGACCAACGGGGGTCTCGTCATTGGTCTAAAATGGATTTGGAAAAACAAATTGGATGTTGAAGGGCGCCATCGAAACAAGTCCGTCTAGTTGCTAAGGTTTATCGTCGGGAAGAGGAATAGACTTTGAAGAATCTTTGCTCCGGTTGCTCGTCTTGAGGTCGTTCGGATACTTCGCGTTCGCTCATATGAATATGACGGTCTTTCAAATGGATGTCAAAACTGCGTTTCTCAGCGGACAACCGAAAAAACGGTTTATGTCGACCAACCCGAAGGATTCGTTGATCGAGTGCCCGAACCATGTCTACAAACCAACAAAGCTCTTTATGGTCTCAAACAAGCCCTCGGGCATAGTGCGATAAGCTATCATCTTTCCTCATTGCTAATAATTTCACCAAGGTTCGGTTGACCCACTCTTTTATACAATATCACGGGGCACATATCTTAATTGTTCAAATTTACGTGGATGACATCATTTTGGGTCGACACATAAAAAGTTTTCAACCGCCTTTGCAAAACTAATGAAGAAAAATTTTGAAATGTCCATGATGGGTGAACTTACGTTCTTTCTAGGACCGCAAGTTCATCAATCACCCGTGGTATTTTATTGAGTCGATCCAAATATGCCCTTGAACTGTTAAACAAATTTGGAATGACAACTGTGACACTTATGCCACACCAATGGCTCATACCAAGAAGCTAGATCTTTGATTTACATGGGAAATTAGTTGACCCTACCAAATACCAGTATTATTGGGTCTCTCATGTATCTAACAACTAGCGACACTGATATTGTCTTTGTCGTTTATCTATGCTCCCGTTATCGATCGCGACCAATGAAACCCACCTCTGAGGCTAAAAGAATCCTCCGATACATCAAGGGAACCATTAATTTGGGGATCCGGTATCCGAAGGATTACGGTTTTGAACTAATCGCTTTTTAGACCGATCACGCGGGATGCTTAGACTCAAGGAAAAGTACTTGAGAGCTCTACAATTTCTCGTGATAAACGGTGTCTTGGCAATCAAAGAAGCGGGATTGTACATATTTGTCATCAACCGAGCGAATATGTAGCCATGTCCGCGTGTTGTGCTCAAGTCATACGGATGAGAACACAACTCAAAGACTATGGTTACGTATTTGCAAGAATCCCGATGTCTTTGCGACAATCGGTGCCATTGCGATCTCGTGCAACTCGATTCGACACTCGAAATCAAAGCACATCGATCTTAGCTATCATTTCATCAAAGATCATATGGAGCAGTGCCGTTGAATTATACTTTGTGGTGCGAATACCAATTGGCGGATCTTCTCACCAAAGCCTTGCCTCCCGCTAGGTTTAATGAGTTGGTCCACCGGATTGGTATGAGGTGTTTGACTCAAGAGGAATTGGATGACCTCCTAAAGCAGTCTTAAAACACATCGAACACCAAAACCTCCTTTGTAAATATTTTCAAAACAAAATACAAAATTATAAAATCGATAAAACAACAAAAATATTCTTCTATCTATATTTCTTTTAACATGGCAAGTACAAATCTTGATCAACACGTTGTTCTATCAAACCTTTCATTATTTTCCGAACAAGTGTTGAGGGGAGAAAGTAAATATTTTCGATTTCATAAAACCTTGTACTTGCATGTTTTCAAAAATATGTTGTTTCTTCTAAAATGGTGGACACTTTTCTTGTCAATTACTCTCCTCGGACTCAAATGTTTTAACCATTTCATTATTTCAAAAGTCGAGGGGGAGTATCGTTAAGTTTCTTGCCATACATGTGTCTTGTCTAACCTAAACGGATGTTAAAGGATCTTGGTTGGAACCTCTTTAAGGTTGAAGGACTGAATGTGTCAACTTGGCTAATTAATTTTAACAAAATCATTTACTCCTAAACCACCAAGATTAAACGGCCCAAATCAAATCTTCTAAATCCGTTCAAGTTTTTCATAATCTATAAGTTCTAAACTGTTTTGATCAAGATGATAAACAAGGGTTTCTAAAATTCTTTCAAATCCAACGGTTAAAACTCTTTAAACTCGATTTTGGAAAATTGTTCACTCGAGCAATGGGTGATTATGCATAAAAGTGTTTGGATTGAAATAAGTTGTGTTAAAACCTTTCTTAGTGTCTATTAAACTTGTTTCAATCGTCCAAAACCATCCGAATCTTAAATTTCACTAATATGATTTCTAGGGTTCTTGCGCTCATTTAGGGTTTGTCTATTCCGTGATATGTTATTAGGTGGTCAAGAAAGTGTTAGAATAAGTATATATGCATGTTTTGAACCTTGAAATTAGCCGAAACATCTAAACTGTAAGAATTTAAGTTTTAGGCTTTTAGGGTTCATATCCGTGAATCCTCGATTCTATGGTGTAAATGTGTTATATCTTGTTCCATTGCACCCATATGACATCTAGGACACTCGAAACATTCTTGTTTGATTTGTGTAGCTATATCTCATCTGCGTAGATTAAGGGTTTAGGGTTTAAGTAATTTTCGCCTAAGTCTTTACGTGTGTATCGATATGTTCTTATGCTTGTTTGTGATCTAAAAGATGTGCAGGTTAAGCTGCAATCAAGTTTTCATGTTTATATTTAACAGTTAATTATCCGTAATGTCAAAATCTTTAGGTGTTCAAACCGTTACAATTAAGGAATACTTTATGCGTAAAGGTTAGGCCTAAGAGAAATCTTACGCGTAACTCTTACGCATAAGGGGTCTACAGTGGATTACGTGTATCTTGGAAAGATATTCGTAAACAAGGCTTGTTACGCATAAGCTTTACTCTTACGAGTAAATTGTACACGTAACATCTAGCTTATCCCTGGCGTAAGCTTAAAGCTTTTGAACTTGTCTTACGTAAAAACTCTTACGCATAAGCTAGGTCTTACGCTTTAGCTTACTCCTACGCATAAGCTCCTTTCTTACATAACGATCCTTGTTACTCTTAACCCACTGCTCACTACATTTTGGCTTTATTACGGATATGTTACTTGTTAAATGTTACTCATAAGTCACAAATACGATGTTTCGTATAAGCTTACAAATGTTTATATGTTGTGTGTTAAGTGAAAAATTGGACTTTGAAATTTCAAAAGTAACATGTTCACATAACTTATCACATCAACTTCAATCAATTGGAACAATGTGACTTAGGACTTGTAACTAACATAAACATGTTACCATCATACAAGTAATTAGATAATAAATCAGACTAATACAAACACATTGTGTTTCCATATGTCTGTCTCTTTGTCTAATGACTTTCAGATCATGAAATGGCTGCAAATCAAGCAAACATCAATGCCCCAGCTGAGCTCTCGATGGCAAACACATTCCAATATGGATACGACAAAACAATTGGCAAGAACTATCTCCGTGTCATCTTCAACAACCTCATATGCTCATAATCATCTTGCGGAATTGTCTGTGACATCCTTCGCAACATCCATTCAAAACTCATGCTCAATGAGTAAGATTCAATGGATGAGGTAATACAATTCGTAAGACATTAAAGCGAAAAGGATGGAATACCATGCTTCAATCTTTTCGGTTAATCAACCCGGTGGGGCAAGAGGGTCAAGTAGTAGTCCTCCACTTATGGAAGATCCATTGCAACATCTCTTACCCCATCCGATCCGGTTAATCAACCCGTAAGGATCGGTGTGTCCTTGTCGATTACTCTTGTTGAAATGAAGCAAACACAACTAAAACAACCGCAAGAAGAAAAGCATGGTGAAGATGGGGAAATATATGACGAAGGAGATTACGATCATGATAAGGATGAAAGAGTCCCTAATGATGATAATTTGGCGTCAAGAGGAAATGATTCGAAAAGAGGCAAAAGAAGCTACTAGATTTGAGGAGGAAAAGTTTAAGAAGAATCGAGACAACTACATAGTTGACAATCCAATACACAAACCTCAACAGTCTTGAACCATCTATTGACACTTCCACCAAGCCCAAATCATCATCTCAATCATCACCTCCATCAACATAAAAACACCTATGTCAACAACGTAATCATTGAAGGCAACTCTATCCAATGATTCGACAAATGGTTAAGCGAGTTATCACCACTACACAACAGGCTACCACCACCATCCCGATCAACCAAGGATTCGAAACCACACCACCAATGGAGAAACCGTTGATCACATTATATACAACTGCGGTGGTGAGGAACACGACATACACGAGCCCAAACCGAACCTCAACCGAAATTCGGATCAAGTACATTCTTGCACTCCTTGTTTTCATACGCTTCAAATCATAGGCGTGTTGAAGTTCTCCACCTCGGGGTGAATCTTACCTAAATTCTACACATTCATCGGAATCAATCAAGAACCTCGAGACAAAATCGTTTTAAACAAAAGTTTGGGTTTGTCTACCAAAGTGAAAATCATCATACTTGCTTCATGGCTTTCGATGAAATTCACTAAGTTCTATGCGCCACCACCGAGATGGTTCGAGATGGATTGGCATATCGATTGAAGGACATTGAGTTGGGTATAATTCGAGACGAAGAGATGGAATTCAAAGGATTGCAAGGATGTTCGTTGATTTACACTAGGATTGATGAATGTTTGATTCATCGGGATCGATGCAACGGTTGGAGAGCTATGTGGGAGGATAACCAAACTTTCCGATTCGACTTTCCAACGTCCTCGAAAGTAGGCGATCGTTCGTAATCATTGGGTATAATTGGGGCGATGGCTTGTGCACACATAACAATGTACAACCCGTAATTGTCAAGAAAGGACCACAGTACGCTTGATGCCACAATCCTTATAAAAGGAGCGAAAGCTTCTTACTTTTGAGTAAAACCTATCAAACCTTTCAATTTTCAAGGTTTTGCTCAAAAGAAAAAGTACTTCCCATATGATTTTCAAAACCTCAACCGTTTATATCACTAGTTGAGGGGAGTATTTGAATTAAAACTTTGTTCACAAATTGTTCATAGTGGTCATCTTCCCAACACTTTCAAATGGTCATATTTATTCTCAACCGTTCAAAATAACATTGTTTATATGCCATTTTGAGGGGAGAAAATTGTGTGATAAGAAATATGTTGTGAAAAATGCAAATGAATCATGTACTTGAGACTTAACCAACGAATTGGCGGTACTAAGCTGTTAGTAACTCGAGCAGACTTGTCTCGACGGTAATAATTTCAAGCTAGTTCGCTAGTAATGTAAACGTGTCTCGCAAAGGACTTGTCCAAGTAGAAAGTACCATTCGAGACACTCTTGGTAGACATGAACTCGACGGGTATGACAACCTTCGAGGTTTGTCTACACCTTCAAGGTAGTTATTAGAGCTAGTTGTCACCTAAAAGTCGACAATGTAACTCTTTAACTATGCAGCGTAACCGTGTCTCGTGGGGGATTGTCTATCTCGAGTGGATCAATTCAAAATGTGCGCTCTTTCCTCACCTGTGCATTTAAACCATTAAAACTCTTAAGCACATGTGGAGAGGAGTATTTATGCAAAATCCTATCTCTCACGATGGTTCAAACATGTTTTTCATTTACAAACCCTTTGAGAGATGTTTCACAAACAAATGGTTTTAATGGCAACATAGGTTAGTCATGGAGTTATAAGGTGACTAAGGTTAGGAATAACCGTCCTATGATCCGCCAGAGTCGGAGGGATCTACCCAAGGACATCACAAATAGTTAGTACTTAGAAGTCCTTAGATACGATTATAAAAAGGAGAAATGAGAATCGGAGAAAGAAGGAGTTGAAGAATCAAAAGAAATGCAAAGAAAGGGTGAAAAGAAATAGCCTCCAGTTACTCAACTTAGGCGACAATCGGTTCAATTCATATACTCTTGGGTCACTTAGTGACACCGGTATTGAAGATTAAAAGTCGTCATGGACCCGGTGGCGCATGCACTAAACCTTCTTAGCCACTCAAGTTTCTCTCAACAAGCTTGTTTCATTCTCACAGGGAACCCTACGTAAACTATTGGCTTTCTCTTAGAGATCGCCGGTATTGAAGAAGAGACCATCTCCTAGTCTCCGCTCGGGAAAACCAAAACGCACTATTGAGTCTAGAGCCACGAGATTCATCAAAAGATCTCTTAGGAACACTTGACATTTTATCACTTGACGATCACCAAATAAGATTATCGGTGGTTCATATCGAGTCCTTCATGAGATCTTAGCAATCTGTCGAGAACATTTATGAGAGGTTCACATTTGTGATCCTCGCGATTAATGGAAACTCCCGCCGAGGTCAACATCAAACATACCGACAAAGTCAGGTCACTAACTCCCGTGGATTACGGCTGGAGTGTGTCTCAAACCGCCTACAGTCGTGAGGTGATGCTACGGTGTACCAATGACTCATCTCGAATCTGAGATGTACTTGTACATCGTGTTATCTCACTTGTGGGACTCCGGTTCAGAACGGCCTTGTAAGAATTAGAGTTGTGTTTTCACACTATCTTTGTTAACTTCTCAAGTTCAAACTTGTAAGTGTCGGAACACGCTTATTACTAACCGTTTGAAATGTTTTCTTCTTATGGAAGCTCGGGCGGGATGATCGTCTTGATTCTTCTCATGCTCACGCCAACATCATCACTAATGAAAGTTCTATTCAAAAGCAACACAATCGTCGAATGATTCTTCATCAAACCAAAGAATCTACAAAGTTAAAGACTTAGAGAACTTCATCAAGATTGAATTCCAACGTCAAAGAGCGTGTGAGCATGTTGAAGAATGACGTGGAGACCTGGAGCAATGAAGGCACTGAGACAAAATTGATGGAGACAACAACATACTATCACTTTCACCACAAAGAACAATGATCAAAGAACAAAGTTAAAGATGACGTCAAAACATAACCGTTCAAAGAAGACAACTTCTCTACAATGGGGAGATTGTTCAAATCAAGGCAATTCTTCTCACATGAAAGAAGAATGTCAGAAGACCTCAGAGCTACTATTACATCAACGCCTTCACCATTCATCACCAACACTTGAGGAGGAGATTGTTGGAATCACTCCTAAACCATAATCAAGTGTTAGTAATTATTATGTAATAGTTAGCTTTATTATGGCCTTTATGTTTGTTATTAGCCTTAAGCTTATGTAGAAGGCCCATGAGCTTAGGCCCAAGCCCATTTAAGAAAGGATGGAAACTAGGAGTGTTGCCCTAGCTTTCCTCCTATAAATACCTTATGTAAACCTTCATTTGAAGGTTGGTTGTTCTCTTTTCTATTTCACTCTTTCCTTTAACCTTTCTCTCTATATTTCGTGTGTTTGGATAAGGGTTCAACCGATCTCTCTTCTCTATCTCTTCTCTTGATACTTGTGTTGTAAAACTAGTGACCTAACATTGGTATCAGAGGACATTGGTGTTTTAATTGGTTTTGAATCTTCTAATCCGAATTTCTTTAATACTTCTTTAATGTGTTTGGATTGGTTGAAGAAGATACTATCTTCTAATTCTTTGATTTGTAGACCGAGAAAGAAACTTAATTCTCCCATCATACTCATTTCAAACTCATCATGCATGATTTTTGAAAAATCATCACACATTTCTTGACAAGTTGATCCGAATATAATATCATCCACGTATATTTGAACAATTATTATTTGTGACTCCTTTTTCTTTGTATAAAGTGTGTTGTCAACTAACCCCATGGTATAATTGTTTTTAATTAAAAATGCTTTAAGTCTATCATACCAAGCCTTTGGAGCTTGTTTAAGACCATATAGAACTTTCTTTAACTTGTACACATGATTAGGTTTTCAAAATCAACAAAACCCGGAGGTTGAGATACATAAGCTTGTTCATTTATAAAGCCATTAAGAAAAGCACTTTTGACGTCAATTTGAAAGAGTTTAAGATCATAAGCACAAGCATACACAAGAAGGATTTTTATATACTCTAATATAGCTACGGGAGCATAAGTCTCATCAAAGTCTATACCTTCTTGTTGGTTGTATCCTTGAGCAACAAGTCTTACTTTATTTCTAGACATGATTGATAAGCTTTTAAAATGTACCTTTTTGAGGGGTCGTTTAAGCCTTTATTTGATCACTTTTGTATCTGTTATTACTTAATATCGTTCCTTTTCACTTTTTAGGTATCTTGAAGGAAAAATGCTGGAATGATACTTATTCGGACGAAAAGGCATGAATATGCGAAGAAAATGGCCAAAGTCAAGAATCGAGACACTACGGATCTTTGGGCCGAGCGGGACGGCGTCGGAGTTATACCTGACGCCGCCGGAAGATGTTTTGTGACGATACAAGAGCCAAATAGCTTATTTTCGTCGACGGCATCGGTTTTAAAAGAGTAGGCGTCATGTACCGTACGGCCTAGATTTGATCCGACGACGCCGAGACTCAAGGCGGCGGACGTCCACGGACATAAGGTGGCGCCATCATAATGATAACGTGGCCAAGACGAAACCCTAATAATGGCGGCCCGACGGCCACAAATTAAAGGTGGCGCCGTCGCAGTTGTAATCTTATATATAGAATTCAAATTTTTTAGTTTTCAGTGTGTAGTCTTTTGGAGTAAAAACCTAAACCGAACCAAGGCTATCTTGTACAATATTTTAGGGTTCCATACCCTATCTTACATCAAGATAAGTGTTTTACTTCATTAATTTAATTATGTCTTCCTTTGATTGTGTGTATGCTTGCATGTTCCCCATGTCCGGATAATTTACTTGTGTGTTTGCTTAGGTAATATGAAACTTAGTTGAATATTGATTGGTTGTCTCTTATCTTAATTGTGATTGACCTAGTATTGCGATAGGTCATTCGTTGTGTTTGTAATGCTTGATTGATCTTGATGAACCTTAGCTTATAATCGCCTAGAGTAATTGTAGACAAGCCATTCAAAGAATACCTTAGAGTTAAAGTTTATGAATCCTAGAGATTTTGTAGTCGTTAACCTTTGGTAGCTTCAAAGAGTTAGGGATAAACGATACCCTCGACCTTAGAGACACAACACAATTAAGAATAAGGACGTGACAATTCAACCACCAATAGGAGATAACTAGGGAGTAATAAAGCCTAAGCAAATACATTTTTAACTATCATACGAGCACACAACAATAGACATAGACTACATACACCTTAGTTTAGATAATTAGACGAATAGAGTAATCGGTAGAAATACCAAACCCCCAAATCCAAACCCCGAGATTCGTACCTTTCCATTTCCTAAAAAACATAAAAAGATAAAAAATAATCTTCCTCAACCCCAACCTTAGCGTAGTAACTTCTCACTAGCATTCCTATTCCCCTAGAGAACGATATCAATTCTCGTGGATTACCCTAATACTACACTACAACGATTAGGTTCACTGCCTAGGGTGTTGAAATACTTGCTCGATGAAAAGGAAGTTCCTTTGACCCCGAGCGACGCGCGTGCGGCGTTATCAAGTTTTTCGCGCTGTCGGGAATAGAATAGCTAGTTAGAGCCCACCTCGCTTAGGTTTCTTTTCTTGATTCCTATCAAGTAAACTTTTTCCTATTTTAGCTTCCTCTTAGTCTATCCCCCTTCTTCGTGACCTTTGTTCGTAATCCTATCACTTTTCATCATGAAAGGTGATAATTAATAAACAACACTTCACCACCAAACAAGTACCCACCGCTTGACCCAGCCTTTGCCAACCAACTCGAGCTCGTATTGTTAGTGAAATTGGAGAGCTTAGGAAACTAAATAGGATAATTGAAAATACGCTTGAGGAAGCCCTTAAGGAATCTACTAACACTTTAGATAGTGATTCGACCTGAAGTAATTCGGATGATGACCTAGAAGATGGAGATTATAAGGTGTTAGAAATTATGGATGATAGTAAGGAGGAGAAAGAACTTAGGGGGTATTTCGACTCATACCCTAAAGGGAAGGAAACCGCCTATCACTATAACGTAGTTAACTTCCCGAGAACACCTTTTGAGCCTTGCATAAGAAGGGGTACCCCTAAAAACATCAAGGTACCATGTATGATTGGATACTTGTATAGGGATCACACCTACAATGACTATAAGGCACCCATGAATATAATGTCTAGGCTCTATTACAATTGGATCATGAGTAAAAGCTAGAACCTATGAGGGACCCTTTCGCTTAGGAAAGCAAGTAACTATGTTGGGAGGGTTAAAGGATTGCATGTCTTCGTAGGTAACTTCACATATAGGTGTGATTTCATGATTTTGGAGAATGTTAAGGGCATCATTGATGGGTTTTGGGGATGTAATACTTGGGAGACCATTTATAGAGTCTAAGATGGTTTATGATCGAGAGGAAGGAATAGTCGAGTTCTCAAATGGAGCCGAGAGTGTTAAATATATAATGCCCCACAAAAATAAGAAGTTTGAGGGTATTGATAATTTAGATATGGACAACATTTCGGCATTTGAAGTAGACTGGAAGAACAAGGTTTACTAAACTACTTGTCTTGAATTAGGCCCTGAATATATTCATGATGAGAGAAGGGTTAAGGAGATCGAATGGGCCTCTAAGATCGAGACCACGTAGGGGCACGACTTCGAGTCTAGCGACAAGACTCATAAATAAAGAAAAGCGCTTCCTGGGAGGCAACCCATGCTTAATTGTTTGCTTGTTTGTGTGTCGTGGATCTTTTATTGATTGTTTATACTCATGTTTAAATTTGTGAAAATGCTTTATTTTGTCTTTAACCTCGTCTTAATTACATATAAAGGTATTTTACATAAGTGATAAGTGTAGGGAGGATTACACGCGTTTTCAAAAGAAAAGTAAACATGAGAATTACAATTAATTAAAAGATATACATGTGTTTGTTCGAGTCAAATGCTTGTATCGAGTCATAATGGATGTTTTGCGAAATTTTTCCGATTCTAAAGATGTAAATTTTCCGATTTTTTTCGTAAAATCGCACCGCTTTTGTCGGGATAACTCGACGGTGTCGATCGCAACCGACGGCGTCGAGAAGGAGCGAAACAATTGATTACTTTTTCTCGTTTCGAGCTACTTATAAATTTTGGAATTTTTCGGTCTTAATTTTCCGAAAATGCAGAAACATCCATTCCACAAGCATTATATCCCGCTTTAGTAGAGTCCTATATATATTGTTACCGATTTTACGAAGGTTTCGTTTGTTTTCTTCAAGTGTGCGAGTTTAATTTACCAAGAAGAAGATACATAAGATGAGAAGGAACTTTTCACGTAAATGTTCTTCTTGAAGAAAGATGTAACCACCACTTTACACGGATCCTACCGAGCTAATCAAGGGAGTATTAGTTTCTTTAATCTTTATTACCTTCCGTTATCATAACTTTGATACTTCGGGAACATTGGGGACAATGTTGGTTTAAGTGTAGGGAGGGAAAATAAAACGGGAACTTTGAAACTATGCTTATCCTTGATTATTTGCTTTGTCCAATTGCATTTGTGTAATAAACCATGAGAAATATCGGTTACGGTAATTTTGGTACCAAATTTAAAAATTTTCATGACATATAGGAGTGGGCCATTAGTCTTAATAAAGCGTCTCATGGATAGGAAGTTATATGACTAGCACAAAAACCTTTACCACTTAAATTCCACCCAAAATGTGAGGATCGCCCTTAGATTAGTAGAAATTAAAGCATTCATCTTTAATGCTTAGAGTGTGAACCGGTAGTATAATAGATTCTAGAACTTGTTTTGTGATGCATTCCGAGATCACTAGTAAGACTACACTTGTGTAGTTAGGAATAACTAAATGATAAGAGGCATTAGAATAACCCTTGTTTGATACCCGTAATATAATTACTTCTTCCACATCGGTTGAGTAATTCCCCCACACATTTGCGTTGTACTCATCTTTAGTACACGATACCCCTAGTTAACCCCTCAGAGCCTATCCTTTTCGCGGTTCTCGTGATGTTTCGGTTTTCCGGAATATCAATGAAGAGTATTGTTTACACCCCACCTCCAAATGTACACCCAAATCGCCTTATCCTACCTTGTATGCACTCACTTTTAGTGCATTATTGTTATCACACTTAACCCTTAGTTCAATTATCTTGTTGCTTGCATAAGTTGCTAAGTCGAGTCATATCCTTTGTACACAGCTTTGGGACGATTGGGACTCATGGGAAAAGTTTAATTTTATGAGATGACGGAAGGAACGTTAAATTCAAATTCCCTTTATTTGCATAATAATGTACTCCAAGTGTTTTGATCTTTTCAATTCGGTCAAATTAGTGTTAGAGTAATAAAACTCAAGTGTAGGGATGTGTCTATAAATCCCTATTATTTTGATGTTATCATAGAGGATGGTAGAGTAAAAGCGTATAAAAAAATAAAAATAAAAATCGAAAAAAATAGAAAAAGAGAAAAAGAAAAAAAAATAGAGTGTTGAAAAAAAAAAATACGGGCTACCATCCTACATCTATCTTTAAACTTATGCTTGTTTGTTTCAGTTATCTAGAGTCTAGAGTGTCGAGTCTTGGCTTAGCAACGCCATTCTTCGCATGCTTGTAACATAAAGATTTTTAACTTGCCACCACTAAATAGCCTATCCCATCAAACCCTTTGTTTCCCTACCGTAAGCCTATCATTACAACCCTTTAAAAGACCTCTTGGATAGTCTTTCCTAGGTGCTTACGCCAAAGCGATGGAGGTTTGATCTAGTCTCAAGCCTATGGTAATCTATGTACTAAGACCGGTTAATGAGCATTTATCTTCCATTTCCAACTTGTTATATTTCATATACACCCGAGATGCGAGTATCCAAACACCCCATGTGAGGTGCTAGTATGTAATTTCCGTGCTTGTTATGACTTTTGCGGGCTTATATGTGTTGTGGATCGTTATAAACTAATGCTTCATGACCTCTAACTTATAAATTGATTGGCTAAAAGCACATTTGTTGAGGACAAGCAAATACCAAGTGTAGGGATATTTGATAAGGTTTTAAAATGTACCTTTTGAGGGTCGTTTAAGCCTTTATTTGATCACTTTTGTATTTGTTATTACTTAATATCGTTCCTTTTCACTTTTAGGTATCTTGAAGGCAAAATGCTGGAATGACACTTATTTGGACGAAAAGGCATTAATATGCGAAGAAAATGGCCAAAGTCAAGAATCGAGACACTCAGTCTTTGGGCGAAGGGGCGGCATCGAGTTATACCGTGACGCCGTCGGAAGATGTTTTGTGACGATACAAGAGCTAAATAGCTTATTTTCAAGTGACGGCATCGAGGTTTTAAAAGAGTAGGGTCGCACGGCTCGGGCGGCCTAGATTTGATCGAGACGACGTCGAGACTCAAGGCGACGGCGTCACGGACATAAGGTGACACCGTCATAATGATAACATGGCCAAGACGAAACCCTAATAACGGCGTCCAAGGCGTCATAAATTATAGGGTGGCGCCGTCAGCAGATTGTAATCTTATATATTGAATCCGAATTTTTAGTTTTCGAGTGTAGTCTTTTGGAGTAAAACCTAAACCGAACCAAGGCTATCTTATACAAGATTTTAGGGTTCCATACCCTATCTTACATCAAGATAAGTGTTTTACTTCATTAATTTAATTATGTCTTCCTTTGATTGTGTGTATGCTTGCATGTTCCCCATGTCCGGATAATTTACTTGTGTGTTTGCTTAGGTAATATGAAACTTAGTTGAATATTGATTGGTTGTCTCTTATCTTAATTGTGATTGACCTAGTATTGCGATAGGTCATTCGTTGTGTTTGTAATGCTTGATTGATCTTTGATGAACCTTAGCTTATAATCGCCTAGAGTAATTGTAGACAAGCCATTCAAAGAATACCTTAGAGTTAAAGTTTATGAATCCTAGAGATTTTGTAGTCGTTAACCTTTGGTAGCTTCAAAGAGTTAGGGATAAACGCATACCCTACGACCTTAGAGACACAACACAATTAAGAATAAGGACGTGACAATTCAACCACCAATAGGAGATAACTAGGGAGTAATAAAGCCTAAGCAAATACATTTTTAACTATCATACGAGCACACAACAATAGACATAGACTACATACACCTTAGTTTAGATAATTAGACGAATAGAGTAATCGGTAGAAATACCAAACCCCCAAATCCAAACCCCGAGATTCGTACCTTTCCATTTCCTAAAAAACATAAAAAGATAAAAAATAATCTTCCTCAACCCCAACCTTAGCGTAGTAACTTCTCACTAGCATTCCTATTCCCCTAGAGAACGATATCAATTCCCGTGGTTTACCCTAATACTACACTACAACGATTAGGTTCACTGCCTAGGGTGTTGAAAAACTTGCTCGATGAAAAGGAAGTTCCTTTGACCCCGAACGATGCGTGTAGCGTTATCAATGACACCATTTACATCTAATTTATTTTTATACACCCATTTTGTTCCAATTATTGTTTAGTTTTTAGGTGGAGGGACAAGTGTCCAAACGTTATTAGCAACAAATTGATTTAATTCTTCTTGCATAGCCATAACCCAACTTTCGTCTTTTATAGCTTCTTGAGTGTTTTTAGGTTCTATAGTTGACAGTAAACAAAAGAGACTAATTTGGTTTTAAACTTGAGACCTTAGAGTTCTTTCATTTAGTTTTTCTATGACCTTTTCTACAGGATGATCTTTAGACTCTTTAACATTGATAATTTCATTGTTTAATAGTCCATCTTCCTTGCTTATATTTTCTTTTTCTTTTATTTCTAAGACTTCACTTTCGATTAACTCGTCGTCGACAAGAGGTAAAGAAGTTTTAGGTGGTCTCTCGTCAAATTTGACATTTAAAGACTCTTCAACTTTCATGGTTTCTTTATTTAGTATCACGTATGCTTTACTATTAGGAGAATATCCCAATAAAATACCTTCAGCTGATTTTGGGTCGAATTTGGTTAGGTAGTCTTTTGTGTTAAGTATAAAACATTTATTACTAAAGACTCGAAAGTGTTCTAATGAAGGCTTTTTGCCTCGTAACAACTCATATGGAGTTTTTCCTAAGAAAGGTCTAATTAAGACTCAATTTAGAATATAGGTGGATGTGTTGACGGCATTGCACCAAAATTTTTGAGGAATAGATTGCTCATTAATCAAGGTGCGACTCATTTCTTGTAAGGTTTGATTTTTCTGTTCAACTACCCCATTTGATTATGGAGTACGAGGAGCTGAGAAATTGTGAGTAATACCATTAGCATCACAAAAAGCTCCAAATTGTATGTCATTATCAAATTTCCGACCATGATCCGTTCAGATCGACACAATAGGACTTTCTAGTTGTCTTTGACTTTTTACTTAAGATTTCAAGTGATCAAAGTCTCGCTTTTATTTTCAAAATCTAGTCCATGTATACCTAGAGTAATCGTCACTATAACCAAGGTATAGAAGTTTCTCTCAGAACTTTGGATAGCCAATGGACCAAATAAATCCATATGTAAAAGTTCTAGACATTTTTATGTAGAAACCATACTTTTAGATTTATGACTAGCATGGACTTGTTTTCTGATATTACAAGCATCACAAAACTGATGTTCGTATTTTAGTTTAGGTAGGTTTCTTACAAGCTCTTTGGATGATAGTGATTGAAGAAGTCGCATATTGGCGTGACCCAATCTTTGATGCCATAAGGTCGAAGTATCATCCATAGAGGTGAGACAAAGTTTATCTTTTGGTTCGTTTCCGATTTTAATAACGTAGACGGCATGTTTTCTAATACCTCTTCCTATAGTAATACAATTTTTCAAGATTTTACTACCGATTTCGCTAAAGAGAACGTTGCACTTTTTATCACATATTTAACCTACACTTAGTAGATTAAAGTTTAGGTTTTCTACGTGATACACGTCATTAATGGTTAGGGAATTGTGAGAGATTGTACCTTTTCCAATAATTGTACTTGTACTATTGTCGAACACCACATTTCCTCCGTTAAAGGATTTATATGTGGAGAACAACGCTTTATTACCGGCCATATGCCTTGTGCACCCGCTATCCTTGATCCATTCGTCCGGATCCAAGTCTACATTTAGGCACACCTCTTTGGAGTCCTTGGCCATGAGACAAATCTCTTCCTTCTCTTCTTCACTCATTCCCCATGAGCCGCTTACGAACGCCTTTTGTTCGTCGCGTTTAGGACATTCAGCAATAAAGTGATTTGGACCCCCCCCACTTGAAACATTTGCGCTCATCCTTCACCTTCTTATCATCTTTGCTTTTTCGCAAACCTTTCTTGTCCTCATAGGGTTGCTTGACATACCTTCCTCTACTTCAAAAGAATTTCTTGAAGTCTCGTACCGCCATTGCATATTCTTCATCTTCACTTTCCGAGTGAGGTTTCTTCATCACTAGAGACTTTCTTGGCTTTCAAAGCAAGAGATTTATATTTCTCTTTCTTTTCTTTCGACACCTCATAGTCTTTGGCAAGTACAAGCTCATAGACTTTTATGCTACTTATAAGTTCATCGAGAGTGAGAATCGATAAATCTTTAGATTCTTCAATGGCCGTCACATATGGTCTCCATTTTGATGGAAGCGCCCTTAGAAATCTCCTGACATGATTACGACTCGAAAAAGACTCGTCAAGTGCTTGTAGTGAAGTAATAATAGTATTCAAACTATCAAATGCATTATCAATACTATCATCATCCAATATCGAAAATTGTTCATATTGTTGAACAAATAAATCAATTTTGTTATTTTTCACTTGTTGGTTTCCCTTGTGTGTTACAACCAAAGATTTCCAAATTTCTTTAGCGGTTTTATGCATAGAGATTCTTTCAAATTCCTTTTTAAGTAAGGCAATATATAAAACTATTTTTGCCTCACTATTTTTAGAAAGCTATTTCTTTTGGTCGTCGGTGAGACGATCATGAGAAATATTTTCTTCTTTACCGGTTTTATCATCTTTCACGGTTGCTTGAAAATCACATTCAACAATAATATACCAAAGATCAATATCTTTAGATTTCACATAAGTTTCAAATCTATTTTTCCAATAAATAAAACTATTAATTTCAAGTAGTGGAGGTCTTTGCATAGATTGCCTTCTTTGTAGTTTTCAAAATCCATTTTGATCGATTTTTTTTTTAAAATACAATTTACTTTAAAACTTTTTGAAAACCTTACTCTTGATGCCAATTGTGGAAAACTATAAGGGGGGTGTGTTGAATAGTTTTACCGTTTTTATTTTAGATTTCAAAAGTTTAGATTCAATCTTATGTGAAATCTTGTGGATGAATAGATAGTACCAAACAATAAATAAAGTATGTAAAGAGTGAAAGTAAAGTAAGAGATAGAAAGCAGTGACACAAGTGATTTATAGTTGTTCTGCTACAAGGACACCTTCCTTTCTCTACTCCACTCCTCGAGTACCCCACTCGAGAGTTCAAGCACTATGTTAACAAACTCCTTCGAATCGGCGGAGAAGCCTCACAATGTCGCTTACACTTTTTCCGGTACAAAGCTAAATACCGAGTTCTTTCACGAGGTAGAACCAAACCTTTACACAACTATTACACAACAAATATGTGAAATAAGAAATACAACATATGCTACTAAAATCTTGTGGATGGATAAATCAATCAAGTACCCTTTGCTTGGATGACTTGTATGAGTATCATGATCTCGCCTTCGTGAAGGACCTAAAAGAGAATCACAACAAAGGAGAGAAGAACTACAAGAATGATCAAGTGATCTGAGGTTTGAAGAGTGAGATGATATATGAGTGAGTTGTAATAAGAAATGTGAGAAACAATTGAGAAAGGGCTTACTATTTATAGACATTTTGTCTACAGCTATCCCGGATCTGGTGGATCCCTCACCCGAAGGATCCGGCCAGTGTAATTCGAGGGATCCGGCCTCTGGGTCAGTCAAGTCCGGATTTTAGATACCAAACCGGGTTATGGGTTATGGACCATGGGTCATGGACTTTGGATCATGGATACCCAACAAGATACATTGTACCTAGTCAATATGGGTCATGGGTCTTGGGTCATGGATTTTGGGTGATGGATCATGTATAGACCCAACATGATTTCATGCAATGGGTCATAGGTTATGGATCAAGCTCCATGGGTATGGGTCATGGATCATAGTTTTTACCCAACCTATTACATGTTTTATTACAACACATTTCTATTACAACAAATATGTAAATAAACAAATGTATATATTTTGCAAAACAACATGTATTCTTAGAATTATAATTATGATAACTTTATATTTGTTATCAACAAACTTAACGAGATCGCTAAAGATAAACAAACGTTTTTATGGTTTATTTGTATTAACAAACTAAACAAGTCAAGTGCTCCAAATGTTTGACGAAATGCCTCTTTTATTTTTTGAACAACTTCATGTTAGCAAGACAATGTTATGAGAATCTTATGGACATTCATAGAACAATTTTCTTAATTGCTCACACCGCGTAGCTTCTGTTGGCGGTTTTTGCAGTTTCTATTTTGATTATTAAGAACTCTTTCATGGCTTTTGGGATAACTTATATTAATGATTCAAATTAAAAACATCTTGCACTAGTTTTGTATTACAAGAATTCTACGTCAAAGTTTTCAATTTGCAGAATCCAAGCCGAGTGTGAATGTGTGATATGTTTTTGGTACAAGTAGTCTATGATAATTGGTGTCTGAATATTAATTCAGTTAATAAATTTCTTGGAACGTCACCTTCCATTGTATTGTAAGGCTAAGCACAATAAGGACTACCAACGACCATTATTTTATCTACCACATTAGCTTTCTCTCTCCGACGACTACCAGACAATTTTTTGCCACAGTAAGAGCGACCATCATTTATAAAAAACATATCTTTTTATTTTTTTCAAAACAAACCCTATCTTTTTTCCCTATATATATCCACTATATTTTCAACCAAAAAACACATCTATGAATTACACCATTTTACACAAAAATGTCTCAAGAAAGCACTTCCAAAAACAATTCCCCGACACACGAAGAAAAGTTTATTTTCTGAAATACTCCCCACTCAAACCCCGACTACGGTTCATCATCACAACAACATACGCACCAACCCATGTCAACTGATTCTTCATTTCCAATGGTAGAGGAACCAGTTGATGAATATGAGATAGGTGATGAATATGATACTAAAAGTTATGAAAATGCCGATGGATTTTTTACTAAGGAACAAGAAGAGCAACTTCTTCTGGATGAAGAGGCATTAAGAGAAACATTGGAAGAACAAGCAAGGGTTGATGCATAAAACGCAAGGCGTTAACAAGAGTTGGATGAACAACATAGGAAAGAACAAGCAGAGGATGATTATTTCATGTTGGAATTTGGGGAGTATGCTGATTATAATTCTGCATCCGGGGAGTATCCAGATTAATCTATGGCTAAAGAACTTATGTGTTTTATTTTTTGTATCGTAGTTTTTATTTTCATTTCAATGTCGTATTTTGCTTTGCTGGTGTAATGAATAAAAGTTCGTATTCTACTTTGGTTCTTCATACTTGAAAATACATTTCCATTCATTTAAATAAAACTAAACATTATAATACAAAAGTTAAAAAACAATACCAACAAATAATACTCCTATTTATTTTTTATATGCATCCAAACAAATTTAAAATTCGCTTGTTCTTCTAATTTTCCCACCTTTCGAAACAAAGAATTATGCATCTTGTAATCGAAATAAGATGTTTGATTGAAATAAGCGTAGATCAAAGCACGTTTCTCTTGTAGAATGTCATTGCATTCAGCGTATGCGTTCCTCATATCATCTTTAGCAATCCTTGCATTCTCAAATTCTACGGCTAAGTTCATAAGCACTTGCTGACGAGCTTTATCCTCGTCGATTTGTTTCTGGACCATAGCTTTGATTTTCTCGACGATGTGTAGAAGCGAACAAGCCATTTAAATTGTATATAAATGATAAGATAAATGAGGTTCGAATTATGGATTGTGTGAGGTATTTATAATGTAAAATAAAGTGTTTAAACTTATTTATTTATTTTTATTAATGCATAACGGTAAAAAAGAAAAAAAAAATGCCAAAATATGTACTTTATCTCCCAATCCTCATTGATCGAGTCTGCGATTCAAATCGAAACAAAAATATCAATCGACTGGTGATCGACACCACAGTTTTATCGATTGATCGCACAGTCGATCGACCAATCGATCTTCAAGCTTACTGTGTCGAGCCTAATATCCACTACTTTTAAAATCTTTATTAATACTATAAAGTAAAAAAAAATTGATTTTAATGTTAATGTTAGGTAAGCGTGATTGATGTGTTAATTTATTAGTAAGGAGAGGTTCGGCAAGAATAAAGAGAAAATTGAAGCATTAAGAAGTGAAGCAATGAGATGGGAGATAGAAGCGGAAAAGAGAACTCTTAGTGATAGTAAGAGGAGTATATGGTTAGACGCGAGGAAAGGGTGGGTGTAAAAAGAGAGTGAATATTGTAATATGTTATGGCAAAAAACTAGAATTAGGTGGGATGCAGAAGGGGATGAAAATTCAAAATTTTCCATTCTTTCGTGAAGAGGAGGAACAACAAACGCAATTTAAGAGGACTTATGGTTGATGGGGTATGGTGCGAAGATCTGAAATTAATCAAAGCCGAGATGGCTAGACATTATAAAAACTTGTTTTCCGAAGGTCTAGTAACACGACTGATTTTTTCTAGTAATAGAATCGAGACAATATCAAGGGAAGAGTGTAGATCGTTAGAGAAACCGTTTGATGAAAAGGAGGTGTGGGAGGCTATAAGGGGGTGTGATGGGGATAAAGCCCAGGCCTCGATGGTTTTAATTTCAAGTTCATACGAAAAGTGTGGGAGACTATTAAACCAGAGCTATTGGGGCGATTAAGTAGTTTTGGGATAAGATGGAGATATCGAGAGGATGTAACACTTCTTTTGTTACTATTATCCCTAAAGTGATGGACCCCATAGGTCTTGGCGACTTCCGGCCTATTAGTCTTATCGGGTGTTAATATAAAATTATTGCAAAAATGTTGGCGGAAAGAATTAAACGAGTGGTGGGGATTGTGGTGGGGGAAGCTCAAAATGCGTTTATAAAAGGGAGATTTATTCTTGACGGGTTCTAATTGCAAATGAGGCGATGGAGTACTAAAAGAAAAACAATAAAAAGATTTAATCTTCAAAGTAGACTTTGAGAAGGCGTATGATAGCATCAACTGAAGATTTCTAATAAACATCATGAAGAAAATGGGGTTCGGAATTAAATGGTGTAAATGGGTGGATTCGTGTCTTAGGTCTGCTTATATGTCCACCCTTGTTAAAGGATCTCCATTGGAAGAATTCATACTAGAGAGGGGGGTTAGGCAAGGAGATCCTTTATCGCTTTTTCTCTTTATTTTGGCGGCGGAGGGGCTAAACGCGATTGTCAACAAAGCGGTGGAAAAAGGCATATTTAGAGGCTTGGTGATTGGCGTGAACAATGTCACGATCTCTCATCTTCAATACGCGGATGATACCATTTTCTTCGGAGAATGGAATAAAGAGAACGCTAAGTCTCTTATGTGTATCCTCAAGTGTTTTGAAGAAGTTTACGGTCTAAGGGTAAACTATAACAAGAGTAAATTATACGACATAGGAGTTAGTGAGGACGAAATGTCAGATATGGCGAGGTGGATGGGGTGTGACATTGGGGAATTCCGTTTACGTATTTGGGTTTACCGATTAGGGAAAACATGCAGCGGTTGGAATCCCGTGGTGGATAAATTCAAAAAGAGATTGGGTGATTGGAAAACGATGTCGTTTGGTGGTCGTCTAACATTGGTTAAGTCGGTCCTTGGTAACTTGCCACTGTATTATTTTTCGATGTTCTGCGTGCCTATGAGTGTTATAAAAGGTCTTGAGAGAATTAGAAAAAAATTCTTTTGGGGTGGGTCGGGTGAGGGCAAAAAGCTTTCTTGGGTCAAATCGGATTCGGTCCTAAATTCATTTGGGGAGGGGGCTTAATATTGGGTCTTTACGAGCAAAAAACTTGGCATTGTTAGGGAAATGGTGGTGGATATTTAAGAAGGAAGGGGGAAGTTTATGGGTTAAGGTGATCAAGAGTATCTATGGTAATAGTGGGGGTTTGGGGGCTACGGCAGTGGGTGGGGGTTAAGGGGGTGGGGTTTGGTGCGATGTTGTGAAGATTGGCGATGAGATTGACGGGTTGGGGGTAGAGTTCACTTTTTCTTTTTTGGGAGCTTTGGGTGATGGGAGGGATATTAAGTTTTGGGTTGATCAATGGGTGGATAATGGGCGGCTTTGTGATAGATTTCCTAGATTGTATCATTTAGATAGGAGGAAGGAGGCTAGTGTTATGGAAAGAGGGGTATGGGTAAATAATAGTTGGGTGTGGGAATGGGATTGGGTTAGAAGCATTAGGGGTAGAGTAAGTAAGGAGTTCGAGGATCTTATAGGTGTGTTGCAACATGTGTTCATTTCTAATAATTGTAGGGATCGGTGGAGGTGGTCGCTTGATGAAGACGGTGAGTTTGCGGTCAAAGAGTTATCAAGAATGATCGAGGAGAAGGTTCTACTTTCGGATATTGGAGGTCAAGAGACGCTTTGGAATAAGTTGGTGCCTAAGAAGGTAAACATATTCGTGTGGAGGGCTTTAAAAGGAAGACTTCCGGTTCGTGTGGAGCTAGATCGGAGAGGTGTTGACTTGGACTCGGTTCTTTGCCCAAGTTGTAATAATAGTGTGGAAATGTGTGCTCATAGCTTGGTCACTTGTTATTTGGCTATGAGTGTTTGGGACAAGGTATTTAATTGGTGGAAAGTGGGGAATGCTAACGCTTTCTCTATTGATGAATTTTTTTTCATCAAGTGGAAACGTTAACGTCCCTTGCTATTTTGCTCGTGTTTGGCAAGCGGTAATTTGGACTACCGGATATTTCATATGGAAAGAAAGGAATGTACGCGTGTTCGGTAACAAGATTGCAAGTAATAACAAAATTGTTCAAGATATTCAATTGAAAAGTTATGAGTGGATTGTTCGACGATCAAATAAATATAAAGTGATAGATTGGCAATAATGGTTAAGGGACCCTATAAACTTTCGGCTACAATAAGTTTTCTCTTCATCATATTATATGTTTGTATACAGCTGCTACTGTTATCTGTTTGTGGCTGCAACTGTTATCTGTTTCGGCTACAGTGAGTTTTCTCTTCATCAGATTTGTCTGTGTTAGTGGTATCTGAGTTGGTGGCTGCAAGTTCAGTTCAGTTCGCCTGCAAGTTCAGTTTGGACGTCTTAATATGTCTGAGATTCTGTGATGTAATAAGCAAATGGGCGCTGGTGATGACTATGGCATATGGGAATGTTATATTCTCATCTGGGTAATGGTTACCATTTATCAGTGTTTGGTCTGTTAGCTTTGGACGCATTTTCATCTGCAAGTGCAGTGGTCAAGTGCTTCATCTGCAATTGTCACTGCCATAAATCAACAAAAGGAATGCAAGTGTCTCCATCATGATAAAATAATATCTTTGTGCTTTTGTCTCTTAGTGCACACTAGTGGTATAGGTTTCATGGGAGGTAATTCTCTTGTGGACCTATATAATATTGTGACACTGGTGGTAAGAGTTTTGTTTTGTAACATGTCTCAAGTACCATATTGTGTCTGCATAGTGTGAGTCTTTTAGGTAGAATCTTGGAAAAACGTGGTCAGTTTCTTAGTGTGTTGCTTTTTTTGTAATTTTGTTTTGTACTCTTGGTCTCATCTTCCACTTAATTTGCGTGATTAACTGGGGTGAGGTGCCTTTTCTTTGTACTTTTGTTGGTTTCTATAAATTTGTTGCCTTATTAAAAATATATATATATATTTCTTAAGTCTTGCTTAAGAAAATTTCCAACTAAATTCCATAAAGAAGTAGTAGGTGACTTTGCTTCCGTTAGAAAAGAAAATTTCCATCTAAATTGCATAATCACGAATCATATCCTACTCATTTCCCCATCTCTAATCTAATTATTCATACCTTTCATAAATCATAATGGTTATCATCACAGAAGAAGCATCTTCCTCAACTATTGATTATATATATGATGTATTTTTGAGTTTTCGCGGTGCTGACACTCGTAATAATTTCACCAATCACCTCCACACCGCCCTTGTGAATGCTATGTTGGAAAAATGTGGTCAATATGGTTGAATGACAATTGATAATGTCATTATGTATACTAATGTGAATTGAAAATAAAATTAAATTTGTGATTTTATTTTCATTCATGGTACATTATTGAAATTAATTGTATGAATTAATTGCGACCATTTTTCTCATACCCATATTCCTATAAATTGAGAGTTATTCTCTCATTTCAAATACACCGAAAACACATAACTCATTCCTCTCCTTTTGTTGTTGATTCTTTGTGTATCCGGTTCGTAATAGAGGGAAGGCACGATTTTGGTTCGCCTTGATAACCCGTTTGTGCTAATGGGGTTATCCGTTGTTGTTGTATCCCCGAGATAGAGCGTTCATGATTTCTCAAGCGCGTGGAGAGGACGAATCTGTCTTAAGGAAGCGTGAAAGATCACAGCGCTCAACATTTTCCTTACTTGTGTTTTTGTGTCTCAACAATTGAAAGATTTACTGTGTCGTTTCTACAATTTTATGTTTTATGTTATTGTTTATTTGTCTCTAATAGCAATACACGTAATATGTACAACAATCTTAAGACAGATTATTTGTTGCTATTAGAGTGGCTGTTGATATGTGAAATAACTAAATGTAATATGATTATAGCATAAAACAATCTGGTGGTTTTGTCTCTTGAGGAAACCGAAAACTGGTTTAAACTTTGGTTGCAGGCATATTTATTAATGAAATATATTTGCATAAATATTAGTAAATTACATGTGAGTAATTAACGTGTGAAATGTTTTGAGTTTAGACGGTTATGCTATATACATGTAGACAATATGGTTGACGGAAAAAGTGAATGAGACATTGCTTGAAATTTTTTGATATTGTTTTGTTGAGATATATAAAATATGAAGTGGTTTTGTTTTTGGTCAAAACATCTAATGATATTTAAGAATAACAACTACAAGTAACTTAAATGTGAGTTATTGGATGATGAATAGCATAAACTGTTATGGTTTTTTTTTTTTTTTTAGTAAAATGCTATTGATTTTATGTAAAGTGAGATCAGAGTGCTTAAATCTCATCTTATATATATAATAATAAAATCAATCTGAATGTGTTTTGGAAAGAAAAAAAAAAGTACTAAACTGTTTGGTTCATTAGTTATGTTATTCGGTTGTTTGTGTCTCAAAATGCGGGTTGTTGACATGAGCAAAGGAAATTACAATTTATATTTCATAGAACCTGCATGCTATCTTACATTGTTGCATAAACAATATTCGATTGAAAAAAAAACCAAATCTGTTTTTCTCTTCCTCTTAAGTAGGTTTGAGAAATGAGGCACGTCTCCTAAGTAGGACATAATATTGTTGGACTTAATTCATGTAAAACATGTAGATTATTTATTGGTGGGACACTTTGATTTGATCCTTTCTAAATATTTTATTGTTTGATTGTTTTTTCCTAATTGTGCATATTTGGTTTGGAAAGATATATGAAATATGTACTTTGGTAATGCATAGATGCTTTGTGTATTTATGCGATCACTTATACTACATGTGTTATCGTTATCACATAATTAACTTTTTATTTGATTGATGTCAAAGAAATTGACTTGAAGCTACCTTTGCTTTGAAATCTTTGTAATTATTATGGACCACATCTAAGTGCTTAAAGTTTTGAACTTGAATTTGATTTTTAGAAAAGCTATAGTGAGTTTTTCAAGTCGTTTTAGGAGATAACCTACAAACCGGTTGTACTGTATGATGTTATAAAAGTTTGGGAATCAACATTATGATAAAACAATCGAGTGTTCAAAGCATGTTGTCCGAAATCTTGTCATGATACTAGTTTGTGTAACTAGTATTGGTTTCATGACAAAATGTTGAGATTAAACTCATTCTTGCGAAATACGATTTTTGGAGTTATATGGAATCCAAAATATATGTTGTCACAGCTACGCGGTCGTGAAAAAAAAATGCCTATTTTAAACAGTAAATGAATGAGTTTGAGCCCAATTTTTTTAAGTGTGTAGCTAAGACATTAAAAGTGATTTCTGGAAAGAAAAAAAAAATTGAGTTTTAATGGATGGGATGATAATGAGATTTTTATTTTGGTACAAGAGTGGTCTTTCGACATAATACCTTATTATCAAACGGGTCTTTGCTTTCAATGAAAATTTTGAAAAAAAAAAAAAAATGTTACTATATTTGTGTTTGATTTCTTTGAGCATGGTAAGTGTGATTAAAACACTTGTGGTTCATGGTTAGAACAAAGTTTACTGTTACTTTGTGTTGATCGCATATGTTGTTGAATCATAGGTTGAAGTGTTTAAAGACAAAATGTCGATAATGAAGAATCATACACTTGTTTACTTGATTGATACACATTGTGGTGTATATAGTGTCATGAAAAACAACGATGATATTTTTGCAAATTGGTACCTTTTTAAGGTTGTTTGGTGCGGTGTTGTTTAACATTGTGCAACTAATTTTGTAACATGAGAATAAACATGTCGCTCGATTTTGTATCGAGTATTGAAAAGTTTGGATGTTGCAAATATTCTATTGTGAATATTGTTGTGAATAATCAAACTACTTGTTATTCTGGAAAGATGAATAATCGGCAAGACTTGTTATAACTCATATTGCTAATAATCGAACGGTTTGTCATATGTAAGAAATGACTATGTGTTGAATATAACCGTGTAGGACATTGTGAAATGTCAAGAAAGAACACACATATAGATGACAACGAAATATGTTGGTTTATGTAACTAACTTGAATGGTGTGACTGTCATCCAATGTGAGCTATTGTCCATTCGCTAAGTTGGACTTATTTTGATTGTGTAAAATGATTACACATTGATTTTATGTGATTATAATCACATAATAAATTGGGATAATCATATAATGATAAGAGATTAAATGTGATTATATATAATCACAAGTGAATTGGAATGACATATTATAACTGTAGGACTTACTCATATAACTTATGGGATCCTCCTAAAACATGTATGGTTTAAGGTGGTGATTTGTCTTAAAGAAGAATGTTAGTAGATGAAGCTATGAGTAATCAGAATGATGCATCTTCTGTCATACGCTTGATTCCTTGGTCTATAGCATGCTAGATTTGGAATCTGTTAATTATGAGACATTCAAAAAGTTTGCATACACCAGTATGAAACTTGTGAAGTGACAAATTACTACGGATCTTGATGTCATATCCATGGAAAAAAAATCTTATAAACAAGATTAATACATTGAAAGAGAAAACTTTTCTACAAAATTCTTGAGATAAATTCCATGTGGGGGATTCCGGCCTAGCTAGAGTTCAAAAGAACGTCAACAAACATGAAGTTCTTGCCTAGTTGGAATACTCAAGAATTAACTAGAGCGTGATATATTTAGAGTTGCACGAAACTCAAATTTGTACAAACATATTATGTCGATCGACAACTACTCTCGGCAGGTTATCCCTATTGACAATATGAAGTCATAGAATAACTGCGGATCCGCTGTGAAAAGCTAAATGTGAGAGTTAGTTAGCGGTCGTGAAGAGGAATGTGACTAAAGCCCTTGAAAAGTTTATATGAAGGAAAACCTAACCCGGTATTGGAGATCCCAAGATCCGGGTTCAATAGGACAACCTACTTGTATAAACCGAGGTCAACGTGGGGAGTAATAAACTCCACATTTATTTAAGGAGTTAGTAAACTTCCTAGTCCATTCCTATAATGATGACAATATGAGGTTAAGCATATGGCTTTTAATGATTAATCGAGAATCACCTATGTGAGAGAAGTGGGGTCGCTTCTAAGGGGTGTGGGGCGCAATTCTTATGACTCTCAGAACCAAAGCTAATGTTCATGACCATAACGAACATAACTATGAGAACCAAAATGTGTCAAGGAGATATTTGTGTGAATATGTATTGTCGTCTCCACAAACAATGAGACGGTTCAAAGACATCAAGTTCTCTTGGGCGCTAGGAGGCTAAGTATATTTCACGATGGAAGGTTCAAAGGGTAACACCTACCTATCTATGCAAATATCAACTGCAAAACTCTATTACAACTTTTAGTCTTTGAAATTTGTTTCCCGTTATCAATTTCATTCATGTGGGGGATTGTTGGAAAAATGTGGTCAATATGGTTGAATGACAATTGATAATGTCATTATGTATACTAATGTGAATTGAAAATAAAATTAAATTTGTGATTTTATTTTCATTCATGGTACATTATTGAAATTAATTGTATGAATTAATTGCGACCATTTTTCTCATACCCATATTCCTATAAATTGAGAGTTATTCTCTCATTTCAAATACACCGAAAACACATAACTCATTCCTCTCCTTTTGTTGTTGATTCTTTGTGTATCCGGTTCGTAATAGAGGGAAGGCACGATTTTGGTTCGCCTTGATAACCCGTTTGTGCTAATGGGGTTATCCGTTGTTGTTGTATCCTGGGAGATAGACGTTCATGATTTCTCAAGCACCGTGGAGAGGACGAATCTGTCTTAAGGAAACTGTGAGCATCACAGGCCTCAACATTTTCCTTACTTGTGTTTTTGTGTCTCAACAATTGAAAGATTTACGGTATCGTTTCTCTACAATTTTATGTTTTATGTTATTGTTTATTTGTCTCTAATAGCAATACACGTAATATGTACAACATGCTAATGTCAAAACCTTTTTGGACGATACTGAGATAGAAACCGGGCTATATCTAAAACCAGAGTTAGAGAGTTCCATTAGAGCATCGAGAGCTTCTATAATTGTGTTGTCAAAGAATTACGCATCTTCCACATGGTGCCTTAACGAGCTAGTGTTGATCCTTGAACAACATAGGAACTTTAACCAAATAGTTATCCCCATATTCTATCATGTCGATCCTAGCGATGTGAGGAAGCAACAAAACAGCTTCGAAGATGCAATGGCAGATCATAAACAGAAGATGGAAGCAGAAACAAATGCAGAGAAAAAAAAATGAATGGGCTAAAAAGATGGATATATGGAAGAACGCACTTACACAAGTTGCTGATTTAAAAGGGAAAGAACCAAAGGACAGGTAACTAACTACTTTCATCTCTTTGATTATCTCTTTTTCAATATACTTGAGGAATTTCTTTTGACAGAGACTTATACTGAGTATCATTTTGAATAACAATATATGTTTTGTGGAATATGTTTGTGTGTTCCGTGATTTATTATTATTTTTGGTACAATATATAAGCCCTGAAATGCTATTATTTGGATATTTGATGGCAATTAATTAGGAACCAAAGGACATGTAATTAACTACTTTTATCTCTTTCAATATACTTGAATTTCTTTTAACAAAGATTTAAACTGAACATCATTTTCAATTATATTGTCCTGTAGTTTACACTTCTTTTCTTAAAGTTAAAATTTCCTTACAATTATGTTCTCATTTCTATAACAATATATATGATTTTGTGGAATACGATTGTGCGTCCCGTGATTTATTATTATTATTTTGGTACTATAAGCCCTGAAATTTTGATTGCACCGGATACAGTCCATGCTTATTGCAAACATGTAGAGCTAGATAATAACCTATAATTTGGATATCTGATGGTAATTAATTAAGAACGAAGGTATGCTATGATTTATATAATAGTATAGTATGCAAAGTTTGTTAGCCCTTGTTAATTGTATTTAAGTTCAAGTGTTACTTAGTATTATTATTATTAAGTACTTATGTTTAAAAGACATGTTTAAGTATTATGTATTTGGGTCGAATTTCAGGCCTGCTCATGGGTTATATGCAGCCCATGTAGAGGCAGTTAGGATTAGCAGTTACAAAGACAGTTATCTCCCAAAAGTCACAACGTTTGGAGGGAAAGATAATTAACTGCCATTTGGTACCGTTTAGAAACATATATAAGTGTAGTTTTCTGAATCAGAAAACATATCAACTTTATCAATATTACTTATGCTATATATGTTCTTAGTAATTCTTTTCTATCCGTTACTATTACATTGCATCTGCAACATACACAAAACCATAACTGAAATCATGAAGCACTTGTTGAAACCAAAACCACATGGCAATAAACCTGTACACAATTGGTGTCAGAGCTACGGCTCTCATCCTTGGGATAGGCCATGTTCTGGTTTCACATCTGGTAGATATCTCCTAAGAGAAACACCAAGAAGGGTGAACCTGTGGAATGCCAAAAGGAAGAAGACCATCATCTCACCAAAAGGCAAAAGTATTCTGGCACAAACTATGATTGAAAATGAAGCCTTCAACTCTGCAAAAGAGAATGATGATCTATTGAAACTGAAGAAGAAAGTCATGGAAATGAAAAGGGACAAAAAATCCAAGTGTCACATCTGCAGAGAGAAAGGGCATGCCTTTTGGGCATGTAAGGATAGAAAAAGGCTTGCAGCCATGGAACTGCAACAAGAAAAGGAAATAGCAGATCAAGTCATTGCAGAAGAGGCCAGGTACACTGAAAAGGTCTATTTGACTCCTGACTATGTGGTGAAAGGTACTGATTTACAAAATTGGAACAATACTTGGTATGCTAGTAATTCCTACATGTTCCATATGTGTCCCACTAGGGCCTTGTTTAATGAAATAGAGTACAAATTTAAGATGATAGGCAAAGAAGAACATGAGAGGAAATTTATTTTCTCATATGGGGTGGGAGATGTCACAATTAGAACTGATGTAGGGGAAGTAGTGATAAGATCTGTACAATATACTCCTGAGGTATCTTTTAATATGATAAGTTTAGACTTACTCAAGACTCAAGGGTATAGGACAGAGATTGATAATGGTATATGCAGTATATTTTACATGTATCATGATGAAAACAAAGTTCAGTCACCACTGTTAGGAGAGGGAAAGGAACAGATTGATATGAAGGAGATTATCAATGAACACAACCAGTTTTTTGGAGGATCAATTCAAGCAAATGGATCCTACAAATGAATGCTCTCTCATAAGGGGCTTAGAAGATTTAGATTGGAATAAGAATGATACAAAGGACTACATTGATGAAGAGTACATCAGTTATAATGGTACTCTTTATGCACTCAAGGTTAACTCTTTTTCAAGGTACCTGTCATTCATGAATTTGTTGGCAAAAGATGATCTATTGTATAGAAACTGGGAAATATTCAGTAAAAGATTCATTGATTTGGTTAAGTGGTTTTATTTGGTGCATCTCAACTATGATACACTGGATACAATACCACCAAGGGTTAAAGATGTTGAACTGAACTTGCTTTGTTTGCACAAGGCTGTGGAGAATATGGGAGGATACTTCACTGTCACCATAGGTGACAAGTGGGGTGTGATTGCACAATTGCAGGGCTTGGACACAGAATATGCTAATACAGTTAGGACTTGTTACAGAAATTTTATTGATCTCCTTGTTATATATCATGAAACTGCAAGCAGTACTTGGGGTGAAATGCAAAATGAAGTAGGTCAAACCAGTCAAAAGAAGATGGCCAAGGACCTACCATGCCAGAGGGAAGATGCAGTGAAGGATGATACAGTTGGAGATGGAGCAAACAAGTTTGGTGTCAAGTTGGGCAATGGAGAAGAAGATGGAGATGGAAGCAGCCAGGATAGCAATGATTTTGAAATCATTGCCTGATGAAAAGCAAGGAAGGGACAACACTGAAGAACTTGACCTTAAAACAATTAAGGGGGAGATTGTAGCCCTTGTTAATTGTATTTAAGTTCAAGTGTTACTTAGTATTATTATTATTAAGTACTTATGTTTAAAAGACATGTTTAAGTATTATGTATTTGGGTCAAATTTCGGGCCCGCTCATGGGTTATATGCGCCCATGTAGAGGCGATTAGGATAGCGATTACAAAGATGCTTATCTCCCAAAAGTCACAACGTTTGGAGGAAAGATAAGCGCCATTTGGTACCGCTTTAGAAACATATATAAGTGTAGTTTTCAATCGAAAACATATCAACTTATCAATATTACTTATGCTATATCGTTCTTAGTAATTCTTTTCTATCTCATATCGTTACATTGCATCCGCAACATACACAAAACCATAACTGAAATCATGAAGCACTTGTTGAAACCAAAACCACATGGCAATAAACCTGTACACAAAGTTGACCATTCCAAAAAAGAAATATATAATATAACTGAACTATCAAAATTAGTTTTATTACATGCATGGATTGAATTTTCTACTTCTAAGTAAAATTTATTTCAGGCTAGAGACGGATTTTATCAAAGATATTGTCACCAACATCTATCATCAATTAGGCGTACTCCTAAGTAGTGCTCTGCCACAAGACCCACAACTAATTGGGATAGATTATTCTATTGATTTCCTCAGTTCATGGCTCCAAGATGGATCTGAAGTCTGAACATACTGCTGATATCCTCACTATATTGGGTATGGGTGGGATCGGGAAGACATCTTTGGCCAAACATGTCTATAAGTTACATTGTCGTGAATTCAACCGAAGCAGCTTTGTTGAAAATATAAGCAGGCGATGTGTGGAACAATCTAATGGATTCCTTGATGTACAAAAACAACTTTGTGAGGACATTTCAAAAGCAAGTTTAAATCCCGTTCATGATGTTTGTGTGTCCTCTACCATTGAGAATGCACTATCCCATAAAAAGGTGTTTGTAGTACTTGATGATATTGATAGTCTCGACCAGTTGGATGCATTACTTGGAAATAAAGGATTTCATCAAGGAAGCAAAATCATAATAACAACTAAAGACGCATCGTTGACGGAAAGATGTGTACTATTCAATCCGAAAGTTCAACCCAACCACACAAAGCACGGTCTGGAAGGTTTATATGTGTCTGACTCACTAAAGCTTTTATGTCTTCATGCATTCAAGTGTGAAGATCTCAAAGAAGGTTACGAAGCAGTTTCATATGATATTGTGAATTACTGTGAAGGGCATCCGTTGGCTCTCAAAGTTTTAGGCAGATCTCTACATAATCGAGATGTAGCTTACTGGGAAGACTGCATAGCACGGTTAAAGAAAGAACCCGATTCCCATATAAATAACTTCTTGAGAATGAGCTTTAAATCTTTGCCATCCAAAAATGATAAGGAATTTTTTAAGCATATTGCTTGTTTTTTTGTTGGAAGAGACAGAGATTTTACTGAAACAATATTAAAAGCATGTAGTATAAACACAAGATCCGGGATCACTCATCTCATTGATAGATGCCTTCTCCATATCGATTGGAATAACATGTTGAGTATGCATTCACTGATTCAAGAAATGGGAAGAGATGCGGTACTTCAAGAAGCACCTGACAAACCATGGAAGCATAGCCGATTATGGTGTCATGAGGAGTCATTCAAAGTTCTGAAACAAAAAAAGGTAAGAGACATGATATTAGTAATACTTTATGTTTCCAACTATTTTGCATTCTTAATATACATGTAAATAATATTTTTTTACATGGTCCTTTCTTTATAGGGTAAGGGAAATCTACTAGGCCTGAGCCTTGATATGCGGCTGCTTGAGAAAGAGAAGTTGCGAGGATCAAGTGAACTTAAAACAACTGCATTTAGTAATATGGATAGTCTAATGATACTACATCTCGATTATGTGCAAATCAATGGGCCTTATGAGAACTTTCCAGAAGAATTAAGATGGTTGCGCATGTGTGGGTTTCCTTTAAAGTCTATACCTTCAGAGTTGCCAATGGAGAATCTAGTTGCTCTTGACATGTCTTATAGCAGCATCGAATCTTTTGACGTGTCTTGTAGTAACCCTAAACCACTTGAAGGCGGAAAAATGGTAAGAAACTAAAAAGCATATGCTTCAACTATTATTATACATTCATGTTCAGTTACTCCATTTCACTTACTATTACTATATACCATTTCAACAGTTGACTGGATCTTGCTCAAAAGATGACAGGTTGTTGGGTTCTGATGAGTGTGTAAATACTCATCATTTTGGGTCAATCTGAATCGCAAAACGTTTAAAATGCTCGAAATGCATCAAAATCTCGAAAATATCTCAAAATTGCATTTTATATGTTTCGGATGCAAAATGTTCAAAATCGATGAAAATGAGCTAAGTTTGCATAATTGGCGCTTCAAATCCCCAAGTTTCAAAATTGTCGAAATAGTCCCCGAGCACATAATTTCAAAAGAAAAATCACCAAAGGTCCTTTTAAAATCATAAGTTGTCAAAATTAGTCCTTTGGTGAAAAATATCAAAAGTTTTGAGAAATTACAAGTTTGGTCCTCCAAGTTTCAAAATTGGCAAAAATGGCCCTTGGAAAATTGGAAAATGTCAAGTTTGGTCCTTGTACTATGGAAGCTTGTCACTTATAGTCCCTTGGAGCAACTTTGATAATATGGCAGCATTGGTCCCTTAATTTTCAGAAATTACAAAAGTAGTCCTTGTTTATTAAAAGAGCTAAACCCCTTTGGACTTGTCACAAACCCAAATGGACCCTGCCATAAGCCTTTTGGACCCCCTTGTTTTGACCCCCTTACCTTTTAATTAATAAAACCCCCAGTCAACACTGGTCAAACCCCTCACGGGTTTCCCTATTTCCCTCCATCATCATCTCTGTCTTCTTCCCCTGCAACACCTGCTAACACTCAACCTTCCCCCATCATCATCACTACCTCCCCACCTCAACAACCCTCCAAATAACATTAAATGCACCCTTGTCCCTTGCACTCAAACCCACTGGCAAATAAACCATTTTCCCGCCAAAATATGATCATATGGCCAATATTACTTGAAGCCATCCAATGGCCCTGATTATATGTGGGATTAGCTCAGAAAGAGGAGAGAAGGAGAGTTGGGTATAAAAGGAAGGAGGAGAAGCAAGAAAGAGCAAGTAGTTAGTTTAAAATTTTCTTTGTATGTCGTTTTTTATTAGGTTATCTTAATTAGTGTTTTAGAATGTAATCTTAAGTTTCATTGTACTCAAACTAATCTACTTTGTCACTATAATTCATTTCAAGTCTCAATTCAATGTTTCATTTATATTTCATGTTTTGAAGTCCACTGTTGAAAAATTTAATTTTAAACTCTAGCATTCAAGCTTCAAATAGCTTTTTGTTCAGTTCCAATAAGCTTAAATAAGCTTCTTTTAGCTTTTGATAAGCTTTCAAAACAGTTTCAAGCATATTTCATTTATGGTCAACGAAAGTCAATTGGTGATTATACTTGGTTCAGAAATGGAAATGGGTTGAAATGATCTTGAGTTGGTCCGATTTAGTGTTTGGTGTTGGATTGGGTTGGTTTGGTTCTATTGTGATGCTAAAACTCTTTGGACTTCTTGTAAGTTTTAAGCTCAAAACTGTCTTGTATGCTATGGTAATTGTGATCATGTTAGTGCTTAATGTGATGTTTAATTAGTCTTAGGATCTTAGTTTACTGCTTATTTCACTGTCTGCATAAGAGTTATAGGATTAGATGGCTTAATTTGTTTGTTAGATTTATTAAAGGAATGTTTGGATTAGGCTTGAATCTGTTAACTAGTGCTTAATAGTGGATGCAGTTTGTTGTTACAGTCTCAACTAGTCATAACATAGTCATGGCAAGCTTTAAGTTTGTGCCTATTTCCTTAAAAAGTCAAAATAACTTTAAACTTGGTATTGCTTAAAAGCCGTAAGGATCGCTTAGTAAGATAGCTTAGGATAAGATCAGTATCTATAAGTTTAGCTTAATTTAGTCCATTAACATCTTATTTCAACTTAATCAGCCCTTCATTTGATCTCAAATCTCAGTTAAGTCAAACTTCATAACTGTTTTCAAAAGTCAAAATCATGCCAAAACCAGATTTTTGCAGATATTGCAGCCTTTGCACAAGGTTCAATACAGCTTATTAAGGTCTCAAATTTGGTACAGTTGGAGTTTGCTAGGTGGTCTTGAAGACCACATATCTGTTTTTCACTTCAGCTTCTCTGATAAGCCTGTGGATAAGCTCAAACAGGAGGGTCAGGTTGCTGTTTTGCTAAAGAGCAGTTAGCTTATTATCTTGGTAGATCACTGATTAGAGGTTAGGAGTAGTTGCAAATAGTTGCTTTAGAGTAGTTTTAGTATTATTTAGCTTCTATAATCGATGGTGCATTATAGTGCTTATTTGCTTATTTTAAAATGCTTATTTTAAAATGCTTATTTCATATCGCCATACACTACAGCTCTCTTTTCTCTCACATAAGCCCATGTTTTTATATTTTTCATAGCTTTATAATAATATTTTAAAATTTCCACGAATTTTTCATAATTTTTAGCTACTGTTTACTATTTTTCTTAATTAAAAATAGTTTTTAATCCTTTTTAAATAGCTTTTATTGCAAATAATTAAGAAAAAGTTCCAAAAAAATAATTTTTCAATTTTACCAGTTTAAGAAAAATATAAAAGCATAAAAATATTTTTCCCTATTTTTCCCCTTTTATTTGGTATTTTCACAATTTAAATTAGTTTTAAATAGTTTTTAATTCATAGAAAATAGAAAATAATCGAAAAAATACAAAATAGTTTTGAAAATTCTCTTTTGTTATTTTAGATTTTCCAAGTCATAATTTTATTTTTCTATCTTTATTTCATATTTTCTTGTAATTTAGGTTATTATTTAATAAGTAAAATAGTTTTAATTAATAATAATTAGATAAATAGTTTTAAAATAATTTTCTTTTTCTAAAATTTTCTTTTATCATTAGGATTGTAAAATATCATTTTCATATTTTTAGGATTAATCTTGCTTGGTTTCATATTTTCATTTAGACGTCGCGTAGTTTTAAATTCCGCTTTATAAAAACATAAAATCAAAACATCATTTTGCAAATAGTGATAGCGTTTATTTAATATTTTTATCTTTCTAATTTTCTTTAATTTGCATTTAAGCCTTTGTAATTATAGGCTATTTACGTAGTTATAATAATCATAATCCTTTTTCCGTCCAAATCTCTCGATCACTATTCGTTTGGTGATTCTTCGTGATAGCTCATTGGGACATAACGACCGGGAAACACTATACTCCCCGATCTTCATTGAGTTCGTTTCGAACCGCTTTAAGTTTCTTACGGTCGGCCATTCACAGTGGTAGAACTGCGTGAAAACTTTGACTGCGGGGAGCGAATCAAATTTTACGCCACGCTTGGTCAGGTCTTGATTATCTTCCGCTTAGCGATTAGTGATTTGAATATTCACTCTTTGTTCATACCATCCATCTACTTATATTTATATTTTCTTATAAAAATCCAAAATACTCATCTTTATCCTCGCTGACCATTTGATTCTCTTCTTAACCCTCATATGTTTAATTCTAATGACGACGATCATCTTGATTGTATGGAAAAGGATCAACATCATTGTCACAAATACGTGTGTGGCGGTGTGGAAGGCCTAGTTCAAGCGAATTTTGCGATTTGTGCGAATTATCCATCAAAAGTCTTTTCAAAGTTATTTCGACCCCAGCCACATTCCGAAATACGTTCTAATGTTGACTAACCCGTTCGAATGTTAGTGTTACCTCAAGCACCCACCGAGGGTTACGAGGACAATCTCTTTGAATTTAGAGCCCGTAATCTAATTGAACAAATTCATGCCGATGAAAAAGGTAGAAATCGAATTGATTACGATGAACCCGTTCAAACACCGGAGACCATAACGGAGTAGTGGAAATTGCTAGCTCTCGAGCACACCACTTGTCCCACCTCCGGATTTTTCAAAATGCTCTTCGAGACTTGATAGTCATTCGGATCACCATGTTGGTTTTGTTGATTCTTTGAATAAACCGATTCCTTATCATAACTCTCAAATGAAATCGTTTATTCCTTGTGTCGGTTGTGGTGAGCCTCTTTTTGGTTCACCACATCGTTGGTGTACGTGTGTACAATGTGGTAATGATATCCATAACGGAGTTGTTTGTTTTGTGGTTCGAGGAATTCATTTGATTATGATCCTAATCCGAACTCATTTAACGACCCTCAAACTTTTCCATTTACCCACCACAACGGACTTATCTTCATATAATCAACATAACCTTTGTGAATTTTGTGGAGATCCTCACCAAGGATTTGAGTGTCAATCCGGAAACACGTTTGTCTATGAGCAGTTTTCGGTGATGCTCGAACTTTGGTTATGACCAATATCCATATAATTCACTGTCTGCACTCAATGATTTCTTGTTGTGAGTCTTGTGGAGGTCCCCACTTCACTCGATTGTCAAATAGAATCCATTTCCTTGTAACAATCATGACTCTCACGGTTTGACAATTGCCAACCTCCACAAAGACCATACGGTTCAAACTCCACCGAGCCGTTGTCTCAAGAAATCTCCCAAGATTTTGAAACCGTAATGAAAACACTTGATGATATGATTAGTAACTTTAAGAATCAAGTGAGTAGTGAAAAGACCATGGGAGAATTACTAGTCAAGAACGAGAAAAGCGAGGCCCGCAAATCTAGGGAAGAATTATTAGTCCTAGAGCATGCGGCTCTAAGGCGTTCCCAATTTCTCAAGGCAGCTCTATATGACGATGACGAGGAGAGTTTTATCCTTTAAAGATAATATTTCAACTCCTCGATCGGTTGATATCCCGGATTGAGATTCCATCTCAAACAACGCTATCACACCCGATATTCCCACTCACTCTCGAACATGGGGGACGAGCATCTCGACCTTTGTTCACGAAAAGGAATCGGACCAATTCATAAAGTCTAGTGTTGAGAACCTTGTCCCAATCCCAAGAGAGTCATAGGAATTCTTGATCATGTGTGTGATATCCTCCTCCTCTTGTCTTCCAAAATGATCATGTTGAGATGTTCTCCGATTCTAATGATGACGATTCGTTATCTTGTGGAGACATCGTTTATGTGGAAGATTTACCTTCGAGCTTGTTAGCTTAGAAGAAGAGAATGATGAAGTTCTTGACACTGAAATCAAAGATGAAGCTCTTAGTCTTACATTATTGAATGTCGGTCTTCTCATTTCTAAAATCGAGGCTTTCAAAGAGAAACCAATTTCATCTCCTATCCCCATTAAGGGTAGTGACATTCTTTCCGATGATTCTAATCCGGAAATGAAAGCCTCTGTTTTGATAATATGGGAGAGAAGATTAGTGGCGGTACCACTTTTCATTCTCATAATTCTCTCCCGATTATGAATCATTTACATTGGAGGAGTTCACAAGTGAACCCACTCATATCAATTCAATATGATTCATTCACCTTCATGGAGTTCTCGGATGAACTCACTCATATCATATCTCCACGGAGTATGATAATTTCTACTTGATCTAGACACTCCCATAATATGTCTTGATCAAGCAAGCTTAACCGATGAGATTCATGAAACTATGAATTCTCCTATTGAGGATGAAGAGTTAGTCATGATTTCTATCATGATTTTCTTTCTTTTCTTCATATATTCGTCACTTCTCACATTCTTCACTCCTTCGGAATGAAGACATTATCTTGATCCCGCATTTCCATGTACCATTATCTTGAGCCGGGAATATATCTCATCGGTGTGGAACCTTAACGCGCTTCAAATGTTTGTCCAAACATCTTGAATGAAAGTCCGATGGAGATTGTTTCTTCCACTTTGCTTCCCCATGAACAAATTAATTCGGGTCGAGTCAAGCTAGTGACTCGGTAATCAAAAACATGAGCTAAACATGGGTTTTCACCCGTGTGTACCACCAGTGTGGGGAGTTGCCCCACATGTTATGTATATATATAAGTTTTCTAAAAAAAAAAAAAAAAAAAAAAAAAAAAACAACTTTCAAAATAATGGCCGTAGTATTTCCCTTTCACATTCTTTGTTTCGGCATAACCGCTGGTACTTTGAATATTGAGGCAATATTCATTTCTAAGTGTGGGGAATTCTCACGAATTTTATCATGTAATTATACCTAATTCCCCATTTTGGCCAAATTTTTTTGAGTAAGTGTTTTGCACTTACTCAATTGGTTATCGATCCGCCTTGTCTAATAAACTAAAGGATTGGCTAATCCGAGAGCAAACGGCTCTTGGTAAAGATATCTCAAATCCGTTGATGACTTGCAATTTGCCCAAAATTGTATGGTATTCATTTCGCCATATCCTAAAAAGTGAAGAGTTGGCTAGCCCAAGTTTATGGCTTGTGGTAAAGGCGTGGAAAAACCATAATTGGTAATCACTCACCAAAGATAATATTGATAATTTATCTAAGAGTTGGCTAGTCCGAAGCAAACGGCACGGTAAAGACAAATCAAATCCGTTGGAAGCGGTGGTTTGCTCAAAATCACATGGTTATCGGTGTACCATGGTTCTTACTTGAACTAAAACATTTGGCTACTCCGAAGTAATGGCTTTTGGTAAAGAGATTCAAATCCATTAAGTTTTCTCAAAAAGATTGCTAGGGACTAGCAATAGTTTAGTGTGGGGATTGATGAGTGTGTAAATACTCATCATTTTGGGTCAATCTGAGCAAAACGTTTAAAAATGCTCGAAATGCATCAAAATCTTGAAAATATCTCAAAATTGCATTTTATATGTTTCGGATGCAAAATGTTCAAAATCGGATGAAAAATGAGCTAAGTTTGCATAATTGGCGCTTTCAGTCCCCAAGTTTCAAAAATTGTTAGAAATAGTCCACAGCGCATAATTTCAAAGAAAAATCACCAAAGGTCCTTTTAAAATCATAAGTTGTCAAAATTAGTCCTTTGGTGAAAAATATCAAAGTTTTGAGAAATTACAAGTTTGGTCCTCGAGTTTCAAAATTGGCAAAAATGGCCCTTGGAAAATTGGAAAATGTCAAGTTTGGTCCTTGTACTATGGAAGCTTGTCACTTATAGTCCCTTGGAGCAACTTTGATAATATGGCGACATTGGTCCCTTAATTTTCGAAATTACAAAAGTAGTCCTTGTTTATTAAAGAGCTAAACCCTTTGGACTTGTCACAAACCCAAATGGACCACCCATAAGCCTTTTGGACCCCTTGTTTTGACCCTTCCCTTTAATAATAAAACCCCGGTCGACAATTCAAACCCTCGCGGGTTTCCTCTTTCCTCCATCATCATCTCTTCTTCCCCCTGCAACACTGCTAACACTCGACCTTCCCCATCATCATCACTACCTCCCCACCTCAACAACCCTCCAAATAACATTAAATGCACCCTTGTCCCTTGCACTCAACCCCACGGCAAATAAACCATTTTCCATGCAAAATATGATCCTATGGCCAATATTACTTGAAGCCATCCAATGGCCCTGATTATATGTGGGATTAGCTCAGAAAGAGGAGAGAAGGAGAGTTGGGTATAAAAGGAAGGAGGAGAAGCAAGAAAGAGCAAGTAGTTAGTTTAAAATTTTCTTTGTATGTCGTTTTTATTAGGTTATCTTAATTAGTGTTTCAGAATGTAATCTTAAGTTTCATTGTACTCAAACTAATCTACTTTGTCACTATAATTCATTTCAAGTCTCAATTCAATGTTTCATTTATATTTCATGTTTTGAAGTCCTTTGTTGAAAAATTTAATTTTAAACTCTAGCATTCAAGCTTGAATAGCTTTTGTTCAGTTCAATAAGCTTAAATAAGCTTCTTTTAGCTTTGATAAGCTTTCAAAGCAGTTTCAAGCATATTTCATTTATGGTCAACGAAAGTCAGCTGGTGATTATACTTGGTTCGAAATGGAAATGGGTTGAAATGATCTTGAGTTGGAGTCCGATTTAGTGTTTGGTGTTGGATTGGGTTGGTTTGGTTCTATTGTGATGCTAAAACTCGCTAGACTTCTTGTAAGTTTTAAGCTCAAAGCTGTCTTGTATGCTATGGTAATTGTGATCATGTTAGTGCTTAATGTGATGTTTAATTAGTCTTAGGATCTTAGTTTCTTGCTTATTTCACTTTGCGCATAAGAGTTATAGGATTAGATGGCTTAATTTGTTTGTTAGATTTATTAAAGGAATGTTTGGATTAGGCTTGAATACATTAACTAGTGCTTAATAGTGGATGCGGTTTGTTGTTACAGATCTCAACTAGTCATAACATAGTCATTGCAAGCTTTAAGTTTGTGCTATTTCCTTAAAAAGTCAAAATAACTTTAAACTTGGTATTGCTTAAAAGCTGTAAGATCGAGTTAGTAAGATAGCTTAGGATAAGATCGGTATCTATAAGTTTAGCTTAATTTAGTCCATTAACATCTTATTTCAACTTAATCGACCCTTCATTTGATCTCGAATCTCGGTTAAGTCAAACTTCATAGCTTTTTCAAAGTCAAAATCATGCAAAACCAGTTTTTGCGGATATTGCGACCTTTGCACAAGGTTCAATCTGACTTATTAAGGTCTCAAATTTGATACAGTTGGAGTTTGCTAGGTGGTCTTGAAGACCACATATCATTTTCACTTGACTTCTCGATAAGCACGTGGATAAGCTCAAACAGAGGTCGGGTTCTTTGTTTTCTTCAAGCGGTTAGCTTATTATCTTGGTAGATCACTGATTAGAGGTTAGGAGTAGTTGCAAATAGTTTCTTTAGAGTAGTTTTAGTATTATTTAGCTTCTATAATCAGATGGTGCATTATAGTGCTTATTTGCTTATTTTAAAATGCTTATTTCCATATCAGTTACACTATAGCTCTCTTTTCTCTCACATAAGTCCATGTTTTTATATTTTTCATAGCTTTATAATAATATTTTAGAATTTCCACGAATTTTTCATAATTTGTAGCTACTGTTTACTATTTTTCTTAATTAAAAATAGTTTTTAATCCTTTTTAAATAGCTTTTATTGCAAATAATTAAGAAAAAGTTCCAAAAAATAATTTTTCAATTTTACCAGTTTAAGAAAAATATAAAAAGCATAAAAAATATTTTTCCCTATTTTTCCCCTTTTATTTGGTATTTTTCACAATTTAAATTAGTTTTAAATAGTTTTTAATTCATAGAAAATAGAAAAATAATCAGAAAAATACAAAAATAGTTTTGAAAATTCTCTTTTGTTATTTTAGATTTTTCCAAGTCATAATTTTATTTTTCTATCTTTATTTCATATTTTCTTGTAATTTAGGTTATTATTTAATAAGTAAAAATAGTTTTTAATTAATAATAATTAGATAAATAGTTTTAAAAATAATTTTCTTTTTCTAAAATTTTCTTTTATCATTAGGATTGTAAAATATCATTTTCATATTTTTAGGATTAATCTTGCTTGATTTCATATTTTCATTTTATGCGTCGCGTAGTTTTAAATTCCGGTTTATAAAACATAAAATCAAAAACATCATTTTGCAAATAGTGATAGCGTTTATTTAATATTTTTATCTTTCTAATTTTCTTTAATTTGCATTTAAGCCTTTGTAATTATAGGCTATTTACGTAGTTATAATAATCCGATCCACTTTTACATCGAATCGCCGATCACTATTCGTTTGGTGATTCTTAGCATAGCTCATTGGGACATAACGACCGGGAAACACTATACTCCCGATCTTCATTGAGTTCGTTTACGAACCGTTTTAAGTTTCTTCTGATCGGCCATTCATGAGTGGTAAACTGCGTGAAAACTTGATTGATCGGGAGGCGAATCAAATTTTAAGCGCCACGGGAGTTGTTCCACTTTAATAATAATGGAAATACATTTAATAGAGCCACAGATATTGGGCCTCATTTCGCCTAATAAAACAAAAAAATTTCTTGGTCTATGTTCCACTTTAACACACCTGTGACCCATCAGTCTTTAATGGGGGAGAGAGAAAACCCTCACACCCCCTAAAATTTTTCTAGGGGGTGCAAGGATAGGAAAAATGGTAAGAAACTAAAAAGCATATGCTTCAACTATTATTATACATTCATGTTAAGTTACTCCATTTCACTTACTATTACTATATACCATTTCAACAGTTGACTGGATCTTGCTCAAAAGATGACAGGTTGTTGGGTTCGTTGAAGATTCTTAATCTAAGTTACTGCTATAAGCTTAATTGTATTGTTGGCTTTTGTGAACTCCCTATGCTTGAGAGTTTATTTCTTAGAAAGTGCACGAGTTTGATTGAAGTCAGTGAATCAATTGACCATTGTGATGAGCTTGTCTTCATTGATCTCAGTAACTGCAAAGAGTTTATAAGAATGCTTCCAAGAACGTTAGCCAAGTTAAAGAAGGTTGAACAGCTGGTACTAGATGGATGTAATATAGGTGAACTTGCCATGAAGGTTGTACCAAGAGATTCGAAGTCCTTAGCGATTTATTTACCGACCTCATTAGTAAGGTTGCCACTTGCAAATAATAAGTTGTCCAATGAATCCTTTCCCATGGACTTCAGTTGCCTATCTATGTTTGTTGACGGATTTATGTTTAGATGATAATCCAATAGTTTCAATGCCCAATTGTGTGAGAAGTCTTCCTAGGCTTAAGACACTTAGTTTGCAGGACTGTGAAATGCTGGTGTCAATCGAAAATCCTCCACGTACACTAAAGGAGTTGAAATACCAGGTTTTCGCGAAGAGTATCCTAGATGGTTATTATAAGTCTTCGATACAGAAAATTGCATTTGATCCAGAAATGTCCCCACTCAACTTCTGGTTTATTTTAGGTTATTTAGCATCTTCATCCATTGAAATTGAAGGGATTATCAAAATCCAACCAATAGCAGGTGTTGATGATGCTATCTTATGTAGTTTGAGGTGGAGGAACTTAGAGTTCATTAAAAAAAGGCGTGTGGGAACGCATCGTCATAAAAGAGGACCAGAGGGATCTCAAACCCAGGTTCCTCTAACTAACTATATGTGTTTATATGAATATGTATAGATAGATAACTTATTCAGGTTAATTTTGTTTGTGTTTTGGCAGATTTATTACGAATTTGCAATATTCAACACAATTTATGGGGGGAAAGTGATGCCAACATGGATTAGGCGTAGAAGCAAGGGGGCTTCAATTTCATTTACCATTCCATCATCTCCTGAAAAGCTTAGAGGATTGAATGTCTGCTATGTTCAGACATTAAAATTTCCATATTGGAGGTTTGAAGATCAAGATAGAGATTCTGTATACCCAATTCATCAGTTGATTCATTTGCCACGTATCAAAATTATTAATATAACAAAGAACCTCACCTGGATATACAAGCATTATATTGACAGTGTCAATGTGGGTGGAAAGAGTTTAACATTCTTAAGCCATTGGATGTTTGGGGAGAATGAGATGGAAGATGGTGACCAACTTACTATTTTTATTAAACATGTAGTGCATTGTGATCCTCATTATAATATAAGGGAGTGTGGAGTTAGTGTTGTGTATGATGATGATGATGATGATGGAAAGAATGAGAAGGAAGAAAATGCGTTGAGTTATTACAAGTCGTGGAATCATATCATTGGTGGAGATCTCTCTCCTTTTCAGTTAACAACAGGGGAATAAAACCTACATAACAAGTTTTCTATGTGGTATAAAGGTAGAACCCGTTTACTACTTTTTAGAGTTGTTGTTTGTTGTATTAATTTTTAGTATTATTATTATGGGATGATCTAATCTTGCACCCCCATTTTTCCTTCCCATGCACCTCACTAGGCGTGATCATTAGCCCATTCATCGTTTGTCATTTTTTTTATTTTTATTTTTGTTTTTGTTTTGTTTTTTTTGTTTGTGTATAGTTTTTGTTTTGTTTTGTTTATAAACTTTTTATAAACTTTTAATAAACTTTTATAAACTTTTTATAAACTTTTTATAAACTTTTTTATAAACCTTTTTATAAACTTTTTAATAAACTTTTATAAACTTTTTATAAACTTTTTAATAAACTTTTATAAACTTTTTATAAACTTTTTAATAAACTTTTATAACCTTTTTATAAACTTTTTATAAACTTTTTTATAAACTTTTTATAAAATTTTATAAAAAAGTTTATAAAATTTATTAAAAAGTTTATAAAAATAACGTAAAATAAATACCATATAAAACACTACACAAATAAATACACTATACATATAAAAACACTACACAAATTAAATATACCACACAAATAAACACTACACAATTAAATAAAATAAATACATTATACATATAAAAACACTATCAAATTAAATATCTGCACAAATAAATACTACACAATTAAATAAAAAAAAATAAAAAAATAAAAAAAGTAGTCATGCGATAATAAAAAAACAATGGAAATCGTTTAATAGAGCCAGATATTGGGCCTCATTTAGCTTAATAAAACAAAAAATTCTTGGTCTATGTTCCACTTTAACACACCGTGACCCATCGAGTCTTTAATAGGGAGAGAAAACCTCACACACCTAAAATTTTTCAGGGGTGCAAGGATAGGAAAATGGTAAGAAACTAAAAGCATATGCTTCAACTATTATTATACATTCATGTTCGATTACTCCATTTCACTTACTATTACTATATACCATTTCAACAGTTGATGGATCTTGCTCAAAGATGACAGGTTGTTGGGTTCGTTGAAGATTCTTAATCTAAGTTCTTGCTATAAGCTTAATTGTATTCTTGGCTTTTGTGAACTCCCATGCTTGAGAGTTTATTTCTTAGAAGCTGCGAGTTTGATTGAAGTCGATGAATCAATTGACCATTGTGATGAGCTTGTCTTCATTGATCTCGATAGCGCAAAGAGTTTATAAGAATGCTTCCAAGAGCGTTAGCCAAGTTAAAGAAGGTTGAGCAGTGGTACTAGATGGATGTAATATAGGTGAACTTGCCATGAAGGTTGTACCAAGAGATTCGAAGTCCTTAGCGATTTATTTATGACCTCATTAGTAAGGTTGTCACTTGCAAATAATAAGTTGTCCAATAGATCCTTTCCATGGACTTGATTGCCTATCTATGTTTGTTGACGGATTTATGTTTAGATGATAATCCAATAGTTTCAATGCCCAATTGTGTGAGAAGTCTTCTAGGCTTAAGACACTTAGTTTGCGGGGCCGTGAAATCTTTGGTGTCGATCGAAAATCCTCCACGTACACTCAAAGGAGTTGAAATACCGGGTTTTGTGAAGAGTATCCTAGATGGTTATTATAAGTCTTGATACGAAAATTGCATTTGATTGAAAATGTCCCCACTCAACTTCGGTTTATTTTAGGTTATTTAGCATCTTCATCCATTGAAATTGAAGGATTATCAAAATCGACCAATAGCGGTGTTGATGATGCTATCTTATGTAGTTTGAGGTGGAGGAACTTAGAGTTCATTAAAAAAAAGGCGTGTGGGAACGCATCGTCATAAAAGAGGACCAGAGGGATCTCAAACCCAGGTTCCTCTAACTAACTATATGTGTTTATATGAATATGTATAGATAGATAACTTATTCTGGTTAATTTTGTTTGTGTTTTGGCAGATTTATTACGAATTTGGAATATTCAACACAATTTATGGGGGGAAAGTGATGCCAACATGGATTATGCGTAGAAGCAAGGGGCTTCAATTTCATTTACCATTCCATCATCTCTGAAAAGCTCGAGAGGATTGAATGTACGCTATGTTCGGACATTAAATTTCCATATTGGAGGTCTGAAGATCAAGATAGAGATTCTGTATACCCAATTCATCAGTTGATTCATTTGCCACGTATCAAAATTATTAATATAACAAAGAACCTCACCTGGATATACAAGCATTATATTGACAGTGTCAATGTGGGTGGAAAGAGTTTAACATTCTTAAGCCATTGGATGTTTGGAGAGAATGAGATGGAAGATGGTGACCAACTTACTATTTTTATTAAACATGTAGTGCATTGTGATCCTCATTATAATATAAGGGAGTGTGGAGTTAGTGTTGTGTATGATGATGATGATGATGGAAAGAATGAGAAGGAAGAAAATGCGTTGAGTTATTACAAGTCGTGGAATCATATCATTGGTGGAAATCTCTCTCCTTTTCAGTTAACAACAGGGGAATAAAACCTACATAACAAGTTTTCTATGTGGTATAAAGGTAGAACCCGTTTACTACTTTTTAGAGTTGTTGTTTGTTGTATTACTTTTTAGTATTATTATTATGGGATGATCAATCTTGCACCTCTTTTTCCTTCCCACGTACCTCACTTAAGCGTCGTTGGCGTCGTTCATTCAGTTTGTTTTTTTTTTTTTTTTTTTTTTTTTTTGTATAGTTTTGTTTTGTTTTGTTTATAAACTTTTTAATAAACTTTTATAAACTTTTTAAAAACTTTTATAAACTTTTTTATAAACCTTTTTATAAACTTTTATAAACTTTTTATAAACTTTTTAATAAACTTTTTATAAACTTTTTTATAAACTTTTTTATAAACTTTTTATAAAGTTTTATAAAAAGTTTATAAAATATTAAAAAGTTTATAAAAATAACGTAAAATAAATACCATATAAAAGCACTACTGTGAAATAAATACACTATACATATAAAACACTACACAAATTAAATATACCACACAAATAAACACTACACAATTAAATAAAATAAATACATTATCACGTATAAAAGCATTTATCTGAATTAAATATCTGCACAAATAAATCTTCACAATTAAATAAAATAAAATAAAAAAAATAAAAAGTAGCCATAGCATAATAAAAAAAAACAATGAAAATCATTTAATGAGGCGCGGATATTGGGCCTCGTTTAAGCTAATAAAACAAAAAAATTCTTGGTCATGTTCCACTTTAACACACCTGTGACCATGGTCTTTAATGGGGAGAGAAGCCTCACACCACTAAAATTTTTACAGGGGTGCGAGGATAGTAGGTCCCATTATTATTTTTTTATCTCGGGAAAAGAAAGACACTTTAAAGCTTTCTCCCAGAAAAACTCCAACACACGTGGTCGCGCAATTGAAGTATGTTTTCAATACCCAAACTCTTTTTCATAACTCGAACAAAAAACACACATAACCGAATATTTATTAATTATAGCTCTTAATTGGTCACAGGATGTATCAAAATAGAAGTAATTATAACCTTGCTATGGAAGGACTCATTACACATCATCATTTCAAGGCGTTGCAGCTTTTATTATTTTTTGTTTGGCGTTGGAAAATCTATAATCGCGTTCTCACTTTCTCGCACAGGTTGTGTTTAAGTTCTATTTAGAGGGCTAGGTATTGGTGCTGTGGGTGGTGTCATAGAAAAAAGTAGTTTCACTTGAACTTTTTAATGGCATTAGTTTTAATCACAGCGTGAAATATCACTCCTTGGCATAACATCAATTTTATGGTGTCGTCGTGCATTAGACCACATATATATATATATATATATATATATATATATATATATATATATATATATATATATATATATATATATATATATATATATATATATATATATATATATATATATATATATATATATATATATATAAAATGGAAAAATGGTCAAAGTGGAAAAAGTGAAAAATGTTGAAAGTTGAATGTTGAAAACATGGTCGATGGAGAGAGAAATAAATAATATAATTAATACTCTTATTAAAACACCCCATTTCTTAAAAAGTCTGATAATTTATTCACATTGTACACCAAATTAAAAGCACATCTACCAAATTAAAAACAACCAATTGAAACCGTCTGGGTTGACCCGTTGAAACCGATATTGGGTTGACTGTTGAAACCGATACGGGTTGACGGGACGCTTCAAACCGGTGGTGACAGGTTTAATTTGACATTTTTTCGACCCAACCCATCGGTTTGACTCGGTTTAATCGACTTGTTTTTTATCGGAGCGGTTCAACCAGTTGAATCACACAGGTGAAATCGGGTTTCAAATTTGACAAAATTATATGAGAAATGATAAAGTAGTTGTGGAACCCGTGACAATTTTTTGAAAGGAGGCCAAAGTAATTGTAGTTTTGGTTTATTTTCTTTGACACATGTAATTTGTCATTTGTATATTGTTATTTTAAAAATGTTGCTCTTGCACCATTTAAGGACTAGCATATATGAATCGTCGTTTAAAAGTTAATATATATTGTATAGCCCTTTGTCAGGTGTATCGATAATGTTATGTAAGTTTATTAAAATCACAAAAATAAATAGTATTGTTATCTTTAGCGATAATTATTTGTACCTCAAACAAATAAACTTTGAACAATGCATAAATATCTATACAAATTGATAGTACAAAATAATCTTATATGGTGATATCCAATTTGCAAAGTTCAATTTTAAAAGCCACACCAAATGATAAGCGTTACGTATGTAAAAAATAGTTATCATTGCCTAAATTCTTGACAAAACAAGGAAAAGCGGTCACACGTGTTGGTATACTCTAAACTACTGATATAATATTCTAACTACATATCACAATTCTTTTGTAATCTTGAATCTATTATTACTAAAAATCTTAATAACTTAAAACAATCCTATTAGAAAGTATACTCACACTTAGATCGACTCCACATAATTTTTAAAAAACTATATATTTATCTTGCTATGCAACCCGCATCAATTGTAGTTATTCGAAAATGATTCTCAATCTTACAAATCTGGTTTGTTGAAAGAAACATGGGTCGTCGGACTTTCGCAGAAAACTAGACATTCTGCCGCATTGGCAGGTATCTTCGTCAGTATATATATATATATATATATATTTTCAATATTTCATTTATTTAAATAAATAAATTATAAGTACAAAATTACTTAAATAAAATGTTAACCAAGAAATATGTAGTATGATATTTAGATATTCCCAACACCAACTAGTTATTCCTTGGCCCAATATCACATTAAACCCGGCCCAATTAAAAAATACTAAACCTAATACGTAGTATTTCTTTACCTTCCAGCCAGAAACTTGGTCTTCTTCCTGCTACCAAACCTTAAAAAAAAAACAAAAAAACAAAAAAACAAAAAAAAAAAAAAAACAAAACTCCATTTATTTATTTATTTTTTTTTTTTTTAATTTCATAAATAGTTCATGTGGTTTGTTGGGTTTAACAGAAATAGTCCATAAACTTTTTTCTAACGGATCATCTCCCGATGGTTGTGACCTATAACGGGTTTGGTCCCTTGACCAATATTTTCGTTAGTTTGACCGTCAAAATAACAGGAAATGACATAAATACTCTTAAAATAAGGTCCTTGTGGTTTGTGGGGTATCACGAATTTAGTCACTAATTTTTTTTTTATTATGTTTTCGTTCATTATCATACGTTTTTATCCGTTTTCGTCCATTTTTTTACGTTTTCGTCCGTTTTTCTTACGTTTATATACGTTTTGTCCGTTTTTATACATTTTCTTCCGTATTTATACGTTTTCGTTTATTTTCATAGGTTTTTATTCGTTTTTGTCCGTTCTTATAAGTATTCATCTTCCTTTTTTCGTTTTCATACGTTTTTATATGTTTTCGTCCATTTTATACGTTTCATCCGTTTTTATACGTATTCGTCCTTTTTATATGTTTTCATCTGTTTTCGTCCGTTTTTATACGTTTTCATCCATTTTCGTCCGTTTATAAAAAGCAGTAAGCTCCGCTCCAAAATTTCATTGTACTTAAGACCTTAATCGAAATTAAGCACGATTTATAGCATCATGAAATTTTCTAAACATCACATTTGCATATCATTTGGCATATGCATGATCAATGCAGAAAGCGTTCATAAATATACTGTTGTGATCGAACAAAATTTCCCGATCACGATAATCTTAAAATACGTAACGGATACATAAAAATATGAAATAAACTATAATAAAAATATATTAAAATTAATATTGGGCTTCAGAACTTATTGGACTTCATACCACCTCACGACCCAACCCAACATGTCATTGGGCCTCATATCCGAACCAAGCCCACACCATTTCTTTTTGGGCCTCGCTACCTATTCGAGCCCAACACGTTTAGTTGTTCCTTTGGGCTTAGCTCTTGTACACGGTCCATAAACAAAGCCCGAAACACCCTTGATATTTCTTGGGCCTAGCTGCGAGCCCAACTCGCCCCAAATGAAACACCAAAGTCCAACCATTTTACACTTACAAAAATTTTGATATGTCTCTTGTGAATTTTGTAACCGGTCGAGTAAAGGAGAAACCAAACTAAATCAAAACTAGAAACCTTTCTTTGAGTCCTAAACATAGCGTGTAAGGGTAGACAAAGGGAGACAAAACACAACTTTAGCCACCCTAACCCTTTAGTTTAATATCCTAAGACCACTTGACCATACTTTGACTTCATTACACAATGGATTTTGTGTCTTTTTCTTGCCCAACTAGCTCGACATGTCCACCATCCTTCCCATATTTTCGGCTGCCATGGTGCACGCCCAAAGACCAAGTTCAAAACACGTCTAAAATCCTAAGACTAGGTGACCTAAGAGTTAAATATAAGAAAGACCATGCTACCTTACTTCTTTATAAACACACGACACACTCACATTCTTTCAAACTTACTCATATCATTTCACACAATTACACATAACTCGTCCATTGTGAGTACTAAAAGGGAAAGGAACAAGCAAAGGAAAATCGAATAGGAAACAAGGTTTAAAGCTAAGGAACTTGGGTAAAACAATAGGTTGGATATCGTTATAAGGAGAACACGGGGTTTAGAGCTCGAATCACCTTCACATTGTTCATCTCCACTCGTAACGAGTGTTGTAAGTACCTCTAGTACACTCATTTCATTTCCAACTCGTTTAGTTTACACATGTTTTATCACACGTTAAAAATGTTACGTGCACCATTTCACACTAGATCGTATTATGTGCTTGGTATAGACAATTTCGACACATAGTTTACATGTTAACACTAGTTAAAAACGTCGAAAACACATCACACACTCTTGAGAAACTCTCGTACACCTTAAAAACCCACTCAAAGGCTAACGGGCCTAAAGCCCAACTGTTAAGCCCAATGAGCCCAAACCGTTTCCAATTAAAACCCAACCCGGCCCAATATGGTGAAAATAAGCTAATAAGCTATAAAAATAAGTTGGAAATAAGTTTGTACTCATTTACAAAGTTTTCGTTTTTCTAAAAATGTATTCGGACCTAAATTGCAAATATTATTGTCCTTGGGTTAAAATTGTAACTTTTTTAGAAGTTAAAGGGTCTTATAGTACGTATATTAAACATACATGAAAAGTCTAAGGGCTATTATGGCCATATTCGAAAGTATAGGGGAAGGATTTCACGTGCATGCGCATGAATAAAACCACGAGGACCAATTTTGCCAATTTTTTGAACTAGTTATAAGTTAAAGTTAGGGTGAAAAGTGTAAACTTAAAGAATCTAAGGTTTAAACGTGTAAAAACAAGTCTTGGAAGGCTGATTTTGTAAAAGTAGTTTTCCCAAGGGGTAAAACTGTCAAATCTGAAAGTTTTGGTATAAAAACACATTTGGGTAGAAAGTGTCATTTTCTCAAACTTGGAGGACTAAACTCGTACTTTTCGTAACTTGAGGGTAAAAAGTGTAAATTCGGTAAAAGTTTAGAAAAACTTATAAACTTAACGTAACTTCGTAAAAAATGAGTATTTTGATTTTATGAGTATCTTATTATCGGATATCGTTGAATATGTTATATATATATATATATATATATATTTATAATAATATAATATATATATATATATATAATCGATAAAATGCACGGGGAATCTAAACAAGTTAAAATACTCAACAAACTATTAAGATCACAACGGGAAAAACATTTCACTTATGCGTAAGTGAGGATCATTAACTAAGGCAATGTAGCAAGTAAAATTAACTTAAAAGCGTTAAGCACGCATACACACTATTGGATTGGACAATCCAATGATCTATTGAATAAGAATATTCAATGCTCTATTATTTTGGTCATGAACCAAAATGTTCATCATCTTGAGACTCGCCATCTCATCATTTTAGGTTTCGGTTTGGAACCTCCGCTACATTGTGCTTGATCTGTTTGTGCTTGTTCATATCATCAAGGTGAGTTCATAGCCTCGCTTTTACTTTATTTTGCAAACCCACGAGGAGATACATGCTCTAAACTAGAACACAAGGTTTTTCATAAATGTTCGCTTCTTGATTATTGGTCTTGCCTAAGTATTTAGCCATAAGTCCCCGATCATGAACCATTAGTCACCGCGAGTGAGCGTAGATATCGTGAATAGTACTATGGGTATTAACGACCCGTTTGGTTATAGAGAAATAACCAGGGCGCACCATATTTGAATTGCATTAGGTAATTGGCTATTACCTCCTTTGGGGTAAAACTTACGTATACCACTAATTCGGTGTATGCAGTTGAGTCTTGGTTGCATGAGCTTAGCGCATAATAATCTGTGATTTTTCCTTATGATATTGTTAGTTTACAATGATCATGCTCTTATACTTGTGTTCAACTTTATTTAAACCTATGAATTTCACTCAACATTTTTGTTGACCTTTTTAAGCATGTTATCTCAGGTAATCTGTGAAGATTATGACCAAGGCGCGGAGTGGGGCTTGGCAAGGCTTATCTGGTGGTGTAAAACATAAAGTTGTCATTTCTTTCAAACTCATGATCTTTCTTTTGGGAAAAACACTTGAACAATTTACAATGTTTTGTAACAACTATGAGTTTTCGATGAATGATAACTACTTTTAATAAAACGTCTCTTTCGAGTCGTTTTCTATAATTATTGACTATGATCTCCATTCGAGTAACACCCGAATTAGTCTTCCGCTGTCATTAAGATTTTGGGGTGTTCTGATTGGCATCGAGCCAAGGTTATAGAGAACCAAAGAGTTTTTCAAAACATTTGGACTATAACCGCACTTTTAAAGCGGGACTATTTTACACCAACGCCTTATGCCCTTCCGTGACCGCTCTATGCATTAGGATTGATGCATCACTAGATCATAAGTAAATTGCATTCATTTTAGTTAGGCATGGAGATTTGCTTGGCAAATATCGTAGCTAACTAAAATCTTGTTAATCATACTATTTGGCATTTTACTTACATTAATTTATGGGTTGTTCTGATACCATGTCGCTTCCCACCGGTTGTTACGTCTCGAGACAACGAGATGGAAGACACTATGTCCTCTACGATTGTCAATATGCCGACTCATCCCAGTCGGTCATACCGACTCTTTGTTTGGACGAGGCCGAACCTTTTGAGGAAGGTGAAGTTGCCCGAACTCCTCTTGTTCAACTATGATTGCTCGCTCTCAAGAGCATAATGCTTTTGCTACTATGACCTTAGATCGATTATTACAGTCGCATCAATGGCTACACTTGAGATGTCGTTGTGGATGATGGATCATCCAAGTCATCCAAAACGCCGACTACGCTTCATCGGACTCTTGATATCATCTTCCTACCGATCCGTCGTCGCCGGCGTAGGATCCGTGTTCTTAAGCCTTATGAGCTGAGCCGTTTGGAGTGCCTTATAGACGCATCCTAAGGTACTATCTTCAAACACACCGCTAGGAAGCGTGTGCGATCCATCACTATGACTCATGTGATACCATCACCGATCACCATCGGCTCGGTCACCATCTACTCGGTCATCACCGGTTACACCTCTTTGTTCCACCTCTCGCTACTTCACCACCACCACCACCCTCATGTATTCTACCATCGGACCACCATTGTTCTGTTTCATCACCGCCTCTGACATCACCTCCATTGGACACTTTCGGTGAGCCATCCTTACCGCTTTGCATTAAGTGCTATCCACCATCACTATCGATCGACATGCCTACTCAGTGGACGTTGAGACCGGACCAAGGAAGAAGGCGGTGCTAGGCGATGGTCATTCTTGATACCACTACTTCGTCGTTGGAGAGAGGAGGAGCACCTAGTTCATTCGAGCTTGGAGAGCTCAACCACGCACCTGACTCGATTACGCATTACGGTGAGCACATACACCACACCATTCCTCTATTGGCTACGAGACTCGTTGACACGAAGACCGGTTGAGTGAGCTCTGGCGCATTATGATGAGATTCCGCTAGTTAGGATAGAGAGCTTGGAGGAGGAGGTCGAGAACCTCGTGATAGGTCGCTACTCCATTGAGATTGTGTTTGACATGATGAGCGCCCAGTTGTGGAGGCGAGAGAGGCCGTGACCAGTTGACCCGAGGCTTGAGACTCTTGTTCGAGATGCTAGTACTTTGAGAGACACTTGCCTTAGGCGAGAGAGAGCCTTGCATCACGAGCTTGCATCCGCTCATGCTCACACTGCTATCCTAGAGCGGAGGATTGATGACCTCGAGGCGAGAGATCGAGCACGTGAGCGAGGATCCGAGATTTGTGACCATGGTTGAGGAGATTCGCCGTCGTCATGATGGCGCATCGGAGATCGTAGATTCTAGTCATCTTTATTTTAGTATGTATCATAAAGCCGCCATATGAGGCATTAAGGCTTGTATCCTTTTGGTTTGTAACTATGGAACAAGAATTATGATGTTGTAACTTATGGTTGTGAACAATTACTATGTAATGATGTATTCTATGTATCCTATGGTTGTATTTCTTATATTCTTGTGTTGTGATATTATTCATCGGTAATGTATGCCGAACCGATCCTTATGTCCTTATATATATGTTATGATTTGTTGAGAAAAATCATGATTCACTTATTGTCATTCATAACGATATCATATCATTGATTTAAAGTGGTGATCTTGACTATTATGATATTTATAATGTGTAATCACTTTTATTATCAATCGATGATTTCTTAATCTTGGTGTTTATTTCTTGGTAATTTTAGAAAAATGGTCAAGAAGAAAGCTACCTCATCCACCATCACACCCATGTTGTTCGAAAATGGTCATTTGAAAGCGTTAAGCTGCTATAGCTCGACATGCGGTGACAACTGCTAGAGCGGTGAGCATTCTTGGTGAACGAATTGCCCAAGAGGCACGTGGTGAAGTTCTTTGCAAGAGAAGCCGAAATTGCAAGACAAGTTGAGATTGCAAGAGAAGCCGAAATTGCAAGAGAAGCTCGAGATTGCCCGAGAAGCGGAGATCGCTCGAGAAGGCGAAAGGCGGCGTGTTGCCCAAGCGAGCACGTGAGGTCAAGCTGCTCGTCTTCTTGAAGCAACTCGTGTCGCGAAGCCTGCGTCTTGTTGAAATGGCAAACTCAAATGCAACTAACACTCCAACAAATCAAAGTGAGTCTTCCGTAGCTCGTAAGTGTAGCTACAAAGAGTTCATGAGCTATGAGCCGACATTCTTCAAGGGCTTGAAGGTGCTATTGGTTTACTTCATTGGTTTGAGAGAACCGAGGCGTATTTCGCTAAGTGATCGCACGAGATGATTGCAAAGTCAAGTTTGCAAGCTGGAACTTTGCTAGAAGATGCGTTATCTTGGTGGAAAGCCCATGCTCAACCAATTGGAATGGAAGAAGCTTGTAAGATTTCATGGTCGGATCTGAAACAATGTTAATGAAACAGTGTTGCAGAACCGAGATCAAGAAACTCGAAGATGAGTATTACCACCTGGCTGCTAAAGGTAATGATCTCAAGACATACTTCAAGAGATTCCATGAGCTGAGAGCTCTGTGTCCTCATCTGTTTCCCACCAATGAAAAGCTTTTGGAAGCTTTGATCGGAGGTTTACCCCGGAGCATCGAAGGAGATGTCATCGCTTCAAATCCAAAGACTGTTGAAGAAGTTGTCATTGTATCCCACCGCCTTATGGAGCCGATATTGAAGCTTGCAAATGCACAAGGCTCAAGTGACAACAAAAGAAAGCTTGATGATCGGAAAAGCTCAAATTCCAACCACCATCAGTCCAACAACAACAATCGAACAACAACCCGGTATCACATAGCGAAACCATCATCACAATCGGCAAAACCGAAGACAAGAAGCCGCGAGGGCTTATCTTGCACCCATTTGGGAAAAGGGTATGTGGGACCACATCCCGATGTAACAGATGTTTGATGCACCATTACGGACCTTGTCTTGTGAAGTGTGACAAGTGCAACAAGGTAGGTCATCAAGGAAAGCATTGCCGAAACCACGGAGGGGAAACACTGTGGCAAACATGAATTGTTATGGATGTGGAGAAAGGGTCATTTCAAGAGTCAATGCCCAAAGTTGAATGCAGCTCAACCGAACAATGCGCGTGCAAGAGGCGTGCGTGCTAGGAGATGGAGATGTGCCGTTGAACCACGATGTTGTGGCGGTGCGTATTCTCTTAACAATCATTCCACAAAAATCTTGTTTGACTCGGGAGCCGATAAGAGTTTTGTATCTACTACCTTTGCACCATTACTTGAAATATCCCCAATTGCCTTAGATACAACTTATGAGATAGAACTTGCCGATGGAAAGATAATAGGAACCAACACCGTAATCCGTAATTGCCCTATTCTGTTACAAGACCACTCGTTCCTCATAGATCTTTTGCCAATCAAACTTGGTAGTTTCGATGTCGTAATTGGCATGGATTGGTTGTCTAAACACCGTGCTAGGATTGTTTGCGACGAGAAAACCGTTCATATCCCAATCAACGGTGAAACTTTAGTTATCCAAGGAGATCAAAGTAGAAAGTACTTAAGTATCATATCTTGTGCGAAATCGATAAAGTACATGGAGAAAGGATGTTATGCCTTCTTAGCTCAAGTAACGGAAAAGAAGTCGGAAGAGAAACGACTAGAGGATGTACACGTAGTCAAGAATTTCTGAGGTGTTTCGGAAGATTTTCTGGACTCCCACCGCTCGACAAGTCGAATTTCAAATCGATCTTATTCACGGAGCTACTCCGTAGCACGAGCACCATACCGTTTAGCACCCTCGAAAATGCAAGAATTGTCCAAACAACTAGAAGAGCTATCGATAAAGGATTCATTAGACCAAGTTCCTCACCACAGGAGCACCGGTTTATTCGTTAAGAAGAAAGATGGATCATTTCGGATGTGTATCGATTATAGAGAATTGAACAAGCTCACAATCAAGAACCGCTATCCCTTACCAAGAATCGATGATCTGTTTGATCGGTTACAAGGCTCAGTGTATACTCGAAGATTGATTTAAGATCCGGATACCATCGATTAAGGGTAAAGAGGAAGATATACCCAAGACCGCGTTTAGAACTCGATATGGCCATTATGAATTCCAAGTAATGCCATTCGGTTTAACTAATGCACCCGCTGTATTTATGGACCTCATGAATAGAGTCTGTAAACCATATCTGGATAAATTCGTCATTGTGTTCATCGACGATATTCTTATCTACTCTCGTGATAAAGAAGAACATGCGGAACATCTGAGAACTGTCCTGAAGTTACTCAAGGATGAAGAATTGTACGCAAAGTTTTCCAAATGCGATTTTTGGATTGAGACAGTCCAATTTCTTGGTCATGTGATCGACAGTGAAGGAATCCACGTGGATCCCGCAAAGATCGAATCCGTAAAGAATTGGTCAGTACCCACCAACCCCACTGAAATTCGTCAATTCTTAGGACTTGCTGGTTATTATCGGAGATTCATCGAAGGTTTCTCGAAGATAGCCAAACCATTGACCGAGTTAACCCAGAAAATGAAGAAATTCGAATGGGGAGACGATCAAGAATCGACTTTTCAACTCCTAAAGAACAAGCTTTGAAGCACCATCTTGGCACTACCTAAAGGAGTAGAAGATTTTGTAGTATATTGCGATGCTTCACACATGGGTTTAGGCGTTGTTCTCATGCAAAGGAACAAAGTGATTGCTTACGCATCACGACAACTCAAAACTCATGAGAAGAATTATACTACTCACGATCTAGAACTTGGCGCTGTGGTATTTGCACTCAAGTTATGGAGACATTATTTATACGGAACCAAGTGTATAGTGTACACTGATCACAAAAGTCTTCAACACATCTTAGATAAAAAAGAACTGAATATGCGTCAACGTCGCTGGCTAGAATTGCTCAGTGATTATGACTGCGAGATTCGTTACCATCCTGGAAAGGCGACGTTGTTGCGACGCCTTGAGCGAAAAAGATCGCCTAAGCCACTTAGAGTGAGATCATTGGGTATGGTAATCAATTCACCCCTACCATCGAAAATTCTTGAAGCTCAGATCGAAGCACTTAAAGAAGAAAATAGGCCGAATGAGAAGATTTATGGCATGCCGGAGAATGAGAATGGATTTGTGAAGAGATCGGACGGAACGTTATGTTTCAAAGATCGAAGTTGGATTCCACTCTACGGAGGTATCCGAGAACTCATCATGCATGAATCACATAAATCGAAGTATTCCATACATCCTGGTCCCAACAAGATGTATCAAGATCTAAAGCTTTTGTACTGGTGGCCTAACATGAAGGCTGATATCGCCGAGTATGCCAGTAAATGCTTGACATGTTTGAAAGTCAAAGCTGAACATCAAAAGCCATCAGGATTGTTAACCCAACCAGAACTTCCCGTATGGAAATGGGAAAGAATCACAATGGATTTCATCACAAAGTTACCGAGAACTTCTAATGGTTTTGACACCATTTGGGTCATTGTAGACCGTCTCACGAAGTCCGCTCATTTCTTGCCAATCAAGGAGAACGACGAGATGATTACACTCGCTAGACTGTACATCAAAGAGATTGTTTCTCGTCACGGTGTACCAATCTCTATCATATCTGATCGTGATAGCCGATTCACCTCGAGATTTTGGCAAACACTTCAAAAAGCCATGGGTACCAACTTGGATATGAGTACCGCGTACCATCCTCAAACAGATGGACAAAGTGAAAGAACGATCCAAACTCTGGAAGACATGCTAAGAGCATGTGTGATTGATTTCGGAAAAGGATGGGATAAGCACTTACCTCTGGCTGAATTCTCTTACAATAACAGTTACCACGCCAGCATTAAAGCTGCTCCTTTTGAAGCACTCTATGGAAGAAAATGCCGATCGCCCGGTTCTTTGGCGAAGTTGGAGAAGTACAACTCACGGGCCCGAAATTGTCCAAGAGACAAGCGAAAAGATAATGCAAATTAGGCAACGACGCAAGCGACTCGAGATAGACAAAAGAGCTACGCAGATGTCGAAGAAAACCAATGGAATTCCAAGTCGGAGACCGAGTAATGCTCAAAGTATCACCACGGAAAGGAATGGTCGGGTTTGGAAAAGAGGAAAACTCAAACCTCGTCGTGGGACCGTTCAAAATTCTTCAAAGAATTGGTCCGATGGCATATAAACTCGAACTTCCCGAAGAACTTAGTCGAGTACATGACACTTTCCATGTCTCGAATCTTAAGAAGTGTCTATCGGATGAAACTCTAGTCGTACCCCTCAAGGACATCTAGCTCAATGACAAACTTAGCTTTGTCGAAGAACCCGTTGAGATCATGGACAGGGAAGTCAAGAGGCTTAAGCAAAGCCGCATTCCTATCGTTAAAGTTCGATGGAATCACAAGAAACGAGGTGCATAGTTCACCTGGGAGCGCGAGGATGTAATGCGTTCCAAGTATCCCCACCTGTTCATCTAACCACCCATGACAACCTCTGCGAGTTAAACCGCGGGACGCGGTTCTCTTAAGGGGTAGGTACTGTAAGCTCCCGGAAAATTTCATTGTACTTAAGACCTTAATCAGAAATTAAGCACGATTTATATCATCATGAAATTTTCTAAACATCACATTTGCATATCATTTGGCATATGCATGATCAACGACTTGAGCGTTCATAAATATACCGTTGTGATCAGAACAAAATTCCCCACGATCCCGATAATCTTAAAATACGTAACGGATACGTAAAAATTTGTAAAAATACGAAATAAATTATAATAAAAATATATTAAAATTCATATTGGGCTTCAGAACTTATTGGACTTTATACCACCTCACGACCCAACCCAACATATCATTGGGCCTCATATCCAACCAAGCCCACACCATTTTCTGTTTGGGCCTCGTACCCACTCGAGCCCAACACGTTTGATTATTCCTTTGGGCTTAGCTCTTGTACACGATCCATAAACAAAGCCCAAAACACCCTTGATATTTCTTGGGCCTAGTTGTACACGAGCCCAACTCGCCCAACCAAATGAAACACCAAACTCCAACACACACCACACTTACAAAAACTTTGATATTATTTGTTTGTGTGTAACCGGTCGAGACAAAAGAAACCAAACCAAACCAAATAAAAACTAAGCAACAACATTCTTTGAGTCCTAAACATTGCGTGTAAGGGTGTGACAAAGGGAGACAAAACACAACTTTAGCCACCCTAACACTTTAGTTTAATAACCTAAAACCATTTGACCATACTTTGACTTCATTACACAATGGATAATGTGTCTTTTCTTGATACTAACTAGACACTCACCCCTTTCCATATTGCCCCATTGCCATGCAAGCATACCTAAAACCAAGTGTCCCACATGTCTAATTTCTATAGGAACTAGGGAATCTAAGAATAAACTAATATAGGCCATGCTTGATTTTTCTTTATAAACCATCACAACACACTTGACAAACTACAACACTACTCACACAATTCACAACAATAGTTACATCATCGAGTCAACAAAAAAAATGTCCACCGTGAACGGAGGAGCAAAGGGAATCGTTGCAAAGAAGCAAGGTTTAAGGAACTTGGGTAAAACATTAGTTTGGATAATGTTATAAGGAGAACAAGGGTTCGTTGGAATCATCTTTTCACTTCTGTTCATCTCCACTCTTGAAGAGTGTTGTAAGTCAAACTCATTTCATTTCCTCTTTTATTTAGTTACACACGTGTTATACATGTTACACGCACCATTTCACACTAGATCACATTATGTGCTTGGTATATGACAATTTAGACACATAGTTTACACGTTATGTTAACACTAGTTAAAATGTTTAGAACACATCACAACTCTTGAGAAACTCTCGTACACTTTGTTAAACCAACGTAAAACTAATGGGCCTAAAGCCCAACCGTTAAGCCCAATAAGCCCAAACCGTGTCCAATTAAAACCCAACCCGGCCCAATATGGTGAAAATAAGCTAATAAGCTATAAAAATAAGTTGGAAATAAGTTTGTACTCATTTTACAAAGTTTTCGTTTTCTAAAATGTATTTTGGACCTAATTTGCAAATATTATTGTCCTTGGGTTAAAATTGTAACTTTTTAGAAGTTAAAGGGTCCTATATATATATTAAACATACATGAAAAGTCTAAGGGCTATTATGGCCATATTCGAAAGTATAGGGAAGGATTTCACGTGCATGCGCACGAATAAAACCACGAGGACCGAATTTGTAATTTACCTAAACTAGTTATAAGTTAAAGTTAGGGTGAAAAGTGTAAACTTGGAAAATAAAGGTTTAAACGTATAAAAACAAACTTGGAGGGCTGATTTCGTAAAAGTAGTTTTCCCAAGGGTAAAAGCATCAAAATTGAAAGTTTTGGTATAAAATACATTCGGGTAGAAAGTGTCATTTTCTCAAACTTGGAGGACTAAACTCGTACTTTTCGTAACTTGAGGGTAAAAGTGTAAATTCGGAAAAGTTTAGAAAAACTTATAATCTTATCGTAACTTTATAAAAAAGTATTTTGATCATATGAGTATCTTATTATCGGATATCGTAAACATATTTCATATGTATATATATATATATATATATATATATATATATATATATATATATATATATATATATATATATATATATATATAAGATATAATTATATATATATAAAATCCGATAAAAGCATGCGGGATCTAAACAAAAAATACTCAACAACACTATCAAGATCACAACGGGAAAAACATTTCACTTATGCGTAAGTGAGGATCATTAACTAAGGCAATGTAGCAAGTAAAATTAACTTAAAAGCGTTAAGCGCATACGCACACTATTGGATTGGACAATCCAATGATCTATTGAATAAGAATATTTAATGCTCTATTATTTTGGTCGCGAACCAAAATGTTCATCATAACTGAGACTCGCCATCTCATCATTTTAGGTTTCGGTTTGGAACCTCCGCTACATTCTGCTTGATCTGTTTGTGCTTGTTCATATCATCAAGGTGAGTTCATAGCCTCGCTTTTACTTTTATTTTGCAAACCCTGCGAGGGAGATACATGCTCTAAACTAGAACACAAGGTTTTTCATAAATGTTCGATTTCTTGATTATTGGTGCGCTAAGTATTTAGCCATAAGTCCCTGTATCATGAACCATTAGTCATCGCGAGTGAACATAGATATCGTGAATAGTACTATGGGGAGTAACGACCCGTCTTGGTTATAGAGAAATAACCGGGCGCACCATATTTGAATTGCATTAGGTAATTGGCTATTACCTCCTTTGGGGCAAAACTTACGTACACTTGGCGTAATTCGTGTATGGTTGAGTCTTGGTTGCATGAGCTTAGCGCATAATAATTTGTGATTTTCTTTATGATATTGTTAGTTTACAATGATCATGCTCTTATACTTGTGTTCAACTTTATTTAAACCTATGAATTTCACTCAATATTTTGTTGACCTTTTTAAGCATGTTATCTCGGTGTCTGTGATGATTATGACCAAGGCGCGGAGTGGGGCATGGCAAGGCTTTTCTGGTGGTGTAAAACATAAAGTTGTCATTTCTTTCAAACTCATGATCTTTATTTTGGGAAAAACGCTTGAACAATTTACAATGTTTTGTAACAACTATGAGTTTTCGATGAATGATAACTACTTTTAATAAAATGCCTCTTTCGAGTCGTTTTCTATAATTATTGACTATGATCTCCATTCGAGTAATACCCGAATTAGTCTTCCGCTGTCATTAAGATTTTCGGGGGTGTTACATAGCGAAATTATTGGTTAAGGGACCAAACCCGTTATGGGTGTAACCATAAAAAGAGGATTCGTTAAGAAAAAAAAGTTTAGTGACTATTTCTTTTAAACTAGATAGACCACAAAAACCATTTATGAAATTAACTCAATTTAGAATATACATCTTTTATATAATAAAAGAATTACATCATTTCGGAGTGTTTTTGTAAAACCCTTCTCATTGAAAAAATAATTGGGCCAATAGGAGAGCTCGATTTCGCCACGTAAGCAAGATCGTGTGATATGATTGGTTAATAAAAGTTAAAATTAAATTGATTTTGGTCAAACTTTAATAAATTTGGTGGAGAAATTTGATTGATAAAAAAAACACATAAAAATATAGGTGTCAAATTTGTGAAAATAAAAACTTAAAAAAAGATGAGGTAATTAATAAAACTTTAGTGGTTGAATTTTTAAAAATTATATAGATTTAAATGTAATATTATAAGCCTCCATTGCTTTTTAATAACTTTAAATTATAAACAAATACCCCCTTATACTTTATACCCTTTATACTTTATATCTTAAAAAAATATAATGTATATGTTGTTTTAAAATAACAACACATAAATTTGCATAAGATTATAAGTATCAAGTTTTTTACTATATACGTTCAATAAGTCTTCATTTATTTCATTTTAAAAGTTTAACCTATGTAGACAGGTTTACATTTTAAATCGGCTAAATTCTTCAAAACGGAAATATAATTATTAAATTGTAAGCACGGGTTAATTTAATATAAAAATAAATATCTGCTGATTGTCTTATAATGATACTCATATAATTTTATTTATTTATATAAGGATATTTAGAAAACATTTTTTTTAAAACTTTAAGGAGTATACTTTAACTTTATCAATGTTAATTATATGCTATTAAACTTGCATCATGCAGTATAACATAATATCAAGAGTGAAATTTAAATAACAACATCAACATCTTTTGTCATTAAATAAAATTAAATCTTGAATTACCTAAAAGAAATTTTTACAAATATTTTATCAAATTCGAATGGATATTAATGCGTAATGAAAAACTCGATGCGTAAATATTAGTTGTCTTATATCATGATTTTAATATGAATTTTTATATGTGTATATCTTGAACTAAATAGTTAAAATAAATTTGATTTATGTGTAAACTTGTCAAGTCTAAACTTATAACTATATAATTATACGATTTACCTTTAAAGAACTGATATTGAGATAATACATAATAATTTTTTTTTTCAAACCCACATACGTCTTGCACGGGTATTATAACTAGTATCCTTTAATATAGAACAACAAATAATTTGGTACCTAAGTTAAATCCTTTAATATAAAATAAAACAACAAATAATTTGGTACCTAAGTTAAATATCGTACGATGATAGAAGACAATATTAATTTTGAGACAGCAATGTAGATCATGTGCACGGTGGTAATATATAATTAGTAGATGCGCATACGTCATCTGAACAATCGTGCGTAACATCTAACCACACCTACGTTTTGTGACTTTGTCATAATAAACAACACCAAGCAACTTGCATTCACTATTTTATCAAATACAACATATTGTCTTTGTCCATTCAAGATTCTCTAAGATTCAATGGCCACCATGCCAAGCCACTCCTTGGATTCAAATGGAGGTTTCGCCACTTCATCTTCCGTCAACAACACAGGAAAAACTATTATGTTATTCGGTGTTAAGTTGACGGATGGTGGTGGAGGAACATTTTCATTTAGAAAGAGTGCTAGTATGAATAATCTAGCTCAATTCGACCACCAACATCGTGACTCCAACGTTAATATGGCTGGCTACACCTCTGATAATGTCATTCACCCTTTGTCTCCTAGCCATGACCGAAAAAAAGGTAGTTGCATTTGCTACATAAGTTTTATAATTTCTGGATCGTCACTGATTCTGGTTTGATATGATCAATAGGAGTGGCTTGGACAGAGGAGGAACATCGTTTGTTTTTGGTCGGGTTACATAAAGTAGGGAAAGGTGATTGGAGAGGAATATCGAGGAACTTTGTTAAAACACGAACACCGACTCAAGTTGCTAGCCATGCTCAGAAGTATTTTCTACGACGTAATAACCATAATAGGCGTCGCAGAAGATCTAGCCTATTCGACATCACAACTGAAACGGTACTACTCTTTATTTTGTCAAACTAAATACCGTGTAATCATTTATGAAATAGTTATTCCTACTCATTATATAAAAATTGGCAATCACATGCTCAATCTAAGAAAAACTTAAAAGGTTACCTTTTTATTTACCAAAAAATAACAGAATTATACAATCAACAACAATTGTTAAAGACTTCAGTAAACATCAGTTAACTGACTTAACTCAGAAACCTATCAACATTTAGAGCATAATTCATACTTCTTTCTAAAAAAAGATTTATGTTTTACTTTTCCTTTGCTAAAATAATATCAGCTTGCATTAAATACGAAATAAATACTAGAAACATTACCTCCAGAATACGTTTGAACAGTCAAAATGCCAAGGCAGATAGACTTACTAACGAACACTTTGCTAGAAGCCAACGACTTAAGAAATTAGAACTAACCAATAAGCTAACGGATTCATAAATGATGATGTAAACATTTAACAACCGTTTAAAGAAGAATCTTTTTTATTTTGTTTTATCTGGATTATCATTTAATGAAGAATCTTAACTGATTAAAAAACTATGATTAAATATGGTTAAATCTACTAAAAAGCATTAAAACTCGAACCTCCCTTTTGAATCTAAAATCATATTTAATACACACTAATCAAATGGCCTGAGGCTACTCTTAGGTCTATGCCCCGTTTTCTTTCGGATCAAAACCTCCTTTTATTGTCGGTCCGTGATATCAACTATGGGCCTAAGCCCTTTCGGGCTTTTAACTCATGGTTGGATATTCCGGAATGTGAGAAGATCATTGTTAAATTCTTAGAAGATTTCAACTATGTGGGGGCTCCAGATATGACTTTGTTAATGAAGTTTAGAGGGATGCGCAAAGTATTGAAAGAATGGTCGGACGAAGTGGCAAAGAAGGAAAGTGAAGATGTGGAGTTGTGTCAAAAAGAGCTAGCGGAGATGGATAGTATGATGGAAGATTCGGAGTTAACGGAGGAAGAAGATTGGATTAGAAACGAATGCAAGAATAAGTTGGATGATATCGAGGAGCGGAAAGTTAAAGACCTGAAACAAAGATCCAGGAACAAATGGGTGGCTGAAGGGGATGGCAATACTCAGTTCTTTCACGGGCTTATTAATAACAAAAAGTTAGCAACTCAATTCATGGCCTTATGGTTAATGATTCTTGGGTCTCCAAACCGAAATTGGTTAAGAAGCATATTCACAATTTTTTCAAGAATAAATTCTGGGAGAGTTGGAAAGAAAGACCTACTCTTGACTGTGGCATTGAATCGACATTGACGGGGGAATCGGCTAATTGCTTGGTCACTCTATTCTCTAAAGAAGAGATCAAGCAGGCCATTTTTGAGTGTGGTGAGGATAGGGCTCCCGGCCCGGATGGGCTCACCTTCAAGTATATTAGAAAGTGTGGAAAACTAGAAGGGGGGGTTGAATAGTTTTACCAATTTAAAACTTCCTTTTAAATATTTAGATCGACTTATGTCAATCTATTTGATTGTTTATGTTGGACGTTGATAGATGGATATATAAGCGTGAAATGAAATATAAATATTAAGAAGCACATCACCACAACACAAGTTATTTATAGTGGTTCGGCTACAAGGACACCTTCCTTGCCTACTCCACTCCCGAGTCATCTACTCGAGAGTTCGTAGCACTACACCAACTCCTTGTGGCGGAGAAGCCTTCACAACGTCGCTTAACCTTTTTCCGGTACAAAGCTAAATACCGAGTTCTTTCACACCAAGGCGAACTACACCTAACACAACGTCGCTTTACCCTTTATACTTGCTAGGCTAACCACCGAGTTCTTTCACACCTTAGGAGAACTAATCCTTCACAACGCCGCCACCCTTTATTAGGTACTAGGCTAAGCACCTAGTTCTTTCACACCTTAGGTGAACTACACCTTCACGACACAACACCTAATCTCAAGGAGATCTACTCCTTGTTACAACACCATCAAGGATATCACCATCCTTGTATATAAACAAATACATATATGTATAACGATGCACCTCATCGATTATACGACCTAGGCATTCTTCCCAAATGTTACTTGATTTGATTCTTTGGCATCCTACTAATGCCTTTGACACAACGCTTGGCACCCTTCACTAATGCCTTCGTTTTGACACCTTTAGCATCCTTCACTAATGCTTTGACACGGATGATGAGCACCTTTCACTAATGCTTTCATCTTGACACTTTCGACATTCTTCACTAATGCCTTCAACCCAACATCTATGGAGAAAGGAAGAACTATCAACAAGAGAACCTTAGTAGTCTTGATGATGACAAGCATGCAACTCATGGACTTTGAGCTTGCACGTCTTCAAGAGTGGTGATCTCTCCTTTAAGAGGAACCTAGTAGATCACACAAAAACAAAAGACAAACTACATAGATCACTTAGATATGAGGTTAGAGGTTAGAATACTTTGGGAAGTATGTGTGAAAAAGCCCTTTAGAGAGGAAGAAATGGCTCTCTATTTATAGAGAAATTCTCTTCTGCTTCCGGATCCCACCGATCCCACCACAGGGATCCGGCTAGCACAAAGCTAGGGATCCGTGGTCCTCCTCTTTGCCCATGGGTATTTTTGGTCATGGGTCATGGGTTATGGGTTGATCCATGGTTTTCTTTCTAGATACAATGTATCTTAAGGATACAATGAACTTGGTTAAGTGGTATATATAAAACCATGGGTTATGGGTCAAAACCATTTGCTAGTATTTACCCATTTAGTATATACTTGTATTTACCCAATTTAGCATACACTTAGTTTTTACCCATTTTAGTATACTTAGTTTAAGTATATGTTTAACCCAATATGTAAACACTAGTTGTTGTACATATGTATCATAAAATCACTTATACTTGTTTTAGTGTTTTATGTGAAAGCGTAAGTGTGTTAGAAAACTATTAACTCAAACTATTTACGTACTCTATTTGTTTCGTTAAAATGATTTTATATTTGTTATCGACAAAACATTAGAAGATCGTAAAATATAAATAAACGTTTTCACGGCTTATTTGTATTAACAGAAAGTTTTGGGACTTTTTTGAAAAAGACTTTGCTGATATTTTCGAGGCGTTCTTCGAAGGAAGGGGTTTCAGTCGGGGGTGTAATGCAGCCTTCATTACTTTAATTCCTAAGACGAAGGACCCCGGACATCTCAACGATTATAGACCTATCACGTTGGTCGGTGTGACGTGTAAAGCTATCTCCAAAGTCCTGGCCAATAGGCTTAAACAGGTGATTGGGCCCTTGATCTCACATAATCAGTCCGCTTTCCTTGGTGGGAGGCTCATTCTCGACGGGCCTCTTATTCTCAACGAAATCATCTCCTGGCAAAGAAGCAGAAAGAAAAGCTTTTTGTTTTTAAAGTGGACTTTAATAAAGCTTATGATAATGTGAACTGGGACTTTCTTATGTCAGTGATGTCTCAGATGGGTTTTCCAGAAAAGTGGAGGATTTGGATTCGAAGTATTCTTTCATCTGCGAGGTCGGCGGTGCTTGTTAATGGGTCCCCTACCTTCAAATTCCAATGCTACAAAGGAATGAGGCAAGGGGATCCGATATCCCCGTTCCTTTTTCTGATAATTATGGAAGCTCTATCGTGTATGATGAAAAAGGCTAGTACTGGTGGGGTGTTTAAAGGCCTTCACCTCCCTAACAACGGTCCGGTAATCTCTCATTTATTGTTCGCTGACGATTGTATGTTCTTGGGTGATTGGTCTATTTTGAATGTCAAGATGGTTACCCGTATCCTTAGATGCTTCTATTTATGTTCGGGTCTCCAGATTAATTTGAAGAAATCTTGTATTTATGGGATTGGGGTGGAGGAAGCTGAAGTTAGAGGTATTGCGGATATAGTGGCTTGTAAGTCAGGGGTGCTTCCTTTCGATTACCTTGGTATTCGTATTGGGAGTAACATGAACAGAATTTCCAATTGGGAATTTTTGTTCGATATCTTTAAATCAAGGCTTTCTCGATGGAAAGCTTCGTGTTTATCTATAGGTGGTCAAGTTGTTTTGATAAAGGCCGTTCTTGAAAGTTTGCCCTCGTACTATTTATCTCTTTTTAAAGCCCCTATCAAGGTTATTGACGGCCTTGAAAGTATTATTCGTAGCTTTTTATGGGGAGGGTCGACGGAGTCTAAGAAAATTCATTGGGTGGTCTGGGAACGGGTTGCGTCTCCTGTTAGTGTTGGTGGGCTCGGTTTGGGAAGGCTCTTGGATACCAACATCGCTCTCCTTTCGAAGTGGGTTTGGAGGTATATAACTGAGTCCGGGAGTCTGTGGCGTAAGGTGGTGGATGCTATTCATGGTTCGAATAGGAGCTGGTTCTCGTTACGAGTTCGTAAGTCTTTAACATGGGTGTGGTCCAATATTGTTAGAACCATGTCGAGAGTTTCTGTCTCGGGCATAAGTTTTAATCAGTTATTGAAAGGAGGGTGGGTGATGGTAAAGGTATTAGATTTTGGGTGGACCCCTGGATTTGTGACAAGCCTTTAAAGGAAGTGTTTCCTCTAATGTTCAAGAAGGAAAAGAAAAAAAGATGTCTTGTTATCGACATGTATGATGTGGAGAGAAGGAGATTCCATGGGTTTTGGGACGAGCTGGGGGGGATGGAGTGTCAGCCGAAAAGGATGAGGGGCAACGATTGGCAAGACTTTTAGAGGGCCAAACCCTTCGTAGTCAAAGTGATAAGTGGATTTGGCTCGGAGAAGATCATAGAGGTTTTAGTGTCAAATCGGTGAAGGAGTTTCTTAGAGGAGGGAGGGACTTTAGTGATCGTTTCGTTTTCAAATGGTCGAAATGGATCCCTTTAAAAGGTAATATTCTCATGTGGCGGCTTGGTTTGAATCGTCTTCCCACTATGGACGCTTTGCGAGCTAGGAATTGTGCTTTTGATTCGATGACTTGCAACCTTTATGGGGAGGACATACAAATTACCTTAATTATATTTACTTTTTAATTTAATGAACTCAAGGTTCCCACTTTATGCATTTAAACCAATACACTACTATATTAGCACTCGTTAAGCAGTTAGACAAACCCTTAAAAAAAATAGTCAATAACATATTAACTCTAAATTAAGTGCATTTGAGCCACGACATAATACAGAACGATTTTTTTATTATTATTATTTTTTTTGGGTAATAAGAAACAAACTTATTACACATCGATGAATATATTACTTCAAAATACGTTTATGTACTAAGGATGGATGTGAGTAAAATAAGCATATGTAACAAAGTACTTCTAAAAGACGAAGAAACAACTACTACTAGATTACATTTGACTCAAGACGACACCAAACATAAGCTACTATTTCTTACGACCACGAAGCTTGATGTCCAAAGCGTCACCAAAAGCCTTTGATTCTTCGGATAGACCATTCGCATTGTACTCACCATCGTCGTATGGATTATAATCATCATCCAATTTTTCCTTCCATTTTTCGTACAAGCTCTTAGTCTCATACCCACTTCCATTTTTCGACTGATTTAAATCCATTAAGCTCTCGGTTTCATCATAAACATCCTCCACATCACTATCATTGTCGTCAAAAACATGCGTACACAAATGCATACTCGTAGACGCAGCGTTAACAACTTTAGGATTTGTTTCCAATTTAGGAGCATGTTTAACAACTTTAGGATTGATAGATAAGCTAGCTAGGGGTTAGCTGTTTATTAGCCACTAGACTCTCATCCATAGGAGTAGCATCATTGAGTACACTAGTCGCATTATGAACTGACTCCGCATTAGCTTGTTGCCCTACGTCCAAATCAGTAAGAACATCAAAGGCGTTTGTAGTTTTCACCAAATTTGCATCCATATTTAGTTGTCTAGATGTTGAAGCCTCCTTTGAGTAATCCTTAGGTGTAGATCCCATGTTCGTCATTGTTTGTTTAGGATGATAAGCAAATTTCTTGTTAAAATTTACAATTTCTAATTTCCTAGTGTTTGATCCTTTCTGTCTCACGTCCATAAACCCCCTTTTGGGTCCTTATTTGATGCCACATTAGGTTTTGAGACACTAACATTCTTCAAGCATTGAATATCCGTATGGCCGAAGATCGTACATGAATCACATCTCGATGGAGTCCACTTGTACTCAACTCTAATAGTCGTTCATGTGTAACCAGGTTCGTCTAACAAAGGGACAACATCCACAAAACGATCTTTGAAATCAATTTCACCATTTAACTCGATAAGTGCACGAGCATAGCTATTTCTACCCCACAACTCCTCACACATTGTTTTTGTATATTAATCCAAAAGCATTGGCGTACTAAGTTTCGATGCAATCATACTTAAACCATCACATGTGTACGCGGTCATAGGGACATCATGCAGTTTAACCTAAACCGAGATCCTTTTCAAATCATCTTTTGACAAGCACACACTAGTCGACCAAGTTTTTTTTTAATCGGAACCGTACAAATCATCCAAGGGCCATTGAGACGTACGACCTCCATGTTCTCTTTCATTGAAAATAGAAAGAAAAAGAAAACTTGCGAGTTCATCATGATACGTTGGAGACCATACTTAACCCACATAGTTCAAGCAAAGTGTTGCACAACGGGAAGCGCCGCCCTCTTGCCAATGAAGTAGTCATACAATGTATTAGCACATCTATTGTTCACCTCCTCGACTAACGATCTAGAGATCATTAAATTGAGGTCTTTAAGTGTTTCACTTGTGTCAAGAAGAAGAAACTTAACATTGCTTGTAGATACTTCAGCATTAACAATCGTAGCGAATGAAGGAGCCTCATTGGCAGTGTATTGTTAATATATATCATTTTGGCTCTTTATCTTTATTACAGTTACCACCATCACAAAGAAAACTGAAACATGTCTTAATTTCTTTTGCCTATGATATATTTTGAAATTAAATATGAAGCATGTGATACAAACTTTACGCCTCTTTTCAAAATAGTCATGCAACCGTTTAATGTGTGACTTTATAAAACTGTTGTATTTTTTTAAAGTCAACAAGCACATAGAAAAGAGATGTATTTAAAGTATAATTAGATTAGCAATTTTTATTTACTCGTTACCAAAAAAACCCAAAAGCAATGCATAATAACATTATTGTTTGGTAACTTATAGTTATTTCGACTTTAACATTTGAAGGGCCTATTATGAAATAAACCCTAAGATCGGCACAGGAATAGAAGATGAACCTCCAAATTTCATGGGACGGCCTTGTAAGGAACGATATTTTATGAAAAGCTTTATAAATTTATACTTTAGGTGGAGTGAAGTTTATAATAACATGCATGAAATAGGTTCAAGTTCAGCCGTTCATTACAAGCAAAAGTGATCAACTTATTTAATATTTATCAAATTTATAAAGTCCTTATAAGTTTATAGTAGTGAGTAAAAGTTTATAAAATGAAAAGTGATCAACTGAATGTCAACTCTCATTCTACATTGTAATCATTTATTGTTTCCATCATCTGGTGAGCATATTAATCAGTATCCATGTATTTGGTTGATAATCTATTTCTTTTCCGATTTGCAGCATATGGATTCATCAATGGAATATCAGCTACAACCACCAAATATCGAAAACAAGAAGGAAAAACACCCCATGCCATCTTTTTCAGCCACTACAGATCATAAATCAACCAAAACCGGACACAAACCTTCAACCCCGCCAATCCCCATGGCCCCATATACCAAAATGGCAGACCTCAACCTAAACCCGGCGTCTAAGGATGACCACCAACCATCCTTACCCTTGACTTTAAACCTCTTACTCGAACATCAACCAGCAACCCCACCTCCATCCACATCATCACCGCCACCAAAGATGGCCAAATTTGAAGAAATGTCCAGTAGCTTTAATAGCAATGGCGGGATACTGTTATTAGAGTTGCATGATAATAATATATTGTAAGGAGTAATCAGATATTGGTCTTTTGTAAATAGCTTTGTTTATATTTTCTGCTTATAGCATTCTTGGTTGCATGAGTGTCAAGGACTCGAGGTGATTGATGTTCAATGTTCAAACTGATAGAGACATTAAATTATGACAACCAAGAATGTGTTCGATGGGTCACCCAACCTGACCCATTTTGCCAAGTCTTCTTCCAACTTCAGAGCAAACAAAGTAATGACATGTAAAAACACACATAAATATATTTTATGATTTTTATCAAACAATAAGTACCCATTGATAGTATATCAAGTGGGCAATCTTGGAAAGATTGTTTAAAGATTCGACAACGACGACAACATAGTAAGGTTAACAGATACAGTAAATAAAGTTCCTAAAATAATTATAATTCTGAGGACCACCTCTAAGACCAAGAAGTCAAACAAGAACTTGTTAAATCCACGAAAAGAAGAGATCACTGGGTAACTACAAATTTATTACCATTGCTCAAATATGTTGATAAAATACTTTGGTTTCTAACTAGGAACAACTCAAAATTACAAGAACATATAATACCAAGTCATTGCAGCCTATCATCACAGGTACATTTTCATATGTCAGCAGCAGCAGCAACGCATATTCCATATTCCAAACAAAAGAATGATGTTAAACAACAAAATTCATCTTCTTTTTTAAGGGGGAAATCTACACGCATTACAAACAACCCCATTTGATTAACGGTATGAGTATCACATCCATCCATCCATGTGATTACAAAAAATAATCTGGAGTCTTGCGGGTAGTATCTGGTTCAATCTGCTTTGGAGCTGGATCGAATTGAAGAAAGTTTTGATCCATATTCTCCCCTATTTCAAGAATAGCAGCCATGTTTCCACACCGATAACAGTAGTTCGGAGCACTGAATACTGTCACCACATTCTTATCCTGAGAAACCATATGCAAAACATATAAGGTTATGTGTAATCTTAGGTTCTCCACCCAGTGTTTATGCAGACAGAAAAATGTTATTTCACAAGTGCTCTTTATGAACATCCCCGAACAAACTAAACATAAACTTGCCACAAAATTGTAAAATAAACAAAAATGGCCCTAACTTCATAAAAATACAAATGAAGTAATGATATAGCATCCTAAACTTTTACATACTAATCCTCCTGACACTTGTTAATGACCATCACATAATCACTTGCCAAGTGTCCATTAGACGGATTAGTATGGAGAAGTACAAGATTAGCGCACTCTTCATTTAAAAATTATATAAAATAAAACCTTTCTGATAAAGTAACCTCAAATCGGCCTCATCTTAATCCTGAATCATTTTCAATCTCTTCCTTATGTAATTTTTTATACTATGAATGTTTTTTCTTCATCCAGCAAGTTTTTAGCCATACTCATCATAAATGAATACTTGGTGCCTGTAATGTTGTCTCAATATTCACATGGCCTTAATTTAGCCTTTTTTAATATGTGGGTAGCCTATGTACACATTATCCCTTTATGATAATAGCGAGGCTCACTGACCTGGGCCCAGTTGAAACCCTCCATCACAAGCTGATGAGCTCTTGAGATGAGACTCAGTCCATTTGTGTGGTTAAATTGAGACGCTATATCTTGTCCAAATGTATAGCCAGCTCCACGGGGAGAAATTCCCCACCCACATCTGTCATCTGGATCAGACCACAAGAGATCACACATTGGACCTTCATGTGGGACCTACAAAGTCACCAAAAATGCTTCAGTAAAGAGAAATCACCAATTTCAGTAGGACAGCCAGGACTAATGATATACTAATTAAAATCAGCAGTTTCTGCACTCAATTAAATACAAAGGTCCTTCATGTGGGACCTACAAAGTACCTCTTGTATGCGGTCTAATGCTCGGATATTGTCTAACGTATCCAAGGATGGTGAAAGTCCTCCATGCAAGCAGAAGATCTATGAAGCAAATGAATCCATTAAGCATGGCCATAAGGTGATATGCATTGAAAAACATGAATGTGTAATCCGAACCTGACTCTCGATAAGTGCCGTAAGGGGTAGGTAATCAAAAAGGTCGGTAAAATGCTTCCACACATTTGCATTTCCATACTTTCTCAAGCATTCATCATAGAACCCATATCTGTATTGACCAAGCAAAATAATAAGAGGAAGGCAACAACAAAAGACACCTTCAAGAAATGTTTAGTCAACAGGATGCCCTATATGCCAAATTATGTAATATCAGGTAGACAGAGATTCCAGACCCACTCTATCCCCCGCCAATGCACGTTGGAGCAAACCCTTGATGCACATGAGTATTATGCATGAACAGTTGAGTCAAATAATTTAACTCGAAGATGAAAGAAAGCCAAGAGCATCTATATGATGTTATCAGAAACTAAATAGCATTGTTCTGATTTATAGGAAAATGGTCAATTTAACCCATGCAGGTGACATGAACATAATTATCTGCATTGCCTTTACATTGTGGTAGACAACCACCTACTTTTCTTTCACAAGATACTTAAATGAAGTGACCAATAATAAAAAGGGGAGGGTGTCTGCATACAGTTTATATAAACTTGAAACCGACATGCCAAAGTTTGTGAGAACATAAGAAGCAATTGCAGATAGCAATGATGGATATTGCACTAGAAAGCATCCCTTCAGGGACATCCGATAAAAATGGAATGATATTGCACTAGATAGTAGTAACAAGATCGCAAAGAAGACGGCATTCCTTGCAAGAAAGACCCATACACTCATGTAACATGCAACATGTACGGAAAGCCAAAGACACACTTGTTTCACATTATAATGTGGTTAGTGGTAGTTGCAGTCTTGTAGAGACGCCAATGCCTATACTGAATTGAGTAGCCAATCTATAATGGGAGATGGATTGCTTTGTTCTGCTATCATATGGAAGTGGGCTCGTAAGCTGTAGCATTTCACAAAAATTCCTTTGGGCTGCAAGTCTGTTTATTTAAACTAGAAGAATATGTATCCCTTCAGGCTTAGCTTCTGGAGATGTGGAAGTACTTCCCAAAACGTTGTGTATGCTTTAGACGCGGATTTACTCAATAAAACTGGTCAGGGATGACTAAATTTCATTATAACTACTTTGGTACTATCATAGCATCAGAAAACCCTTGCACAAACACAATGGGAAAGACAGAAAGCCCCCCGCAAAACATCCCAAGAAGTTTTAACAGATATAATTTTGCACTTTCATCTTTAAACAAAGCTTGAATTGGTGGCAGAGACACATGCCAATACTTGATGCCCGTGATAGATCCTCAAAAGATATAAAATTTGAAAAATCCCTATTCTACCGTCCATAAGAAGCTTATCTGGAGGGGAAATTGGCACTCATGCGACACAGATAGCATGACAGTGATAGCAATATGCAAAGAATACCAGATCTAACAACCAGATAACGCAGGAAGAGTTTAAGATTAGCATAATTGCATTTATGTTATACTTCCATAATTTACATCAGAATATCTTCTATGCATGACAAAGACCGTGAAATTATCATTATCCTATGGACAATATAGGACAGAAATCAAACTCTCATTTTGAAACAGGGCTGCCAAAAAAGGGTAGTTTATTACATAAGAAAGTAAATGGCCTTACACTTGAGTGATCTGTCGGCTCTCATGATTTCCCCGTAGAATTGTAAGTCTATCTCTATAACGAACTTTCAGAGCCACTAAGAGTGTGACTGTCTCCACTGAATAATACCCACGGTCTGCAATAACAATATGATAAAACAGACTTAAAATATGAAATTGTTCAAAGTAGTACAGTTGAATCAAATATCATTGACATATGGAAAGGACCAATTAAATATGTGGTGCAGCAAGATATATTCACGAGAACTATCTGAAAAAGACTTGCAAGCAAGTCAATGTATCAATACTGTGAAGTCAGCAGCACCTTAATAAGAATGGATTAGCAGAAAGAAAAAACTAACAACTATAGTTACAGCAACAAAAATAGCATACTCACTTTTTTAAAGGGCTAACCAAGTGAATTATAATTATGTAAGACTAAGTGGGTGTTTGGGATTGCGTTTGCAAACAGATTTTCTACTTATTGTGTTTGCAGAACGAGATAATCCATTTTGAAGTGTTTGGCAACCATAGTATGATAATCACTTATCTGCGTTCTGACAACCCCAAAACCACGTTTTGGAAAAGTAGCATCGCCCCTACTGCCACAAAACGCAATTCTGCATAAAGTGATTATTCACTATGAAATTACCAATCTAACCTCAAAATTTATGTTACCTTGTTTTTCATAGATCCCACTTCCAACTTGACTTCAATTCGAGTAGGTTGATTGATTCTTCTCTTGCGGCAATGCAATTGATTTTTACAAACCATTGAATGGCTTAAAATTTTGTTTATTCTAGTAGATAAATTTGAGTGACACACTGAGGATTTAAGGAAAACAATGGTTGTATGGTGATGGAGGTGATGACTTGGTTTTTCAACCACTATGTGTTTTATCTTGACGGAAAAAAGTATCTTTGAATTGTAACTTAAAGAAGTATTATAAATTGTGGATAACCTTTCAAACCCACCGGCTGTACAAAGTTATAAATTTAATACTAATACTATTTTTGTAGTTTAATATTACTACGTATTTGTTTGTAAAAAGAATATTACTACGTTGTTATACATCAGATTTTTTAGTAGTTACGTACTAATTCATAATAATAAGCCATGTCTATTTCAGTCATTTCACTTTTTAAAACTATAAATAATTTGATTTACCAAACACTAAAAACCTGATTATCTGATTATTGCGATGTCAAACAGCAAAATCATATCCAAACACTATATTTTAAAACCACGTTTTGCAATAGCTGATTATCTGATTATTCATTTTCAAAACGGATAATCTATTTTCAATAAGCAATCCCAAACACCCCCTAATTTAATTAAACCTTAATCTTACCCCTAGTCACTTACAACTGCTAATAAGATGGACTCTTGACATCTCTGCCATTACACAAGGAAACACACTTGCCACTTCGCAAGACCATGTACCACAAATCATAACAATAACCCCAAGCAGACTGCCGACGCAATGTCACACGACCCTAATATATTATATTATCACCATCTCTAATCGAGCTACTTTTGGCCTATTTAGCTCATGATGCAATCATTCCTTCCCATATGAAGTCTATTGTCATCTTAGACATCAACTGTTCTCTTGACACAATGAAACTTAAATTTAACCGCAAAATCATCTTAAAACATATAGATTGCAAAAAAACGACTTTCTCACCTTCTATATTATCCTAGGCTCCTAGCAACCTATCCGGTAAATCAAATCCCATTAACTTCACAACCACAAAGATACTCAATGTAGAATATTCATGTGTGATCTACTCAATGTCTATTAGCTTCATCATTACAGGTTTGTGTATATAATTATGAACCTAACATAACATTCAAGAGAATGGAAGTCCCAACTTTTCATTACAGTCATATCATCTCTGCACGCATTCTCACATCATTGAGGGAGAAATACAGCAATACACAAAGTTCCAAGAAAACAAAATGCACCCCTACAATATTGTGTAACCTAATCAATACGATAAAACAGCTTGGAGTCTCAAACTATATAATAAATAGACTATTAGACTGTACCAGATTATCTATAAGCAAGAAACCTCCCATGGATCCATGCACATCATCTGCTATATTATGAGACATGCCCACTTACAAGTTATAACACCCAAGGTATTATATATTTATACGCGTTTGAAGAATACCACGACGAGGAGATTTGCATCAGTAAGCAGCAATTTTTAATAAGCTAAAGCTATTCAACAAATACTCTAGTTTCCTTCCTCATTCCAACCAAGTAATTTTAACCAACAACAAACGCTATCACCGATAAACATAATGCATCACTCGAAGACATCCAACAGCTACCATTTGATTAGACAAATTTAACCTTTCAACTTTCAAGTAACACATTCCACAAATCAGCAGGTTGCGCTTTACAACTAACAAGTCATAAGAGCATGGTTGCTTGTGGTCGGTATCAGTGTGGTTTCAGGGCGGGCAAACTCATGGTAGCTATGACAAGCCAAATACACCTTTTAATTATTTTTACTTTATTTATTGTATTTTTAAAAGCAAGTGTGATTTTGAGAAGTATATTTTAGAAGAGAAAGCGGTTAGTAGTGATGACGAGACATTATGGGGTAAGAGTGGTAGGATAGTGGTTAAGAAGGAAAGATGTAGCGTTGATGTCAGCAGTGGTTCTAAACTGTGTTGTAAACCAAGGATTACAAGGTCGAGATTACTCGCTACAAGATCAATGAACGATTCCTCGTTACAAGGTCAAAACTCGATCAAAACTCAGTCCAAACTTGGGGTTCACTCGTACAAACTCTATTTGAACAATTGTGTTCTAAACATATTTCTATGGTCCTATGAACTATAATAGTATAATGTGGTCCTATGAACATGTAATACATATAGTTATAAAATCCCCGATCCAGTTACTCCCCACATAGGCCAATTACTAGCTACAAGGTAGTCGACCTATCAAGCAGCACCTAGCATCTTTTATAACCATGGTTGTAAATGAACCACTTTGGATAATCTAACTACAATCTCGTAATCCTAATATCTCAAGAAAATGAAAAGAAAAAAAAAACTCCATTTATCTCTTATAGAACCTCCTATTTTCTTTTCCTCCTACATACTCAAACAAAACTTCATAAAATAATTTACAATCTCTAAGCTTATTTTTAGGCTTACGAGCTTATCTGATTTCGCCTTATGTTTAGTAAGCCTATTTTTCAGCTTATTTTGAAAAGTATGGGCTTATATAAGCTAATCATACCATAACAAGCTCATATAAGCTTATTAAGCTTATACGAGATTATTATACCATAACAACCTTATATAAGCCGATAAGTTTCAAAATAAGCCGAAAAAATAGACTTACTAAACATAAGGCGAAATCAGATAAGCTCACAAGCCTAAAAATAAGCTTAGGGGATTGTAATTTATTTTATGAAAATTGGGAAGCCTAAATCATATAAAGCTCATAAGCACAAAAATATAACAATCTAAAATTATAAATATATGAAATGACAAAATGAATAAAGAAGATAAGGTAGACTTACCAACATAATCACCCATGAAGAGATAATTAGTATCAGGACAATTACCACCAATCCTAAAAAGCTCAATCAAATCATAAAACTGGCCATGAATATCTCCACAAACAGTGACAGGACATTTAACAGGCTGCACATTCCATTCTTCCACAAGTATAGCACGTGCCTGTTCACATAATATCTTCACCTCGTTTTCACTCAACGCTTTGCACTCCATTAATTGTTCTATCTGCCGATCTACATCTGCCTGTACACCCATTTTTTTATTATTATCAGATCGTAGATCTTTTTTGGGAAAAGAGGGAAAATGTGTTTTTGTTTGTGTTTTTATAGATGGATTTATTTGATTGATTGATTGATCTGTGTGTTTGGGATTATGAGAATGTGTTGGTTTGGGGCCTGGAGTTTGTTTTGTGTGCAATTGACACTAAAGTTTACTTTTTTATTGTTGAGTTGTGTTTTATTATCGGGGGATTTTTTAACAAGTGCCTTTAAGGCATCGGTGCATTAATTTATCTCAATATTTTTGTTAAAATAAATAAATGAATTTAATACACATTAATTGATCTTATAATTTATTGTAATTAGTTCTGAATTTGTAATTAATAAAAATAAAGTTTTTTTATTTAATCATTTAAACTAGTGCTTTGAGAGAACTAATTAGACAAACCCTTTATTATTTTATACGATTTGTTAGTTTGACTGGCTGTAGGGCGTGTTTGGCAATTGGCAAACAAGCTCATTGTCAGATTATCTTTATTTTTTCAAAAAATAAACTAATTTAATGTATAAGAGAAATGATACATCTTGCAAAAACTTGCGCCAAACTTGCACCTAAAACCACTTGCGTCATCTTGATGGATTGTAAAATAAGTGGGTCCCGTCTGCGGTCATCGGGATCGTCGACACTTGGTTTGTGGTCTAAGTTTAGGCCTAAGTTTAGGTCCATGTATCATTTCCCAATGTATAATCTTTGTTTGGCATACATGAATTATAAAAAGTTCTAGATAAATCATCTTACATAATTACTTGGTATCAAATGTTATTTCTTGTAGTTTATAAAAATAATTTCTAATCTTGAGTTCTATCTTCATCTCCAATTCTAGTAATAGTTACTTTTGCTAAATATATCCATAGTTTTTGAATTTGTGTTTAAGTTTTGCAAATATTGGATTGTGAAGTTTATTGAATATCACGTTGTTCGTATGTACAAGTGATCAGGGTTAGATTGTGTAAGCTAAAGATTGTAACACTTTACAACTGAATTATTGGTAACGATTAGAATTGTAATATTATGTGCTAGAATTTTCTGTGGTCATCTCAAATTGTGTGTCAGGTGAGTTTTAAACCTTAAATTTTGTGATTCTGCTAAGTTTTATGTCGAACGTTTATCTAGCACATAAAACTTTCATTATTCATAAATTTTTGTTCACAACCCGTGTATATATTACCATATAGTTTCTTGGTAGCTGATAACAAGCTTTTTTGCTTGATATATAGCTCATATCCGTCCCATACTCCTAAGTTACTAACAAGAACAAGGAACTAAAAGTGATATGTTTGTGACAAATTAAACTCCAATACATTATTTGTAGAACAAAGCATTCTCAAAGGACCATTACACAAAAGTAGGAAAGTAAAGGGTGGGAGTCACAGTCGCATGAAATATACCTTAAATAAAAAAGTCAAATAGAAAATTCAAAATTGGTTAGCTATATTGTACGTTTGTACGCATCATCATTGGTGACGGGCTGCCTCAAGCCGTCCGCCGGGTCAAAATCTGCTTACGGATCAGCGCCACGTGTCACCCTGGTGAAGAAAAGAAAAAAACATTCTAACTACAAAATAAAGCTATTTATAAACCGAAAAATAATATATTTAACACGACTCACTTTCTTATACACTTTTAAATATTTATTATGATTTAGAAAATTTCACTAATTATATTTTTTCAGTCTTTATCAATGAAATATCATATTTAAAGACATATTTTAAGACATTTTAAAATTGAAATGCGGATATTTGTTTTGAAACGGAATAATCAAACGTGACTAGGGATGGCAATGGGGCAGGGAATGTCAGGGATTGTATTTACCATCACCATTCTCGTTTTCACTCTCTATCTTCATTCCCGTCCCCATCACCATCGGAGAATTGCTTTACATCCCCATCCCCATCCCCATCCCCAATGGGGATTGTGGATCCCCGATTGGGAATCCCCGTGGGGATTTCGGGGATTTTCAATCTTTATGAATTAAGATAAAGTTTCCACCAACTCATCAAAAATATACATAATTTAAACTCATAAAAGGTTTCAATAAACGTGCGTACATCGCACATAGTTGGATTCATTACAATTTCAATTCAACTTTAAAGCATCCTCAACATTGTAACATCACATATAATATAAAAACAATATGTATCATATGTGTCTATTCGGACAAAATAATAAGTAATATGTAATTGGTGCTTATGTTTCTATTTCTAAAAGTACTTGATTATATAAATATCACATATGCATATAAATATACATGTCGATACTCATAAACATCTATACATATACATATACAAGTTAATCGAGTATGGATATGACGTATAAATTTTAAACACTTATACACTAGAAAGATCGGAGTCGGGGTCGAGGTCGGGTTCGGGGATTTATGTTATCCCCATCCCCGCCTTATCCCCGGGTTTCATATTTTGGGGATTCCCCATCTCCGTCCTCATCCCCGGTCAACTCGAGAATTCCTCAATCAAAATCGGGTTTGAGGATCAGGTCTCCATCGATTACAGATTTTTTTGCCATCCCTGCATGTGACAGTGGAATTATAGGTAAAATGGATTAGTCAGAGGATACACTCCGTGACGTTTCTACATGAATGTATCATCTATGATTTTATATTCGTCTTTTCTACAATCCTAACCTTTTTTTTTTTTTTTTTTTTTTTTTTTTTTTAAAGCAAGCATTATATATAACTTTAGGAGACCAATAAGGTAAATGAAGGTCATTATATTGTAACAATTTTCTAAACTAGCCAAATATTGTTTAAGTCATTTTATTAATCTCATCTAAGTTAAGCATCTCGGAATGATAATGAACGTAATTATTTTAGAACAATTTTAACATAAACTTTTCTCGCACGTTCTTAAATGTACTCTTGTCCTTCCAAAAAGGTTGTCACACATTCACACATGTTTTTGTTTAAATAGATGAGAGCATATACGTCTTTGGTAGCCATGCATTATTGCATTATGATTTATGCCTTTTCTTTTCTGATACAGTTGCTTATTCAAGTGAGCATCTATAGTAATTTTTTGTGCTCAATAAAAACGTGACCGATCTAGTTGTTGGGTTGGGCATTGGTAATTTAGTTTCGTTGGGTCTAAATTTATGCATTTGTGTGATCCAAACCGTGTAATATGGGCCACACTGAAACTATCCTCGTAACTCGTAAGTCTTAACACAATTGTCTCAACTCTCAAAAACAAAATAATCTAAGACCTCACCTTCACATGCCAGCTTCACCTTACATCTCAGCGTCTTTCTCTCATTTACCACCATCTCACTTTTCACTTCCAACCATCTTACACCACTTCACATTACAACACAATTTTTTTATTTATTAAAATACACCACTAAATATATCCCACACATTCACAAACTAAAAAACAAATAATAAAAACTTCAATATGCACGATGCCCGATATGTGAACTTCACTTTTAATACCTCCTTTTTCTTCTTACGGATCACTCACAATGGATCCCCAACCATCTTGGCACATAATGATTCCTTGCCGTTTGCTCACTTTGCTACCTGTTAGGTCACCATATTAGTAACACAAGCATCAATATGTAGAAATAGAGAAGAGATGATCGGTTGAACACTAAACCAAACACACGAATGACTAGAGAAAGGTTTATGCAAAGAGTGAAATAGAAAAGTGAACCTGAACCAACCTCAGTGAGGGTTTACAAGAGGTATTTATATAGAGGAACCAGGCAACACCCAAGTTCCCATCCTTTTACTTATTGTGCTTGGCCAGGCTTATGGGCTTTCTACATAAGTCTAGCCTTGATTACTAACATAAAAGCCATATTAAGCTAACTATTACATATGAATCACTAACACTTGAAATATAGTTTAGGGTGATTCCAACAATCTCCCAAGTGTTATTGATGAATGATATAGTGATAAGCGATGTAGGTCTTGATGTAATAGTAGCTTTGACGTCTTGACATTCTTCTTTCTTATGAGAAGAAGTGCCTTGATTCGAACAATCTCCCAGGTGTAGGGATCTTGTAACTTTTGAAGTATTACGCTTTGGCGTCTTTTGATTTCTTTGTTCTTTAGTTCTTTGTTCTTTGTGATGGTAGTGATAGTATGTTGTTGTTGTGCGCATCAGTGCCTTGCTTGCTCCAGTGTCTCCACGTCTTTCTTCAACATGCTTACACGCCATTTAACGTTGGATTTCGATCGATGTAGTTCTCTTAGTCTTTAAACTTTGTAGATTCTTTGACTTGACAAAGAATCATTCGACTTTTGTGTTGCCTTTTGAGAGAACTTGCATTAGTGATGATGTTGGTATGAGCATGTGAAGAATCTGCGATCGGTCGCTCGAGCTTCCATAAGAGAAAACATACACACGGTTAGTTATAAGCGGTTAAGCACTTACAAGTTTGAATTTCGGGGTGTTAACGACATAGTGTGAAAACACATCTCTAATTCTCACAAGGCCGTTCTCGAACTGGACTCCCACAAGTGAGATAACACGATGTACCAAGTACACCTACGGTTCGGATGAGTCGGTGAGGTACAATCAAGCATCACCTCACGACAGTAGACCGTTTGAGACACATTAAGCGTAATCCACTGGGAGTTACCGAAGTGACTGCGTCGTGGCTTTGATTTGACCACGGCGGAGTTTCCATTCAATCACCGAGGATCACATATGAACCTCTCATAAATGTTCTCGACAGTTGCTAAGATCTGTGAAGGACACGATAATATATTACTTGCGTTATTATTGTTGAACGACAAGCGATGAATTGTCAAGTGTACCTAAGAGATCTTTGATGAATCTCGTGGCTCTAGACTCAATAGTGCGCTTTGGTTTTCTAAGCGGAGACTAGGAGAGGTCTCTTCTTCAATACCAACAATCTCAAGAGAAAGCCGATAGTTTACGTGGGTTCCCTGTGAGAATGAAACAAGCTTCGTTGGGAGAAACTTGAGTGGCTAAGAAGGTTTAGTGCATGCGTCATTGGGTCCATGACGACTTTTAATCTTCAATACCGGTGTCACTAAGTGACAACCGAAGAGATATGAATTGAACCGTGTTCCGCCCTAAGTTGAATAATCCGGAGGCTATTTCTTTTCACCCTTTTCTTTGCTTTTTTTTTTAATTCTTCAACTCCTTCTTCTCCGATTCTCATTTTCTCCTTTTATAATCATACCTAAGGACTTCTAAGTACTAACTATTTGTGATGTCCTTGGGTAGATCCTCCGACTCTGGCGGATCATAGGAAGGTTATTCCAACCTTAGTCACCTTATAACTCCATGACTAACCCACGTGGCCACAAAATCATTTTCTTGAAAATCTCTCAAAGTGGTTATGATTGAAAACATTTTGTACCACTAAGAGTTTGATCATTTGCGTAAATACTCCCCATCCACATACGTCTTAAGTGTTTGACGAAATTTGCACGGTGAGAGAAGAGCGCACTTTGAATTGATCGACTCAAGATAGACAATTCCCGAGAAACACGGTTACGTTGCATAGTTAAAGAGTTACATTGTCGACTTTTGGGTGACAACTAGCTCTAGTAACTACCTTGAAGGTGTGGACAAACCTCGAAAGGTTGTCAAACCCATCAAAGTTCATGTCTATTAAGAGCTTCTCGAATAGGTACAATTTACTTGGATAAATCTTTGGAAGACAAATCTTTTCAATGAATGATCGCTCGGATCCCGTCAATTCATGGGTTAAGTCTTTTCACACGCGATTCAATAGCAAATCAACATATTTCTTATCACAATAATTTTCTCCCCTTAAAATGGCATATAAATGTTATTTTTGATAACTTTGATATTAAATATGACCATTTCGAGTTTTGTGGGAAGATTATCACGAAGAACTATTTAGTGAACAAAGTTTTGTAAATACTCCCCTCAACAAGTAATACTAACTTTTGAGGTTTTGAAACGTAAGGGAAGTACTTGTTCTTTTGAGCAAAACCTTTAAAAAATGAAAGGTTTGATAAGTTTTACTCAAAAGTAAGAAGCTTTCGCTCCTTTTATAAGGATTGTGGCAATCAAGCGTACTACATGGTCCTTTCATTACAAGAACGGTTGTACATCGTTATGTGTGCACAAGCCATAGTCATTGAATAATCACATCCAAATTAATATGAAAATGAAACAGTTAAGGGTACTGTGTAGTCCAACAATATTTCCGTGAATGCGAGCAGGTGTTGATAGCACGTGAGATTAATCTCGACGACCACCTACAAAGCTCTCTAGAGTTACAATCGGTCCTTCACACAACCTTTCATCGATCCAGGTGATGATCCTCTTAACATCCGTTTTTCCCGAGAACTCCATCGCTTCTTCGACCGATGCCTTCATGTATCTCCTTTAACCGATAAGCTAACCCATCCCCGACCTTATTGGTGTGTGATCCCCAAACTTATGAAGATCTCTACACGCCATCATACGATTGCGTTGTAGTTCACTACTGAAACTTCTCGAATGGTTTGTTGACGAGATTGTATTGTGGAAGATGGTTGATGTTAGGAAGTTCTAGTTGAGGTCGGTGAAGTTGACACGAGTCCGATATGATTCAACAAAGAAGTTGTAAATCTTCTACACGTTCTCGGATCACTATGCTTCTAATGAAGGTGAGTAAAGACTTGATGTATTCTCGTTGAATTTCGGTCGAGAATTGTCTCATTCTTCCCTGCACCTTGGCAAGATCTGATCTTCAATGTCGTTGAGAGACAAGTTCCGAAAGTCCGCTTCACGAATTCATAGTCTCTTTCGTCTTGTCTTTTGACCACGATGTTCTTGAGGAAAGTGTAGTCCCATTTAGACGAGAGCTATATGCTAACAAAGAACGATCCCTTTATCATCGTATACTTCATGTATAGACCTTCGAACTTGACGACTTTTGTAGTAGATTCTTGACGTTCCCACCAATGATGAATCCCATACATTGCATCGATGTCATCTTGTTCCTGTTGTTGGAAAACATGTGGGTAGCATTTTCCTCGATGGTTATACGGTTGGAGTATATGGTCGCCGAGAACGGAAGTGTAAGTGATGTAGCGTATTTCTTTGAACCATCGCTACCGTGTAGAAGGAATTCCAAATCATTGTTGAAGAAGTAGCGGAATGGGATCTTAGGTTGATCCGGTTGTGAATCGTTGGTAGAGGTTTAGACCAATCGATTGTAGTATGGAGCCTTGTCTCGTGCGGTGAAGTCGATTTTTGTTTCAGGTTGAGCAAATCAATATTGTTAGACATGGCTCGTGCTATGTTTTCAGGTGATATTCAACTTCAATAGCACTTTCCGGTCAGATTTGAGTAGTTGAAGGCTTCATTCTTGATTCGTTTCAACTCGATTTCGTCATCTTCTTCACCTAAACTTTTCTTGCAAGAACTTAGCATGCTCCAACGTCGACCTTCTACCATATCGGATCATCGGTTAGGCGGGAGTAGCATCAACAAGTGTGGAGAACCAATCATACTCGGTGTCGCCTTCATCTAGCCATGAGACGACATCGCCTATAGCGTCTTCTTCTTTTCTTTGGCCTTGATGATGGTTTCTTTGTTGAAGCGGGAGAGGTGGGTTGTTGTTGGGGCTCGGGGACTTCCTCATCGTCACCACCTGTACTCGAAGTGATCACCGGTTTTCTCATCGAGGTGGTAACTTAGTCCCGAGGTTTGTCAAAAAGCGTGGAGGAGATCGTCTTGTTGTTGGAGTCCTTTGGGGTGGTGGTGGCCGAAAGAGGGTTCTCGACTTCTTTGGACGTTTAGGCTCATTATCTTTATCCTTATCCTTATCTTCATCGTCTCTTGGGCGTTTAGGCCTTGAGCTTCTTCTGCGCATCTTGATTTGAGTTGGTATTCCGCAGATGCTTCAAACAATTTACCTTTGTAAGTAAATGTTGCGGATCGTTTAGACATTTGAGTTACCGACTGAAACCAATTGAAGATCCGAGAACACTATAGGATCGATAGGGTTAATTATTACGGTCATAGGTGTTGATCTTATAGTTTGCTGGCTATATGCATGAGATTTGGATAGAGTTATCTGCTGAACATCTCTCTTGTCACTCCGAGAACGGTGTCAGTAGGAACTTTGAGTATAGCCCCAATCATTTCGTTCGGTTCCCTTGGACATCACGTTGCATGAACTTCGAATATACTCCTTTCATTTGACATCTTGTCTATCTCGTCATGAAGATTTAGCTACTGTACTTGGAGGTTTAGCTATTGGACTTGGAGGTTTAGTTATTGTTGGAGTGACATCGGTTGCAGTTTCAGAGTAGGTGACTTCTTCGTCTGATTCGGTTTCCTCAGAGCTTTCATCCACTAGCTTATGTTGCGGTTCAGGCTTGGGAATAGGAATAGGAACAACTTCCTTAGAGGGAACTTTCCTTTTGAGTGTTGGTTTCCTCTTAGGGAACTTTCTTTGACTCTCAGTGCTTGTAACACTTCCTGCACTGCCTCTCCTGGTTTTTCTAGTGGGTGTACCAGAAGATTTTTATCAAGAAAGCTTACTTTGCCTTCATCAACTGCTACCAGATACCTTTTGTATTATTAAAGTTGTTTGACTTCATCAGTTAGAAGGTGATCTGGCAACACTGCACCTTGTTTCTTTGTTATAGATTCCTTAAACCGATTTGTGAGTGTAGGCTCATACAACATGGAGTGATTGTTGGGGTCATTGAGTCTCTTGGGGATATCGAGATTACACCTAGAGCTCTTTGGATCAGATTTGGTATATCGATATATGGGATTTTGGAGCCAAGCTTTTGAGGAATGACATCATGTCGTCCCATATCGAGCTTCTACTCAATGTGTTTCATGTTGACCAAAGCCCAAAAGATCAGTAGTTCCACGAGCTTGGGATGCTCGTAACCACTATCACGTCCGAAACCGGATTGGTGATGATGATGTGAGGGTTCTCCATGGTCGAGGAATATTCTTAAGATCCACGTATGAATGCTTTGTGATTACTCCCGTAGCTTCGTCATAACCAATGTCTATCATGAATTGCAAACGACCTCTTGATTGGTGTGGCATTGTATTCGTTGGCTCGATGGCGAATGAAGAGAACAACCCTTAAGTGCGGTGTGATGGTGACTTGTTTGTGGTTGGCGTCACCGCCACAACATTTGTCCTTTGATCTTTTGCATTATATGCGAATTGGTGAATGTAGATCTCGGTATTGTAGCGAAATTGGTGAGCATGTTACGATAAGGGTGATTCTTGAAATGTCCACGTCTATTAAGCAAGATGACTCGGAGCGGGTGAGACTATCAAAATCGACACGAAGGTTATTCTTTCCTATCTTCATTGGATAACCATGAGGAAGATATCGACAACGGAGAACATTTGGTTCATCCATATTACGCATTTGGCGTCCATGTCGTGATCTCGAAGATATTTAGCCAAATGAACCAACATATCGAAAGACATTATGTTAGTCACGAGATGGTTTTATTGTCTAATTATTGAATGTGATATGTCGATGATTGTTACGAGTCCAATGTCACTTGTTTGTCCAATAGTCCAATGGCGTCGTGATAAGTTTCGTGAGTTGATTAACTTTAAGTTTTAAAGTCCATGTTTTCACTTATTTTTCACAACATATTAAGCGTTTAAGCTTATTAGTGACATTATTGGTTTCGTGGCGTTATGATTTATTTATTTACAAGTTTGCACGTAACAATTCATAATTAAGGTTAGAACTAGGCTTAGGCGTTGAAATGGCAAGCTTATGCGTAAACAGGAGTGTTATACGCGTAAGCATAAGCTTATCGCGTGGGTTCTTGACTTACGCGTAAGAAATATTACGCGTGGGAAAAGAGTGCCTTATGCATAAAGCTTACGCGTGGCGTATATGGAACCTTACGCGTAAGGCTTACTCGTAAGAGTCAACCTTATGCGTGAGGTCCTTGTTCGCATATCCTTCACGGGATACGCGTGGTCCCTTATGTAGAACCTTCGCGCGTGAACGTTACGCGTAAGATTTCTCTACGCGTAATATGCTACGCGTAAGATGATCCTTATGCGTAGATGGCAAATAACCTTGATTCGAATTTTCAAGCGTAATAAACACGAAATAAGTTCATCATAGCACCAATATTAACACATACATTAAATTATTTTCAGATCAAATCATGTATGCACAATAACTGAGTTACGCGAAGAAAGACTTATGCGTAATCTTAAACCCTTAGGCCTAAATTCTACGTGTAAGTTATCTAACCATGGGAATTGCACCAAACTTGTTCTCAGATGGTCTAAGAAGCCTTATGAGTAGTTCTCGTCCAAGTTTTAACATCAAAGGCTAAGCGAATCAAGAATACCCAATACTTATGAACATCAACCCTAATCATCAATTTTCATGCGTTTAGCGTTTCTGGGTAGATTCTAAGCACTGATATGGTCAATTCAACTTGAAAACAACATCATACAACTATCTTTTTAACCAAAAACAATCACATTTGAAAACCCTCAAATTTACGCATAAACCCTAAATTCAAGAATCAAACAATTCGTATTTCTGGGTGAGTTTTAAAGATAGAGATGGTTTTAATATGATTAGATAAACGTTTTGATACAACCATTCTAACCAATAACACTCAAATGAAGAATTTATGTTCTTATGTTACGCGTAGAACACAAATCTCTCTAAAACACGAGATTTAACCGTTAGATGTTTATGATATTAAAAACCTTTGTTTATAATCATGTTAGAAACGTGAAAACACTTACAGTTTGATGATCAAAAACACGGATTAGAGGGTTGAATGTTAGGCGTAGGATTTGGGTAGATGGGAATTAAATGTAAGTGAATTAAATGAGTTAGGTGAATTGTTTTATTAAAATAACTTTGAGCTTTTGACAGTTTTAGCCCCTCCACCTTTTCCATTTACATCCAATGTCCATAACTTCCATTTTAGTTACCAAACGAAGGAAATTTGGAAAGAAATTTTGACGACACTCCCCCTCGACTTAAGAAATAAAGAGATTTTATAAATTTTAGTCCGAGGAGTGTCAGTAAACCAGAAAAATGACCACCATTTAAAGAAACAACCAGGATAAGGTAACATGCAAGTACAAGGTTTTTATGAAACTGAAAAATATTTGCTTTCTCCCCCTCAACACTTGATCGAAAAAATACATAATTTTGAAAGATTTGAGTGTTGACGGAAGATTTGTATTGCCATGTTAAAAGAAATATAGATAGAAGAATATTTTTGAGATTTTCTGATTTTATATTTTTGTATTTTGTTTTGAAAAATATTTACAAAAGGCGTTTTGGTGTTTGATCGTTTTAAGAATGTTTTAATAGTTCATCCAGTTCCTCTTGAGTCAAACACCGCGATACCAATCCGTGGACCAACTCATTAAACCTAGCGGGGAGCTAAGGCTTTGGTGAGAAGATCGCCAATTGGTATTCTATACCCACAAAGTATAATTCAACGATATCTCTGCTCCACGTGGTCCTTGATGAAATGATATCGAAGATCGATGTGCTTTGATTTGAATATTGAGCGAGTTGCGAGATCGCAATAGCACTCGATTGTCGCGATGACATCGGGATTTTGTCAAATACGTAACCATAGTCTTTGAGTTGTGTTCTCATCCAAATGACTTGAGCACAACACCGACATGGCTACATATTACGCTACGGTGAGGACGGTGATGTACAATCCTGCTTCTTCAATTGCCATGACACAGGTTTATCACCAAGAAATTGTAATGCTCATGAAGTACTTTTCGTGAATCTAAGCATCTGCGTGGCGTAGTCCGAAAAAGCTATTAGTTCAAAACCGAATTCTTGGGATACCGATTCCCAAATTAATGGTTCCCTTGATGTATCGGAGGATTCTTTTAGCCTCGAGAGGTGGGTTTGATTGGTCTCGACCGATAGCGGAGCAAAGATATCGACAAACACAATATCGTGCCTGCTAAATTTGTTAGATACATGAGAGACCCAATAATACTACGGTATTGGTAGGGTCCACCAATTTCCATGTAAATCGTCTAGCTTCTTGGTATGAGCCATTGGTGTGGCATAGGTGTCAGCTTTGCATTCCAAATTTGTTTAACGGTTCAAGGGCATATTTGGGTGACTTAAGAAAATACCACGGGGTGATTGATGAACTTGCATTCCGAGAAAGAATGTGAGTTCACCATCATTGACATTTCAAAATGTTTTGTCATTAATTTTACAAAAGCATTTGAGTATTTTAAGTGTGTTGACCCAAAATGATGTCATCCACATAAATTTAAGCGATTAATATGTGAGCCCGTGATATTGTATGAAAAGTGTGGGATCAACCGAACCTTTGGTGAATTTATTGGCAATAGGGAAGGATGATAACTTATCGCATTACGCCCGAGGAGCTTGTTTGAGACCATATAGAGCTTTGTTCGGTTCGTAGACATGGTTTGGGAACTACGGATCAGCGAATCCTTCCGGTGGTGACATAGACTGTTTCTTCGGTTGACCATTCGAGAAAAGCATTTTGACATCCATCCGAAGACCGTTATATTCATATGAGCATGAACGCGAGAAAGATCCGAGCGACCTCAAGGCGAGCAGCCGGGTGAATGATTCTTCAAAGTCAATACCCTATTCACTCGTTTATAACCCTTAGCCACCGAGGCGTGACTTGTTTACGATTACGTTCCTTGACATCAATTTGTTCTTCCAAATCCATTTGAGACCAATGGCGTAGACCCTCATTGGTCTTTCAACCAGTTCCATACTTTAAGACGTTTGAATTGGTTGAGTTCTTCTTGCATGGATTCAATCCGGTTGTCTTTTGTCATTGCATCTTTAATGTTTTAGGTTGATTGGCGGACAATGAGTGCATAAATGCAATGTTCACCATCTGTGTGAAGACGTTGTCTTATTCTGTTGGTTGATTTGGGTTACCAATAATATTCTCAAGAGGATGGTCTTTTGTCCAGCGGTGTGTAGAGGGTTGATGTTGGTATACATTGTGCGATTTTGAGGATTCAAATGGTTTGTTGATGATTCCGCGACATCGGTGCAGCGATTTCATTGTAAGCGGGTTAAAGAACGCATTGGGATCAAAATCTGCGGTGGGGTACTTCATTAAGAACATCGTTGTGGGTTCATCGTCGTTGGAAGCGGTTTGTTCAACTGTTGTTGTAGAGTCAATGGTGGTGCTTCTTCAACATGGTTGTTATGGCGAGTGTATCGGTATTAGAGTATGATCAGTTGAGCGTGAGCAGTGGATACACCGGAGCACGTTCATCAATGTCATCACTAAGCAATGAGCAAAGAGCTTTTCCATTTGTTGACGAGTAAGGTCGGGGCTTGGTTCGGTGATGATGGGGTTTGGGGAAAGTTTAAGCGGTTGTGACGGGTTCCAAGTCATATGCTCATAAGCCATTTACGTAAGCTCATCAAAATTAGCATGAATCGTTTCCATAACTCGCTTTGTCTGACGATTCGGATCCGTAACCTTTAGAATTCTCGCGGTATCCAATAAAGACTCAATGTCGGCTATGGCTTTGAGCTTTCCAAAATCATCACGATCATTATTTGGGTAGCAAAGGATCCGAATACATGGAAGTGTTTGAGATTCGGTTTATGGTTGTGGATAAGCTCAAGGAGTTTTGTTGTGGCGTTTGTAATCATTGAGCGATTTTGTGTATAGCATGCGGTTGATCGACACGCCAAGTAATCCGAAGTTTAGCATTGATTAACATTGTTCTTGCGACTTCCACTAACGTACGGTTTAGTCTTTCAACAACTCCGTTTTGTTACGGTGTGCGTGCAATAGATGTCGATGCTCAATTCTCACTTTCTCATAAAATTCTCGAAAGAGTTTGGTTCACAAATTCGGTTCCTTTATGCGTTACGATTTGGCGGACGGTGTTCCTGAGTGAACTTGAATTTTCGTGAGAAGGTGATGATCATCTGTGGAGCTTGATCTTTACTTGAAGAAAGTAGACCCAAGTCCATCGTGAGTAGTCATCGACAATTACCAAGATGTGGCGTTTGCCATTAATCGTTTGCACGCTCATCGGCCACACAAATCCATGTGAAGAAGATAAAGCATATCTTTGAGAGTTGTGTTCCACCTTTGAAGGAAAATGAGCACGAGTGCTTTTCCTTGTTCACAAGTGAGCACGGTGATCTTTAGAATACCGGAATCTCGGAGACCTTGACAAGTTTGTGTCGAGCAAGGTTGGTGATGGTTTGAAAGTTTAAATGTGAGAGACGACGTGCCATAGCCAAGATTTTGTAGATGTAGCCTTTGAGAGTAGGCGGATGGGAGATGAAGCAACCATGTCTTGCATTGAGATTGTGTCTGAGACTAAATTGCGAGCCGAGACATTAGATCGTTTCCTTGTAGATCACGAATGAAACAAGTTTTCTCCTGAAAAGCAACTTCCAAATCTCCATCACGTAATTGACCGAATCGAAAAGAGATTGTGACCGAGGCCTTCCACATAATAAACCCCGCTAATTTCGATATTGCCATTGATATAATCTCCGTAGCCCATGATAGTCGCAAGTGATCATTCCCGAATCGACGGTGCCAATGAACTTTGCAACAAAGTTTGATAACGATTTAAGATTGCTCATCATGTGTCCGGAACATCCACTATCAACAATCCAAAGGATGATCTGTATCACACCGCATTACACGAGACTACGGATGGAATAGAAGTAGATGTGGAACCCGAAATGTTAGAGGTTCAAGCGATTATAGTAGATATACACACATCAATGATTTTAGGTATCCATTTAAATCCTAGTGTATTATGTATCCATTTCGCCATCTCCAACTAGTCTTAGCTTTAGTCTTAGTGAATGCACTAGGTGGTACTACATTCCTTGGAGGTGATCTTGGAGCTACGAGGGACATCAATGCGTTTCTTAGAATCTAAAGAGGCGGTTTACCAAGCACGGACTTAGAAGTATTAGTGGGCTAGAGGTGTTGAATCACCCTAAACCTCAATTCAAGTGTTAGTGATTCATATGTAATAGTTAGCTTAATATGGCCTTTATGTTAGTTATTAAGCTTAGGCTTATGTAGAAGGCCCAAGCCTAGGCCAAGCCCAATAAGGAAAGGATGATAACTTGGGTGTTGCCTAGTTCCTCCTATAAATAGTCTTGTAAACCTTCTATTGAAGGTTGGTTGTTCACTTTCATATTTCACCTAAGCATAATCGTTTCTTACGCATAACGTGTGTGTGTGTTTGTGTTCATCGATCACTTCTTCCTTATTTCTTCTATTGATGCTTGTGTTACTAATATGGTGACCTAACGGTGGGTATCATTAGCCAAATAGTTGGGTGAACATTTTTGTTGTTTGAAGGTTTTTGGTCTTACGCGTAAACGAGGTTCTTACTTTGGTTCGCTTAAAAGCGATTTTTACACTTTTTAATCCAAGATTCTTGTCCTTTCAACGTTTTAGGTGTTAAAATATCATTTTTGGCAAAAGTTTCAAACTTTACGTGTGGATCATTGTTTTTAAGCTTGGTTTTACGTGATAGTAGTTCTACGCATAACTATTTTATAAGCTTTGGATCATCAAGTTTCACACTTATGTGGGCTCAAACCAATCTTCCTCCTCAAGCGACTCCTCGACCCGCTCCTCGACCAGCTGCAACCATTACACCATATGATCGATCACAACAACAACCTCAACAAACTCAATTGGTTCCATACAACAACAATGCTCAAGCACTTTACGGTGAAGGCGATGAGGACTCTGCTTGCGATGAATGCAACAAGGATTTGTTATGATTGCTAAAGCCTTGGTCGATATACAAACAAATCCAACAATCGCATTCATTCTCATCAATACAAAGAATCAAGTCACGTGAACAATGGACGCGTTGAAGTTCGAGAACCGTGGTTATGGTTGTCGGATGGGAGGTGGTCAAGGGTTTAATGCTATTGGAAGGAATAACATGGTGCTCCGCAACGACAAAGGGTCAAGTGGTTGAGCAGGGAATGCTCGAATGGGGTTAATGGTATTCGTTGTTATAAGCGCAATGAGAAGGGTCACGGCTAATGCATGTCCTAAACCGAGGACAAGAGCGGTGCTTATCACAAAGAGGCGCTGCTCTTGGCTCTTAAGGATGAAGTGGTGGAACTCTTACCAACAAGGAACAGAGCTTTATGGCGATGCGATTCGATGATGATATGGAGGACTTGCAGTGCTAATGCGGCGGTGATGTTGATAGCATAAATGCAAGCTCTACACATGAGTGACACAGGCCCGGTGTATGATCGATGGCTTGTCTCGAGTGCCGAACAAAATATACTCATCACCGATCCGATATCTCCGCCAATTTCTCCATCAGACAAGGATCGAGTGTTCAATATGAGCCATCCACATCTCATTCCGATGATTATCAAATAGATCCGTAGTTATATTTGACGATCAAGATAACCTTTTGGCTAATATTGATAATCAAGTTGACTCGTGATTATATTTGAGGATCTAAATAATGATCATGTTGAGACTTCCGTTGAACAAAATGAGCTTCTCCGTGATTATATTTGAGGATCTAAATAATGATCATGTTGAGACTTCCGTTGAACAAAATGAGCTTACTCTAATAGAAATTGAGCTCCTAACCTTAATTAAAGACCAACACTCTCGTTTGGAAATTTGCACGAAATTAAAAGAGAAAAATGCAATCATTAATTAGGGATAATGAATGCTTAATTTGACAAATCAATTTTTTCAAAACTCAAGAAAACGAGAAGAAAGTTTTGAAGTCGCTTTTGCTAAATCTCATCAAAGCGAAAAATCATTAGAACGACGGATCGTGATCTAGCCGCTTCCAAGAATGCTTTGTTGTCTCAAATAGAACAATGAAACATGAACATAAACAACAACTTAACGCTCTTACTTTGGAAACTCAAAAGCCAAGGTGAGTTGTTAACTTGTCAAAAAGCAGTTCTCGAGTACAAACAACATTCCACGAAACGAATAGATAACTATCTTGAAGAAATTGTCGACTTACAACACAAAATCGTAGAGTTTCAAAATGTTGTTTATAAACATGGTGAGTCAATCACAACTTGATAACGCTTCACGCGTGCTCGGGGTCAAAGGAACTTCCTTTTCTTGAGCAAGTTTTATAACACCCTAGGCGGTGAACCTAATCGTTGTAGTGTAGTAATTAGGGTAAGCCACGGGTATTGATATCGTTCTCTGGGGAATAGGAATGCTAGTAGGGAGTTACTACGCTAAGGTTAAGGTTGAGGAAGATTATTTTTATCTTTTGTATTTTATGAAAATGGAAAAGTACGAATCTCGGGTATTGGATTTGGGGGTTGGTATTTCTACGATTACTCTACTATTATCTAATTATCTAAACTAAGGTTGTGAGTCTATGTCAATTAATGTGTGCTCGTATGATAGTTTAAAGATGTGTTTACTTAGTTTGTATTACTCCTTAATTATCTCCTATTGATGGTTGAGTGTCACGTCTTATTCTAGTTGCGTTGTGTGTCTAAAGTTGTAGGTATGCGTTTCTCCTAACTCTTTGAACTTACCAGCGGTCTTGTCTACAAACCCACTGAGATTATAGACTCCTACTCTAAGGCGCTCTTGGATGGTTTACCCTACAATCACTCGGTAATTATACTCTAAGGTTCACAAAGATGAATCAAGCATTAAGTGCACAACGGATGACCTATCGCATTACTAGATCATAAATCAACTAAGATAAGAAACAACCAATCAATATTCAATAATTAAGTTTCATACTTCCTAAGCAAACACACAAATAAATTAGCGGACATGGAGAACATGCAAGCATACACAAATAATCAAAGACATAATTGAATTAATGAAGCAAAGACTTATCTTGATGTAAGATAGGGTTAAAACCTAAAATATCGTACAAGACACCTTAGGTTCGGTTTTAGGTTTTTACTCAAAGACTCTCCACACAAAGACCGAAAAATTCGGATTCTATATATAAGATTACAATTGCGACGACGTCACCTTATGTTTAGTGACGTGGTGTCACGCCGCCATTAGGGTTTCGTCTTGGCCACGTTAACCTTGAGCGGCGCCACCTTATGTCCGTGACACCGTCTCTTGACTTCGGCGTCGTCTGGATTGCATCTAGGCCGTCCGAGTAGCGACGACCTCACTCTTTCACCACTAGACGCCGTCTCTTGAAAATACGAGTTTTGAGTTCGACCGTCACAATAATTTTAGGACGGCGTCACCAATAGCACCGACGCCGTCGCCTTCTAACTTCAAAGAATCTGTGAGTGCCTTGATTTCGACTTTGGCCATTTTCTTCATATATTCGCGCTTTCCGTCAAATAAGTGCCATTCCGGCATTTTGCCTTCACGAGACCTAAAAGTGAAAAGGAACGATATTAAGCAATAACGGATACAAAGTGATCAAATAAGGACTTAAACGACCCTCAAAATGGTACCTTTTAAAACCTTATCAAATATCCCTACACTTGTTATTTGCTTGTCCTCAAGCAAATGTGCTTTTAGCCAATTAATTTATAAGTTAGGGTCATGAAGCATTAATTCAAAGCGGTCCACAACACATATAAGCCTCGCAAAAGTCATAACAAGCACGGAAATTACATACTAGCACCTCACATGGGGTGTTTGGATACTCGCATCCTCTCGGTGTATATATGAAACATAACAAAATAGGAAATGGAAGATAAACACTCATTAACCGGTCCTAGTACATAGATTACCATAGGCTTGAGAATAGATCAAACCTCCATCGCTTTGGCGTAAGCACCTAGGAAAGACTATCAAAGAGGTCTTTAAAGGGTTGTAATGTTAGGCTTACGGTAGAAACAAGGGTTTGGTGGGATAGGCTATTTAGTGGTGGCAAGTCAAAATCTCTATGTTAAATGCATATGAAGAATGGCGTTGCTAAGCCAAGACTCGACACTCTAAACTTTAGATAATGAAATAAACAAACATAAATTTAAAGATAGATGTAGGATGGTAGCCAGTATGTTTTTTTTTTTTTTTTACACTCTATTTTTTTTTTTTTTTTTTTAATCATACACTTTTACTCTACCATCCTCTACGATAACATCAAAATACTAGGGATTTATGAGCACATCCCTACACTTGAGTTTTATTACTCTAACACTAATTTGACCCGATTTGAAAAGATTAAAACACTTGGGGTACATTATTACGCAAACAAAGGGAATTTGAATTTAACGTTCCCTTCCGTCATTTCATAAACTTTAACTTTTCCCATGAATCCCAATCATCCCAAAATCGTATACAAAGGATATGACTCGACTTAGCAACTTATGCAAGCAACGGATAATTGAACTAAGGGTTTTGGGTGATAACAATAATACTAAAAGTGAGTGCATATAGGGTGGCTAAAGGCGATTTGGGTGTATATTTGGGGGTGGGGTGTAAACAATGTTTTCATTGATATTCCGGAAAACCGAAATATCACGAGAACCGCAAAAGGATAGGCTCGAGGGGTTAACTAGGGGTATCGTGTACTAAAGATGAGTACAACGCAAAGGGTGTGGGGAATTACTCAACCGATATGGAAGAAGTAATTATATTACGTGTGTCAAACAAGGGTTATCCTAATGCCTCTTATCATTTAGTTATTCTAACTACACAAGTGTAGCCTCACTTGCGATCTCGAATGCATCACAAAACAAGTTCTAGAATCTATTATACTACTTTCACACTCTAAGCATTAAAGATGAATGCTTTAATTCCTACTAATCTAAGGGCGATCCTCGCATTTTGGGTGGAATTTGGGTGGTAAAGGGTTTTGTGCTAGTCATGCAACTTCCTATCCGTGAGGCGCTTTTGTTAAGACTAATGGCCCACTCCTATATGTCATGAAAATTTTTAAATTTGGTGCCAAAATTACCCTAACCGACATTTTCTCATGGTTTATTACACAATCACAATTGAATGAAAAAAATAATCAAGGATAAGCATAGTTTCAAAGTTCCGCTTTATTTTCCTCCTACACTTAAACCGAACATTGTCCCCAATGTTCCCGAAGTATCAAAGTTATGATAAAGAAGGTAATTAAAACGAAAGAAACTAATACTCCCGATTAGCTCGGTAGGATCCGTAAAGTGGTGGTTAAACTCTTTTCCAAGAAGAATTATTGCGTGAAAAGCTCCTTCCAATCTTATGTAACTTCTTCTCGACAAACTAAACCGCACACTTGAAGAGAACAAACGAAACCTTCGCGTAAAATCGGCGGTAATAATATATAAGACTCGATTTAAACTAAGATATAATGCTTGTGGAATGGATGTTTACGAATTTCTAAGAAAATTAGGACTGGAAAATTCCAAAATTTATAAGTAGCTCGAAAAAGCGAGAAAAAGTAATCGATGTTTTACTCCTTCCTCGGCGCCAGTGTTGCAATCTCGACGCCGTCGGTTATCCCGACAAAAAGCTGGTCTCACGATTTTCGAAAAAATTCGGAAAATTTACATCTTTAGAATCGGAAAAATTTCAAAACATCCATTATGACTCGATACAAGCATTTGACTCGAACAAACAAACATAAATATCTTTTAATTAATTGTTATTCTCATGTTTACGTTTCTTTTGAAAACGTGTGTAATCCTCCTACACTTATCCCTTATGTAAAATACCTTTATATGCAATTAAGACGAGGTTAAAACAAAATAAAGTATTTTCACAAATTTAAACATGAGGATAAACAATTAATAAAAGATATATGACACTAACAAGCAAACAATTAAGCATGGGTTGCCTCCCGGCGCTTTTCTTTATTAAAGAGTCTTGTAGCTAGACTCGTAGTCGTGCTCCCACGTTTTCTCATTACCGCCCTTTGACGGCTTCTAATGGGATTCCATGTTGTAGAAGTGCCCTAAAATGCGCTTCTAAGAGTTCATCCTCTCCCCAATCGGTCCTGTATTCCAGTCCTAAGCTCAAGCAATCCTTGTAGAATCCAAAATCTTAGCCATAACATAATCAACACCTTTCTCCCTATCCTCATCATTCCTATAATAGACCGATAGTTTAAGTTCCTTTTCATCATTAGAGTGATGAAAACTTCTCAATCTTAAGCGGCATTTGGTAAGCTATGTCATCGGTCTTATTCTTGAATCGCACTACTCCTAATGAGGGGTCATAGGTCATCCGGTGCTTTATGAAAGGTTTTCCTAGAATAACATGGGACAAGCTAGGGTCTATGGCGATGCTAATATCATCCACAATTATGAAGTCCGTAGGAATTGTGAAACGCCTACATAAGCGGGCAATCCCTTAACTCTACCAAGAAAATTGAAACTAACATTAGGATCATTGGGGTCTTGCCTAGTTGGAATAGGCTTCTTCAATATCCAATTGTAGTAGGTGCTAGTCATTATGTTGATTGGGGACTTGCGATCAATGTAAGCTTTGCCACAAAAGGTGTCCTATGACACATGGTATGTTGAGATTCCAAGGGTTCCCAAACTTAATTCGAGGACTTTTCCTAACATACATGTGACTGAGGTCACGCACTTTAAGTGAGGGTGGCGAGATAGTTCTTCTTCCGTAGGAAATTTGTTGAAATAGTCAATGTCTACTTCATCTACTTCCTCGGTATTTCCTCATCCATAAGTGTATAGTCCTCTTCGTCATTTGTTTCATCGAGGTTCAACTAAGGCGATGGTACCGACGAATTGGACATACTTTAGCTTGCTTGGATCCTTAATCTCTATGCCTGAAGGCTCGGGAGTTGAGATAGCACTAACCTTCTTATCACTATTAGCTATGGCTTTCAAAAGGTTGTCTATTTTCCTATCCATCTCGGCTTGTTGATTATTAAAGCGGTCCGAGAGCTTAGCCATTCCAACGCTCTTTCATTCTTTTTGTAATCATCTCCTAATTTAAGGCATTTTTTGTAATACCGCTTAGTTTTCTCATATGGGTACCTAAGTCCATTCTCGCTTATCCTTTCACTAAGCGAAGGAATAGGGGTCATTCTATTACAAACCTCAATGTCCTTATGTTTAAACCTAGGATGAGCGTGGCATTTGGTAGATGAAATCTTCAACTTCATCGAGAGAATGTAATTAGACCATCAATCATCCGTTCATTCAACCTAGTCAATTTTTTGAAAGGTTTTCCAAAAATTACTTGAGTGAGGTCCTTATCTATAAATTCTCCTAAGTCTTCTAAGACCATGAACTCTACCAAATAAGCAAAACTTCCGACAAACACGTGCAAATAAATGACTGCTTCAACAACATTGTTCCCTTGATAATTTAACTCATTGACCTTGATTTTGTTGTATAGGTCCCTCGAGATTAAGTTTAAAGGTAAGAATGAATTCAAATAAGCATCGAACCCTTCTAGTCCTATTTTGCAAGGGAATTGCATGTTAAAGGGGCCATCTTTCTCAATCCTACACCTAGGGTCAAAACATTGGGAGAGGTCTTCCTTATTAATGACCTCTCCGCTATCAAGTGCCTCACCATAATCAAATTCCTCATCAGAATCAGAGTAATAGAAAGGACTTTGTTTTTGCCAATTTATCTCATTATGCCCTAGGTGATTACCAAAATGGTGAGTGGGTGAAGGGTTTTGTGGGATTGCGTTCTCAATTTCGGGATTGGGAATGGGTAGAGTGAAGAATCTTCGACGGAAGATACGGATCATGGTGAGTGATGGTTTTTATGAGCGAGGGTCACGAAGAAGGGGATAGACTAAGAGAAATCTAAAAATAAGAAAATTTACTTGATAGGAATCAAGCAAAGAAACCTAAACGAGGTGGACTACTAACTAGCTATTCTATTCCCAGTGGCGCCAAAAACTTGATAACGCTACACGCGTTGTTCGGGGTCAAAGGAACTTCCTTTCTTCGAGCAAGTTTTATAACACCCTAAGCGATGAACCTAATCGTTGTAGTGTAGTAATTAGGGTAAGCCACGGTATTGATATCGTTCTCTAGGGAATAGGAATGCTAGTAGGGAGTTACTACGCTAAGGTTAAGGTTGAGGAAGATTATTTTTATCTTTTTATATTTTATGAAAATGGAAAAGTACTAATCTCGGGTATTGGATTTGGGGTTGGTATTTCACCGATTACTCTACTATTATCTAATTATCTAAACTAAGGTTGTGGGAGTCTATGTCTAATTAATGTGTGCTCGTATGATAGTTTAAAGATGTGTTTACTTAGTTTGTATTACTCCTTAATTATCTCCTATTGATGGTTGAGTGTCACGTCTTATTCCTAGTTGCGTTGTGTGTCTAAAGTTGTAGGGTATGCGTTTCTCCCTAACTCTTTGAACTTACCAAAGGGTCTTGTCTACAAACCCACTAGAGATTATAGACTCCTACTCTAAGGCGCTCTTGGATGGTTTACCCTACAATCACTCGGTAATTATACTCTAAGGTTCACAAAGATGAATCAAGCATTATGCACAATGGATGACCTATCGCATTACTAGATCATAAATCAACTAAGATAAGAAACAACCAATCAATATTCAATAATTAAGTTTCATACTTCCTAAGCAAACACACAAATAAATTAGCCGGACATGGAGAACATGCAAGCATACACACAATAATCAAAGACATAATTGAATTAATGAAGCAAAGACTTATCTTGATGTAAGATAGGGTTAAAAACCCTAAAATATTGTATAAGACACCTTAGGTTCGGTTTTAGGTTTTTACCCAAAGACTCTCCACACAAAGACCGAAAAATTCGGATTCTATATATAAGATTACAATTGCGACGGCGTGCACCTTATGTTTAGTGACGCCGTGTGTCGCCGCCATTAGGGTTTCGCCTGGCCACGTTAACCTTGCGACGGCGCCACCTTATGTCCGCGACGCCGTCCTCTTGACCCGACGTCGTCTGGATTGCATCTAGGTCGTCCGAGTAGCGACGGCCTACTCTTTCACCACTAGACCGTCTCTTGAAAATCTGAGTTTTGAGTTCGACCGTCACAATAATTTTGGGACGGCGTCACCAATAGCACCGACGCCGCGCCTTCTAACTTCAAAGAATCGTGAGTGCCTTGATTTCGACTTTGGCCATTTTCTTCATATATTCGCCTTTCCGTCCAAATAAGTGCCATTCCAAAGATTTTGCCTTCACGAGACCTAAAAGTGAAAAGGAACGATATTAAGCAATAACGGATACAAAGTGATCAAATAAGGACTTAAACGACCCTCAAATGGTACCTTTTAAAACCTTATCACAACTATTCAAAAGTTTACTTTTAAACCAAATCCAAATGGATATGGACCAATTCTTGTCGATTACAAACCTAAGTTTTCAAACAGCATTCAAACCAAATCAAAGTTTACAATGCGTAACATAGAATTGATGATTCAATTATGATCGTTGTTTAATATAATCATATGGAGGAATTAGATGCGTATGACTAGAGTCGGTCAAAATGGAAAATGTCGTTTATAACAAACCATTTAACTATTCAAAGTCAGAACTTTTGTTACACAACAAGATACTTCTAACAAACCTTTTGTTATCACACCAGTTTCTGAAGTTAGTCCCAAACCTAATGGTGCACAAATTAATGGTCCTTTATCTCACTTAGTGAAGTTAAAACAAAAGCCGAAAGTTGTCGCGTTATAAAATACTTTGACACTTTTCTATCTGACCTCAAAATTTTGGAACGTGAGATTGAATTTCATTCTGAAATAAAAGTTGAACATTTTCAATCGCCAATGGCGTGAGAACATAGAGACATTCTTCAGAAAAGACTTTTACGGTTTTACCCCATGTAAAATTTGAAAACTTGTGCACTATATTGGGAAAGGGATTTTCACAAGGAACTCGGTCTCATGAAAACAGTTTTCAAGAAAATGTAAACATCGATTTCAAATACTAAACGAAAAGAAATTGTTGAGAAAAGATGTTGATCGACTCTTGGAAGATGTTATCATCTTGATATCAATAATCTTGTTGTATTACAACTGCTGCTTATGCATCCGATCATATCTCTGCCGATTCTGCTGACTCTGTTGATATTGTTGTGAATACCGATAATGTGCATCGATCGAGTCTTTAAAAGGCGAAAATGAACGATCGTTAAACGAACTTTCAAATTCAAAACGTCGTCTTCAATGGTGTCAAAAGATTGTCAAATCGTGAACTTGCTTTGCAAAACAAAATCCATGCTTGCAATAAAAACGCTTAATCCTAAAATTGAGCAACCGGATGATCAAAACGTGTCTTTGAAATGTCAAATATCAAAATATGAACAAGAACTTGCAAACGTCAAAAGGAATATGGTGTCATATTTGATTTACTCAAATGACTAGTAATGAAGCATCAAACGAACTTGATCATTATCTTGCACACACTAAAGAAGTCATGAATTTTTCTCGAAATCTTCGCTCAAAATCAAGATTTGGTGCACACTATCATTAAGTTAAGGAGATGTTAGGAAAGTATGAACAAGTTCACCTAGCATCATTAAGAGAATTGCACCAAGAATACTTAGCAAACGTGAACCCAGTATTGCCTCATCGACAAAACACAAGATACTAATGTGCTTCCCTCATCGAAACAGACTAGTTGCCTCTTTTCCAAACGTCTGCACTTTACGACCTAGGAGCAATACAAGGAAGCATAGGAAGTTGCAACTTAAGAAAAGATCAATAAAGAATCTTTGAAGTAGAAGAACACCCTAGGACTTTGAATAAGACTCAAGTTGCACCCACTTTAGATATTGCGTCGACAAATGTAATGGAAAAAGTGTTGTAACGAATGCTAAACCTTTAAGTACTTTTGATATTCATCGATGCTTCTTGTGTTATTTGTCGTAAAGTATGCTTCGATTGTCATGACAAATGTGTTGCTAGAGCTATCTTGTCTCTTTAAGGAATCTAAGAATCGAATACCTCTAGGCCCACTAATGCTTCTAAGTCCGTGCTTGGTAAACCGCCTCCTTAGATTCTAAGAAACGCATTGATGTCCCTGTAGTTCAGATCACCTCCAGGAATGTAGTACCACCTAGTGCATTCACTAAGACTAAAGCTAAGACTAGTTGGAGATGGCGAAATGGATACATAATACACTAGGATTTAAATGGATGCCTAAAGTCATTGATGTGTATTTCGACTATAATCGCGGAACCCTCTAACACTTGGTTCCACATCTACTCCATCCGTGTCGTGTGTGTAATGCAGGTGATATGATCATCATTTGATTGTTGATAGCGGATGTTCCCGACACATGACAGTGCAATCTTAAATGTTATCAAACTTTATTGCAAGTTCATTGGCACCGCCGATTCGAATGATCACTTGCGACTATCATGGGCTACTGAGATTATATTAATGGCGATATCGAAATTAGCGGGGTTTATTATGTGGAAGGCCTCGGTCACAATCTCTTTTCGATCGGTCAATACATTATGGAGATTTGGAAGTTGCTTTTCGGGAGAAAACTTGTTTCATCTGTGATCTACAAGGAAACGATCTAATGTCCGCTCTCGCAATTCTAGTCTATACACAATCTCAATGCAAGACATGGTTGCTTCATCTCCCATCCGTCTACTTTCAAAGGCAACATCAACAAAATCCACGGCTATGGCAATCATTGTCCTCACATTTAAACTTTCAAACCATCACCAACCTTGCTCGACACAAACTTGTTGAAGGTCTCCAGAGATTCCGAGATTCCAAATATCACCTATGCTCGACTTGAACAAGGAAAAGCACTCGTGCTAATTTCCTTCAAAGGTGGAATTTCTGACTCTCAACATGTGCTTCATCTTCTTCACATGGATTGTGTGGCCGATGCGCGTGCAAACGATTAATGGCAAACGCTACATCTTGGTAATTGTCGATGACTACTCACAATGGACTTGGGTCTACTTTGTTCAAGTAAAGATCAAGCTCCACAGATGATCATCACCTTCTCACAAAATTCAAGTTCAGCTCAGAACACCATCAAATCGTCGATGCAGGACAAGGAACCGAATTTGTGAAACAAACTCTTCGAGAATTTTATGAGAAAGTAGGAATTGAGCATCGACATCTATTACATGTACACCAAAACAAAATGGAGTTGTTGAAAGACGAAACCGTGCGTTAGTGGAAGCTGCAAGAACAATGTTAATCAATGCTAAACTTCCAGTTACTTGTGGGCGTGTCGTATCAACCGCATGCTACACTCAAAATCGCTCAATGATTACAAACGCCACAACAAAACACCTTTTGAGCTTATCCACAACCATAAACCGAATCTCAAACACTTTCATGTATTTGGATCCTTTGCTACCCAAATAATGATCGTGATGACTTTGGAAATCTCAAAGCCAAAGTCGACATTGAGTCTTTATAGGATATTGTGAAAATTCTAAGGTTTTTCGATCCGGAACCGTCGTGACAAAGCAAAGCTATGGAAACGATTCATGCTAATTTTGATGAACTTACGGACATGGCTTACGAGCATAATACTTGGAACCCGGTCACAACCGCTTAAACTTCCCTCAAACCCCATCATCACCGAACTAAGCCCCCACTTACTCGTCAACAAATGGAAACGCTATTTGCTCATTGTTTAGTGATGACATTGATGAGCGTGGTCCGTGTGTATCCGTTGTTTACTGTTGCTCAACCCGATCATACTCTTATACGATACACTGCCACAACAACTCTTGTTGAAGAAGCACCACCATTGACTCTACAACAGCTGAACAAAGCGCTTCAACGACGCCGAACCAACAACGATGTTCTTAATGAAGTACCCCGCCGCAGATTTTGATCCAAATGCTTTTTAACCCGTTTGCCAATGAAACCGCCGCACCGATGTCGCGGAATCATCAACAAACCATTTGAATCCTCAAAATCGCACAATGTATACCAACATCAACCCTTTACACATCGTTGGACAAAAGACCATTCTCTAGAGAATATTATTGGCAACCCGAATCAACCGATCGTTACAAGACAACGTTTTCACACGGATGGTGAACATTTCATTTATGCTCTCACATGCCCGCTAACGAGCCTAAAACATTAAAGACGCAATGATAAAGACAATGGATTGAATCCATGCAAGAAGAACTCAACCAATTCAAACGTCTTGAAGTATGGAACTGGTTGAAAGACCAACAGGGTCTACGTCATTGGTCTCAAATGGATTTGGAAAAACAAATTGATAATCTTGAAGGAACGGAATCGAAACAAGTCACGTCCGGTGGCTAAGGGTTATAGACAGGAAGAGGGTATTGACTTTGAAGAATCATTCGCTCCGGTTGCTCGCCTTGAAGCTGCTCGATTTTTCTCGTCATGGCTCATATGAAAAAACGGTCTTTCAAATGGACGTCAAACTGCTTTTACGAATGGGCAATCGAAAACGGTTTATGTCACCACCTGAAGGATTCGTTGATCCGAATTCGAACCATGTCTACAAACTGAACAAAGCTCTGTATGGTCTCAAACAAGCTCCTCGGGCGTGGTACGATAAGTTATCATCCTTCCTCATTGCCAATAAATTCACCAAAGGTTCGGTCGATCCTACACTTTTCATACAATATCACGGGGCTCACATCTTAATCGTTCAAATCTATGTGGATGACATCATTTTTGGGTCAACACATTTAAAATACTCAAATGCTTTTGCAAAATTAATGACAAAACATTTTGAAATGTCAATGATGGGTGAACTCACATTCTTTCTAGGAATGCAAGTTCATCAATCACCTCGTGGTATTTTTTGAGTCACCCAAATATGCCCTTGAATTGTTAAACAAATTTGGAATGCAAAGCGTGACAACGATAACGCCACACGCGTCGTTCGGGTCAAGGAAACTTCCTTTTCTTGAGCAAGTTTTATAACACCCTAGGCGGTGAACCTAATCGTTGTAGTGTAGTAATTAGGGTAAGCCACGGGTATTGATATCGCTTCTCTGGGGAATAGGAATGCTAGTGAGAAGTTACTACGCTAAGGTTGAGGTTGAGGAAGATTATTTTTATCTTTTATATTTTTTAGAAAATGGAAAAGTACGAATCTCGGTATTGGATTTGGGGGTTGGTATTGCTACCGATTACTCTACTATTATCTAATTATCTAAACTAAGGTTGTGATAGTCTATGTCTAATTTGATGTGTACTGTATGATAGTTTAAAATGTGTTTACTTAGGTTTTACTACTCCTTAATTATCTCTATTGATGGTTGATTTGTCACGTCCTTATTCCTAGTTGCGTTGTGATTCTAAGGCTATAGGGCGTGCTTGTTTCTAACTCTTTGAAACTACCAAAGGGTCTTGTTTACAAATCCTCTAGTGATTTATAGACGCCACTCTACGGTTGTCCTTGAATACTTTATCCTACAATTACCTAGATAATTATATTCTAAAGTTCACAAAGAAATTTCAAGCATTAAGTACACAACGAATAATCTAGCGACTCTAGATCATTAGTCAACTAAGATAAGTATCAACCAATCAATATTCAATAACTAAGTTTCATATTCCTAAGCAAACACACAAATAAATTAGCTTGACATGGAGAACATGCAAGCATACACACAAATAATCAAAGACATAATTAAATTAATGAAGTAAATACTTAGCTTGATGTATAATAGGGTTTAGAACCCTAAAATCTTGCACAAGAAAGCCTTGGTTCGGTTTTAGGTTTTACTCCAAAAGACTACACACAAAACCGAAAAATTCGGATTCTATATATAAGATTACATCTGCGACGGGCGTCACCTTATGATTCGTGACGCCGCCGTCGCCGCCATTAGGGTTTCGCCTTGGCCACGTAAACCTTTCGACGGCGTCACCTTATGACCGTGACGCCGTCCCTTCACCTCCGCCGCCTTGGTTGCATCTAGGCCGTCCGAGTAACGACGGCCTACTCCTTTAGAACTGGACGTCGTCCCGAAAACATGTAATTTTTCTCTCGAGCCGTCATAAAATTCCTTCCCGACGGCGTCGCAGATATCTGATGGCGCGTCGCTTTATGTTTCAAAGACTTTGAGTGTCTCGAATTTGACTTTGGCCATTTTCTTCGTATATTCGCGCCTTTTCGTCCAAATAAGCATCATTCCAGATTTTGCCTTCAAGAGACCTAAAAGTGAAAAGGAACGATATTAAGCAATAACGGATACAAAGTGATCGAATAAGGGCTTAAATGACCCCTCAAAAGGTACCTTTTAAAACCTTATCAAATATCCCTACACTTGGTATTTGCTTGTCCTCAAGCAAATGTGCTTTTAGCCAATTAATTTATAAGTTAGGGGTCATGAAGCATCCATTCAAAACGGTCCACAACACATATAAGCCCCAAAAGTCATAACAAGCACGGAATTACATACTAGCACCTCACATGGGGTGTTTGGATACTCACATCTCTCGGGTGTATATATGAAATATAACAAATCGAAATGGAAGATAAACACTCATTAACCGGTCCTAGTACATAGATTACCATAGGCTTGAGAATAGATCAAACCTCCGCCGCTTTGGCGTAAGCACCTAGGAAAGACTATCAAAGAGGTCTTTTAAAGGGTTGTAATGTTAGGCTTACGGTAAGGAAATGAAGGGTTTGGGGGATAGGCTATTTAGTGGTGGATAGTCAAAAATCTCTATGTTGCAAGTATACGAAGAATGGCGCTGCTAAGCCAAGACTCGACACTCTAAAACTCTAGGCAACGAAAATAAACAAACACAATTTAAAAAGATAGATGTAGGATGGTAGCAGTATGTTTTTTTTTTTTTTTTTTTTTTTTTTTTTTTTTTTTTCATACACTTTTACTCTACCATCCTCTACTAGACATCAAAATGATAGGGATTTATAGACACATCCCTACACTTGAGTTTTATTACTCTAACACTAATTTGACCCGAATTGAAAAGATCAAAACACTTGGAGTACATTATTATGCAAACAAAGGGAATTTGAGTTTAACGTTCTCTTCCTATGTTTCATAAACTTTAACTTTTCCCATGAATCCCAATCATCCCAAAACTCAGTATACAAAGATATGACTCGACTTAGCAACTCATGCAAGCAACCAGATAATTGAACTAAGGGTTTTGGGTGATAACATAAATTTGCACTAAAAGTGAGTGCAATAAAGGTAGGCTAAGGCGATTTGGGTGTATATTTGGGGTGGGGTGTAAACAATGTTTTCATTGATATTCCGAAAACCAAAACATCACGAGAACCGCGAAAAGGATAGGCTCGAGGGGTTAACTAGGGTATCGTGTACTAAAGATGAGTACAACGCAAAGGGTGTGGGGAATTACTCAACCGAGGTGGAAGAAGTAATTATATTACTGTGTATTAAACAAGGGTTATCCTAATGCCTCTTATCATTTAGTTAATCCTAACTACACAAGTGTAGTCTCACTAGCGATCTCGGAATGCATCACAAAACAAGTTCTAGAATCTAATATACTACCGGTTCACACTCTAAGCATTAAAGATGAATGCTTTAATTCCTACTAATCTAAGGCGATCCTCACATTTTGGGTGGAATTTAGGTGGTAAGGGTTTTGTGCTAGTCATGCAACTTCCTATCCATGAGACGCTTTTGTTAAGACTAATGGCCCACTTTATACGTCATGAAAAATTTTAAATTTGGCTAAAATTACCCTAACCTACATTTTCTCATGGTTTATTACACAAATACTCTTGGACAAAGCAAATAGTCAAGGATAAGCATAGTTTCAAAGTTCCGCTTTATTTTCCTCCCTACACTTAAACCGAACATTGTCCCCAATGTTCCCGAAAGTATCAAAGTTATGATAATAGAAGGTAATTAAAAGCGAAAGAAACTAATACTCCCCGATTAGCTCGGTAGGATCCGTAAAAGCGGTGGTTAAATCTTTTCCAAGAAGAGTTTTTTTTTTGCGTGAAAGGCTCCTTCCAAACTTGTGTAACTTCTTCTTGACAAACTAAACCTCGCACACTAGAAGAAAACAAACGAAACCTTCGTAAAATCGGTGATAATAATATACATAAGACTCGATTTAAACTAGGATATAATGCTTGTGGAATGGATGTTTACGTAATTTGTTTTGAAAATTAAGATCCGAAAATTCCAAAATTTTACAAGTAGCTCGAAACGAGAAAAAGTAAGTCGATGTTTTTATTCCTTCTGGCGCGTCAAAGTTGCAATCTCGACGCCACAGTTATCCCGACAAAACGGTCTGCGATTTTACGGAAAAATTCGGAAAATTTACATCTTTAGAATCTGGAAAAACTTCCAAAAACATCCATTATGACTCGATACAAGCATTTGACTCGAACAAACAAACATATATATCTTTTAATTAATTGTTATTCTCATGTTCACGTTTCTTATGAAAACGTGTAATCCTCCCTACACTTATCCTTTATGTAAAATACCTTTATATGTAATTAAGACGAGGTTAAAAACAAAATAAAGCATTTTTACAAATTCAAACATGAGGACAAACAATTAATAAAAGATATATGACACTAACAAGCAAACAATTAAGCATGGGTTGCCTCCCGAAGCGCTTTTCTTTATTTAAGAGTCTTATAGCTAGACTCAGTAGTCGTGCTCCCACGCTTCCTCACCTATCCTCTCGTGCTCATACTTAAGCCATTCTAACGCTCTTTCATTCTTTTGTAATCATCTCCTAATTCAAGGCATTTTTGTAATACCGCTTAGTTTTCTCATATGGGTACCTAAGCCCACTCGCTTATCCCTTTCACTAAGCAATGGAATAGGGTCATTCTATTACAAACCTCGATGTCCTTATGTTTAAACCTAGGATGAGCGTGGCATTTGGTAGATAAAATCTTCAACTTCATCGAGAATGTAATTAAACCATCAATCATCCGTTCATTCAACCTAGTCAATTTCTTGAAAGGTTTTCCAAAAATTATTTGAGTGAGGTCCTTATCTATAAATTCTCCTAAGTCTTCTAAGACCATGAACTCTACCAAATAAGCAAAGCTTCGACAAACACGTGCAAATAAATGACTGCTTCAACAACATTGTTCCTTGATAAGTTAACTCATTGACCTTGATTTTGTTGTATAAGTCCCTCGAGATTAAGTTTAAAGGTAAGAATGAATTCAAATAAGCATCGAATCCTTCTAGTCCTATCTTGCGGGGAATTGCATGTTAAAAGGGCCATCTTTCTCAATCCTACACCTAGGGTCAAAACATTGGGAGGGTCTTCCTTAATTTTAACTAGCTTCATTAATGACCTCCCGCCATCAAGTGCTTCATCATAATTAAATTCCTCATCAGAATCTGAGTAATAGAAAGGACTTTGTTGTTGCCAATTTATCTCATTATGCTCTAGGTGATTACCAAAATGGTGAGTGGGTGAAGGGTTTTGTGGGATTGCGTTCTCAACCTCGGGATTGGGAATGGGTAGGGTGAAGAATCTTCGGTGGAAGATACGGATCATGGTGATTAATGGTTTTTACGAACGAAGGTCACGAAGAAGGGGGATAGACTAAGAGAAAGCTAAAAATGAGAAAAAAATTACTTGATAGGAATCAAGCAAAGAAACCTAAACGAGGTGGACTACTAACTAGCTATTCTATTCCCCGCAAGCGCCTAAAACTTGATAACGCCACACGCCGCTTCGGGGTCAAGGAAACTTCCTTTTCTTGAGCAAGTTTTATAACACCCTAGGCAAAGTGAACCTAATCGTTGTAGTGTAGTAATTAGGGTAAGCCACGGGTATTGATATCGTTCTCTAGGGGAATAGGAATGCTAGTGAGAAGTTACTACGCTAAGGTTGAGGTTGAGGAAGATTATTTTTTATCTTTTTATATTTTTTAGAAAATGGAAAAGGTACGAATCTCGGGTATTGGATTTGGGGGGTTGGTATTGCTACCGATTACTCTACTATTATCTAATTATCTAAACTAAGGTTGTGATAGTCTATGTCTAATTTGATGTGTACTCGTATGATAGTTTAAAATGTGTTTACTTAGGTTTTACTACTCCTTAATTATCTCCTATTGATGGTTGATTTGTCACGTCCTTATTCCTAGTTGCGTTGTGATTCTAAGGCTATAGGCGTGCTTGTTTCCTAACTCTTTGAAACTACCAAAGGGTCTTGTTTACAAATCCTCTAGTGATTTATAGACGCCTACTCTACGGTTGTCCTTGAATACTTTATCCTACAATTACCTAGATAATTATATTCTAAAGTTCACAAAGAAATTTCAAGCATTAAGTACACAACGAATAATCTAGCGCACTCTAGATCATTAGTCAACTAAGATAAGTATCAACCAATCAATATTCAATAACTAAGTTTCATATTCCTAAGCAAACACACAAATAAATTAGCTTGACATGGAGAACATGCAAGCATACACACAAATAATCAAAGACATAATTAAATTAATGAAGTAAATACTTAGCTTGATGTATAATAGGGTTTAGAACCCTAAAATACGCACAAGAAAGCCTTGGTTCGGTTTTAGGTTTTACCCAAAAGACTACACACAAACCGAAAAATTCGGATTCTATATATAAGATTACATCTGCGACGGCGCCACCTTATGATTCGTGGCGCCGTCGTGTCGCCGCTATTAGGGGGTTCGTCTTGGCCACGTAAACCTTCGACGGCGTCACCTTATGACCGTGTGCCGCCCCTTCACCTCTGACGCCGTCTTGGCGCATCTGGGCCGTCTCGAGTAACGACGGCCTACTCTTTAGAACTGACGTCGTCCGCTTGAAAACATGTAATTTTTCTCTCGAGCCGTCAGTTTCCTTCCCGACGGCGTCGCAGATATGCAATGGACGCCGTCGCCTTATGTTTCAAAGACTTTGAGTGTCTCGAATTTGACTTTGGCCATTTTCTTCAGATATTCGCGCCTTTTCGTCCAAATAAGCATCATTCCAAAGATTTTGCCTTCAAGAGACCTAAAAGTGAAAAGGAACGATATTAAGCAATAACGGATACAAAAGTGATCGAATAAGGGCTTAAATGACCCCTCAAAAGGTACCTTTTAAAACCTTATCGACACCTATGCCACACCAATGGCTCATACCAAGAAGCTAGATGTTGATTTACATGGGAAATTGGTGGACCTACCAAATACCGTAGTATTATTGGGTCTCTCATGTATCTAACAACCAGCGTGCATGATATTGTTTTTGCCGTATATCTTTGCTCCGTTATCGATCGAGACCAATCGAAACCCACCTCTCGAGGCTAAAAGAATCCTCCGATACATCAAGGGAACCATTAACTTGGGGATCCGGTATCCGAAGGATTACGGTTTTGAACTAATAGCTTTTTCAGACGCGATCACGCAGGATGCTTAGATTCACGGAAAAGTACTTGAGCACTACAATTTCTTGGTGATAAACCGGTGTCATGGCAATCGAAGCGGCAGATTGTACATCGCTCTCCTCAACGAAGGCGAATATGTAGCCATGTCGGCATGTTGTGCTCAAGTCATTGGATGCGAACACAACTCAAATACTATGGTTACGTGTTTGGCGGAATCCCGATGTCTTTGCGACAATCGGCGTGCTATTGCGATCTCGCAATTACGTTCAACATTCAAATCAAAGCACATCGATCGTTGATATCATTTCATCAAGGACCACGTGGAATGTGTGCTGTTGAATTACACTTTGGCACGAATACCAATTGGCGGATCTTCTCACCAAAGCCTTAGCTCACGCTAGGTTTAATGAGTTGGTCCACCGAATTGGTATGCGGTGTTGACTCAAGAGGCTGGATGAACTCTTAAAACATTCTTAAAACCAATCAAACACCAAAATCTCTTTTGTAAATATTTTTCAAAAACAAAATACAAAATTATAAAATCGCTTAAAATAACAAAAATATTCTTCTATCTATATTTCTTTTAACATTGCAAGTACAAATCTTACATCAACACTCTAATCTTTCAAAATTCAAGATTTTTTTCGATCAAGTGTTGAGGGAGAAAACAAATATTTCAGTTTCATAAAACCTTGTACTTGCATGTTATCTTATCCCGGTTGTTTCTTTAATAATGGTGGTCACATTTCTGGTTCTCTGACACTCCTCTGACTAAAATTTATAAACTTTCATTATTTCTTAAGTCGAGGGGGAGTGTCGTCAAAATTCGTTCATAAATATCCTTCGTTTGGTAACCAAAATGGAAGTTAAAGGCATTGGATGAAAATGGAAAAGGTGGAGGGACTAAAACTATCAAAAGTTTAAAGTTATTTTATTTAAACAACTCACCTAACATTTACTCTTCACATTTATTACTACACCAAACCAAATCCTACGCCTATAATTCGTTCCAATAATCCGTGTTTTGGATCATCATTTTGTAAGTGATTTTGTGTTTGTAACAAGATTATAAAACAATGGTTTTGAATCGTTTCAAAAAACAACGGTTAGATATTAATCTAAGGATGATTTTGTGTTCTACGCATATGCGTATGAACACATAATCTTGTTTATGTGTTTGTGGTTAAAATAATTGTGTCAAAACGTTTCTATAACATCAATGATACCATTTTTATCCTCAAATCTTACCCAGAAACACGAATTGATTTATTCTGGAAAACTAGGGTTTATGCGTGAATTGGGTGTTTTATTGTGTGAGTGTTTCTGGTCAATTAGTTGCTTATAAGATGTTGTTTATATGATGAATTAACTATATCCATGCTTAGATCTTGCCCGAAACATCAAATGTGAAAGAATTGAAATTTAGGTTCTAGTTCATACAATTGGGTATTTTTAATTCATGTTGAGTTTGATGTTAAAACTTGGACAAAACATCTTTATAGGCATACTAGACTTCCCAGAATCATTTTAGTGCAATTCTTATGGCTAATTCTCTTACGCGTAATTCTTGAAACTTAGGGTTTAGGCTTATGCATAAGGTTTTTTTGCATAACTGTTTAAATGATTATTCTTGGTATGATCTGATAAATATTGAATGTATGTGTTAATATTGGTGCTATGATTATCTTATTTCAGGTTTATTACGCGTGAAATTCAAAATCAATGTTACTAGCAACTACGCCTAAAGATCACCTTACGCGTGAAAAGTTATGCGTAGAGTAATCTTCGCGTGAGTTCTACATAAGGAAACTACGGCGTATCCCATGAAGGATATCGTGGCAGTGACCTCTCGCGCATAAGGTTGACCTCACGAGTAAGCCTTACGCGTAAGGTTTATATGCGCCACGCTTAAGCTCTACGCATAAGGTCCCCTTTCACGCGTGAAGTCAAGAACCCACGCATAAGCTGCGTTTCGCGTATATCACTCTTTGCTTACGCATAAGCTTGCCATTTATACCCCTAAGCCTTGTTTAACCTTAATTATGAATTGTTACGGCGTGCAAACTTGTAAATACTTAAATCATAACGCCACGAAACCAATAATGTCACTAATAAGCTTAAACGTTTAATATGTTGTGAAAAAAAATAAGTGGTAACATGGACTTTAAAACTTAAAGTTAATTAACTCACGAAACTAATCACGACGTCATTGGACTATTGGACAAACAAGTGACATTGGACTTGTAACAATCATCGACATAGCACATTCAATAACTAGATAATATGACCATCTGTTGACTAACATAATGTCTTTCGATATGTTGGTTCTTTTGGCTAAATATCTTTCAGATCACGACATGGACGCTCAAATGCGAATGTGGATGCACCAAATGTTCTCACCGTTCGATATCTTCCCAAATGGTTATCCGATGAAGATTGGAAAGAACAATCTTCGTGTTGATTTTGATACTCTTACACGCTCGGAATCTTCTTGCTCGATTGTAGTGGATATTACAAGAATCATTCTTATCGAATATGCTCACCAACTCTGCCAGCCCGAGATCTACATACAGCAATTCGGCACACAATGAAGCGGATCAAAGGCAAAATGATGTGACTATGACTCTCAATCACAAGCAAGTCACCATCACACCAAGCAGACTTGTGGGCTATTCTCCTCATTCCCGTCATTGAACCAGCGAGTACAATGCTACACCTCTCAAAGAGGTGGCTTACGCAATTCATGATCGACATCGGTTGTGACGAAGCTGTGGGTAATCAACAAGCACTCTTACGTTGATCCAAGAATATCCTCACCGAGAACCTCTTCATCATCATCACAAAATCTGCTTTACGACGGGATATTGGTTATGAGCATCCTCATGGAACTACAGATTTTACGGGCTTTGGTCAACATGAAACATATCGAAGTTGAAGCTCGATATGGGATGACATGATGTCTTTCCTCAAAAGCGAGGCACCAAGATCCCATACATCGGATACAAAAAATTGTCGATCCAGAGCTCTTGGGTTAAATCTCGATATTCCTCGAGACTCGGCGACCCAAAGAATCATTCCATGTTGTATGAACCTACTCTAACAATGATTTAAGGAATCAACAACAAAGAAACAAGGTGTTGTGTTGCGGATCACCTTCTCTCCGATGAAATCAAACAGTCTACTCATACAAAAGGTATCCGTAGCGATTGATGAAGGCAAAGTTGGCTTTCTTGATGACAAGTCTTACGCACACCTACTAGGAAAACCGGGAGAGGCGGTGCGGAAGTGTCGCAAGCACGAGAGTCAAAGAAAGTTCCTATGAGGAAACACGACTCAAAAGGAAAGTTCCCTCTGAAGCCATTCCTATTCCCAAGCCTAAACCGCAACAAAAGCTAAAGGATGAAAGCTCGAGGCCAATCAAGAAGAGTTAACTTACTCCAAAAACCAAAGATGGCACTCAAATGCCACAAAGCCTTCAAGTCCCAAAGGTGATAAAGGAAAGACTCGGTGATTGAGCACGAAGAAGAAGCTCGATGAAGAGCCTCGGACACCGATTACAGGAGGAAGTTCAAAATCATTAGACTCCAACACGCTTGCGAAAGAGTTTGCAAAGGATCAAATGGGTGGCCGGAGGGTCAAGTGGTGGAGTTCAACCTACACCAATTCGATGCGGTTAATCAACCCGATAAGGGAACCGTGCCACCACTCTTGAGCAACAACAACAACAAGCGGAGGATTCTATTGAGTATGACATTGAGAAACCAGAAACTAAGAAGTCAGAGAAGGAAAAAGCTGATGAAGAAGCTGCAGCTCAAGCAAAAGCTGATGCAGAGGCCGCAGCTCAAGCTAAAGCTGATGAAGATGCTAGGATTCAGGCTGAAGAAAAGGCTAAAACCGATCAAGATGATCTTCTCAACACTCCAACTCGTTCCAAGGAGAAAACTTCTGAACCTTCTAAGGACCCTGAACCTCCTCATGATTCTTCATCATCAGATTCATCCTCTCACTCTTCACCACCACCATCCAGAAGAACAACCAAATCCACATCCAAATCAGTGAAGAAACCAACGAGACTCTTGGATTTCTCGAGCAAAGACAAGGATCGTTAAAGGCAAGCGTGTCGGGAAGAAAGACATGCTTTACCGAAAAGTCAATTTTCTCACGACCATGTTCGGTATCTTCATGGCGAGAATGACAAGATGTCTGCACAAGGAGTACATCCAAGTTCATGCAATGTGATCCTCGAGGAAATGAACGAGATGATCAAAGGTTACACTCACAAGTTCCTTCTTGACATCGTTCTGGTATGACAAGAGAAATGTACACCAAACAACTCTATCCGAATCTATTGCATTTGGCCAAGCAAACTATGAGATCAACACCCATGCAAGTAAACATCAATCCGCTTGATCCCATAATATTCTCGATCTTTGAATTGGTTTCGGTGGTATCTCAAATGTCTAAACGATCCGCAACATTTGCTTCTACGAAGGTAAATTGTTTGAAGCATTGATGGAATGCCAACTTAAATCAAAGATGCAGAGAAGAAGTCGAGAGGCCTAAGCGTCAAAGAGACGATGAAGATAAAGATAAAGATAAAGAGCCTAAACGCTCAAGAAAACGGTGAATCATCCTCCATGCAACCTCCACCCCAAAGGACTCGGTTCAACAACGATCTCCTCCACGTTCTTCATCGAAAACCTCAGACTCGAGTTACCACCCCAAACTACGAAAACCGGTGATCACTTGAGTACACCGGTGGTGACGATGAGGAAGTCTCGAGCTCCAACAACAACCCACCTCTCCCGCTTCAACAACAAAGAAACCATCATCCTTATCAAAGCCTAAGAAAAGAAGAAGACTCCCAGGTCGATGTCGCCTCATGGCTTGACGATGGCGACACCGAGTATGATTGGTTCTCCACACTTGTTGTCGCTACACCGCATTAACGATGACCAAGATATGGTAGAAGGTAGTACGTTGGAGCATGCTAAGTTACCGCAAGAAAAGTTCCGTGAAGAAGATGACAAAATCGAGTTGAAACGAATCAAGAATGAAGCCTTTCAAATACTCAAAGACACCGGAAAGTGCTATTGAGTTGAATATCACCTTGAAAACATAGCACGAGCCATGTCCAACAACATTGATTGGCTCAACCACAAGCAAACATCGACTACACCGAAAAGACAACGCCCATACTACACAGATTGGACCAAACCTCTACCTACCATTGGTCGACCGGATCAACCTCGATTCCATTTCGATACTTCTTCAACAACGACACGGAATTTCTTCTACATGGTAGCGATGTGTCAAAGAAATACGCTACATCACTTACACTTCCGTTCCCTGACCATATACTCCAACCGCATAGCCATCGAAGAAAAGGCTACCCACATGTTCAACAACAGAGTGGAAGAGTGTGACATCGATGCACTCGTATGGGATTCACCATTGGCCGAACAGCGATGAATCTACTACGAAGTCGCGGGTTCGTAAATCTCAACATGAAGTGCACGTGATCAAGGGATCATTCTTAGTTTAAGCATGTTGCTCTTTAAATCTAAATGGGATTACACCTTCCTAAAGAACATCGTGGTCAAAAGACAAGATTTAAAAGGACTATGCTTTACGTGAAGCGGACTTTCGTAATTTGTCTCAACCACATTGAAGATCTCAGATCTTGCAAAGGTGCAGGGGACGCATGAGATAATTCTCCACGTAAATTCAACGTGAATACGCCAAGTCCTTGCTTATCTTCATCGAAGCATCGTAATCCGTGAACGTGTGAAGATCTACAACTTCTCGTTGAGTCGTGTCGACACGTGTCAACTTTACCAAACCTCGCCTAGAACTTCCCGACATAAACCATCTTCATCAATACACTCTCAAAGAAACCATTTGGAGTAGTCTACCGCAGTTGAACTACACCGCAACTGCTTGATGGCGTGTACAGAGCTTCATAAGTCTGGTGATTCAACATTGAAGCATGTCAGGGATGGACTAGCTTATCGGTTAAAGGCGATTCAACAAGGCATTGGGTCACAAAAGAGATGGGATTCTCAGGAAAGATGGGATGTAAAGAGAATCATCAAGCGGATTGATGAAAGGTTGTTTCGAAGGGACCAGTTCATAACATTGGAAAACTTCGTAGGTGGTCGTCCTCGCATTAATCTCACAGGATATCAATGCCCAGTTCGCATTCCTGGAGTTCTTGTTGACCTACCTGAAATTCCTGGTACCCCTTAATCTATTTCAATTTCATATTAACTTGGATGTGTGATTATCTTGACTATGGCATGCACACATCACGATGTACAACCCGTTCTTGTAATGAAAGGACCACGTGGTACGCTTGGTGCCACAATCCTTATAAAATGAGCGAAGCTTCTTACTTTTGAGTAAAACCTATCAAACCTTTCACTTTTAAAGGTTTTGCTCAAAAGAACAAGTACTTCCCCTTACGTTTTCAAAACCTCAAAAGTTAGTATTACTTGTTGAGGGGGAGTACTTGACTTAAAAAAACTTTGTTCACAAATTGTTCTTTGTGTAATCTTCCCACAAAACTCAAAATGGTCATATTTATTCTCAACATTTCTTCAAAAATAACATTAATATGCCATTTTTGAGGGGGAGAAAATTATGTGATAAGAAATATGTTGTGAAACTGCTATTGAATCCTCGTGTGAAAAGACTTCAACCCATGAATTGACGGGATCGAACAGCCTTACATTGAAAAGATTTGTCTTCCAAGACTTATCCAAGTAAATTGTACCTATTCGAGAAGCTCTTGATAGACATGAACTGTGACGGGTTTGACAACCTCTCGGGTTTTCCACATTTTCAAGGTAGTTATTAGAGCTAGTTGTCACCTAAAAGTCGACAATGTATCTCTTTAACTATGCAACGTGTCGTGTCTCGCAAGGAATTGTCTATCTTGAGTCAATCAATTCAAAAGTGCGCTCTTTCCTCACCGTCTGATTTACATCAAAATCTTAAGCACATGTGGAGGGGAGTATTTCGAAAATCTAAAACTCTTGAAGTGTTCAAACATGTTTTTCATTCACAAACACTTCGAGAGATTTTCATGAAAATGGTTTTATGGCAATGGAGTTATAAGGTGATTAAGGTTAGGAATAACTGTCCTATGATCCGCCAGAGTCGAGGGATCTACCCAAGGACACTACCAATAGTTAGAATTAGAAGTCCTTAGGTATGATTATAAAAAGGAGAAATGAGAATCGGAGAAAGAAGGAGTTGAAGAATTAAAAGAAATGCAAAGAAAAGGGTGAAACGAAATAGCCCTCCGTTTATTCAACTTAGGGCGTACACCGGGTTCAATTCATATACTCTTGGTTGTCACTTAGTGACACCGGTATTGAAGATTAAAAGTCGTCATAGACCCGATGCGCATGCACTAAACCTTCTTAGCCACTCAAGTTTCTCCCAACGAGCTTGTTTCATTCTCACAGGAACCCTACGTAAACTATTGGCTTTCTCTTAGAGATTCTTTGGTATTGAAGAAGGAGACCCTCTCCCTTGTCTCCGCTTAGGAAAACCAAAGTGCACTATTGATTCTAGAGCCACGAGATTCATCAAAAGATCTCTTAGGTACACTTGACATTTCATCACTTGTTGTTCAACAATAAGAACAACGGTTATGCGTATCGAGTCCTACAGATCCTAGCAATTTGTCGAGAACATTTATAAGAGGTTCACAATTGTGATCCTCAATGATTGAATGGAAATTCTGCCATGGTCAACATTAAATGTACGACAACGGTCACTTCGGTAACTCCCGTGGATTACGCTTAGTGTGTCTCAAATGGTCTACATCGTGAGGTGATGCTTGATGTACCTCAACGACTATCCGAATCAGAGGTGTACTTTGGTACATCGCGTTATCTCACTTGTGGGACTCCGGTTCGAACGGCCTTTGTGAGAATTAGAGTTGTGTTTTCACACTATGTCATTAACACTCTCAAGTTCAAACTTGTAAGTGTCGGAATCCGCTTATTACTAACATTTCTTATGTTTTCTTATGGAAGCTCGAGGCGGACCGATCGTGCGATTCTTCACATGCTCATACCAACAACATCACTAATGGAAGTTCTATCAAAAGGCAACACAAAAGTCCGAAAGATTCTTCATAAGTCAAAGAATCTACAAAGTTAAAGACTAAGAGAACTTCATCGATCGTAATCCAACGTTAAAGAGCGTGTGAGCATGTTAAAGAATGACGTGGAGACACCGGAGCAACGGTCGACTGATGCGATAACAACAACATACTATCACTACCATCACAAAGAACAAAGATCAAAGAACAAAGATGACGTCAAAGGTAATACTTCAAAGGAAACAATTTCTACACTGGGAGATTGTTCGAATCAAGACACTTCTTCTCACAAGAAAGAAGAATGTCAAGGCGCCAAAGCTACTATTACATCAAGCACCTAAATCGTTTATCACTCTTTCATTCATCACTAACACTTGGGGAGATTGTTGGAATCGCTCCTAAACCTTAATTCAAGTGTTAGTGATTCATATGTAATAGTTAGCTTAATATCGCCTTTATGTTAGTTATTGCTTAGGCTTATGTAGAAGGCCCATAAGCCTAGGCCAAGCCCAATAAGGAAAAGGATGGGAACTTGGAGTGTTGCCTAGTTCCTCCTATAAATAGTCTTGTAAACCTTCTATTGAAGGTTGGTTGTTCACTTTCATATTTCACCAAGCATAATCGCTTCTTACGCATAACGTGTATGTGTGTTTGTGTTCATCCGATCACTTCTCTTCCTATTTCTTCCATTGATGCTTGTGTTACTAATATGGTGACCTAACAAGAGGTATTCGATTCTTAGGATTCCTTAAACGAGACAAGATAGCTCTAGCAACACATTTGTCATGACAATCGAAAGCATACTTTTACGACAAATAACACAAGAAGCTTGGATGAATATCAAAAGTACTTAAAGGTTTAGCATTCGTTACAACACTTTTCCATTACATTTGCCGACGCAATATCTAAAGTGGGTGCAACTTGAGTCTTATTCAAAGTCCTAGGGTGTTCTTCACTTGACATTCTTTATTGATCTTTTCTTAGGTCGCAACTTCCTATTCTTTCTTGTATTTCTCTAGGTCGTGAAGTGCGGACGTTGGGAAAAGAGGCAACTATTCTGTTTGAGAGGGAAACACATTAGTATCTTGTGTTTTGTCAAGAGGCATTCGGGTTCACGTTTGCTAAGTGTTACAGTGCAATTCTCTTAATGATGCTAAATGAACTTGTTTATACTTTCCTAACATCTCCCTTAACTTAATGATAGTGTGCACAAAATCTTGATTTTCGAGCGAAGATTTCCAAAGAAAATTCATGACTTCTTTAGTGTGTGCAAGATAATGATCAACTTCGTTTGATGCTTCATTTCGAACTCTGTTTGAGTAAATCAAATATGACACCATATTCCATTTTAACTTTTGCAAGTTCTTGTTCATATTTTGAGATTTGACATTTCAAAGACACGTTTTGATCATCCAGTTGTTCAATTTTAGGATTAAACGCTTTTGATTGCAATCGGTGGATTTTGTTTTGCAAAGCAAGTTCACGATTTTGACAATCTTTTGACACCATCAAGACGTTTTGAATTTGAAAGTTCGCTTAACAATAGTTCATTTTCAACTTTAAAGACTCGATCGATGCACATTATCAAGATTCTCAACAATCTCAATGAATCAACGAATCGGCGGAGATATGATCGATGCATATGCAATGCATTGTAATAAAACAAGATTATTGATATCAAGACAGATAACATCTTCCAAGAGTCGATCAACATCTTTTCTCAACAATTTCTTTTTACGCTTAGTATTTGAAATCGATGTTTCTGTTTTCATGAGACCGAGTTCCTTGTGAAAATCCCTTTCCCAATATAGTGCACAAGTTTTCAAATTTTTGACATGGGGTAAAAGTCTTTTCTGAATAATGTCTCTTTGTTCTCGCGCCATTGGCGATTGAAAATGTTCAACTTTTATTTCAGAATGAACTTCAATCTCATGTTCCAAAATTTTAAGGTCAGATAAGAAAGTGTCAAAGTATTTTATAACGCGACAACTTTCGGCTTTTGTTTTAACTTCACTAAGTGAAGGTAAAGGACCATTAGTTTGTGCACCATTGTGTTGGGGACTAACTTTAAACCGTGTGATAACAAAAGGTTTGTTAGAAGTATCTTGTTGTGTGACAAAAGTTACGACTTTTGAATAGTTAAATGGTTTGTTATAAACGACATTTTCCATTTTGACCGACTCTCGTCATCTCGCATCTAATTCCTCCATGCGATTATATTCAACAATGATCATAATTGAATCATCAATTCTATGTTCCTTTGTAAACTTCGTGATTTGGTTTGAATTGTGTTTGAAAACTTAGGTTTGTAATCGCAAGTATTGGTCCATATCCATTTGATTTGGTTTAAAAGTAAACTTTTGAATAGTTGTGATTGACTCACCATGTTTATAAACAACATTTAAACTCTTTGATTTTGTGTTGTAAGTCAACAATTTCTTCAAGATAGTTATCTATTCATTTCGTGGAATGTCGTTTGTACTGTGAGAACTGCTTTTGACAAGTTAACAACTCACCTTGGCTTTTGAGTTTCAAAGTAAGAGCGTTAAGTTGTTGTTTATGTTCATGTTTCAGCTTGTTCTATTTGAGACAACAAAGCATTCTTGGAAGCGGCTAGATCACGATTCGTTGCTCTAATGATTTTTCGCTTTGATGAGATTTAGCAAAAGCGACTTCAAAACTTTCTTCTCGCTTTTCTTGAGTTTTGAAAAAATTGATTTGTCAAATTAAGCATTCATTATCCCTAATTAACAAAGCATTTTTCTTTTAATTTCGTGCAAATTTCCAAACGAGAGTGTTGGTCTTTAATTAAGGTTAGGAGCTCAATTTCTCTATTAGATGAAGCTCATTTTGTTCAACTGAAGTCTCAACATGATCATTATTTAGATCCTCAAATATAACCACGGAGTCAACTTGATTATCAATATTAACCATAAGGTTATCTTGATCGTCAAATATAACTACGAGATCTATTTGATAATCATCGAATGAGATATGGATGGCTCATGTTGAACACCACGATCCTTGTCGATGGAGAAATTGGCGGAGATATCGATCGAGAATGAGTGTATTTTGGTCCCAGACACAGACAAGCCGTCGGTGTCATACATCGGGCCTGTGTCACTCATGTGTAGAGCTTGCATTTGTGCCATCAACATCACCGCCGCATTAGCCTGCAAGTCCTCCATATCATCATCGAATCGATCCGCCAAAAGCTTTGTTCCTTGTTGGTAAGAGTTCCACCGACTTCATCCTTGAGAGCCAAGAGCAAAGCCTCTTTGTGATAAGCACCGCCTCTTGTCCTCGGCTTAGGGCATGCATTAGCCGATGACCCTTCTCATTGCGCTTATAACAACGAAGACCATTAACCCCATTCGAGCATTCCCATGTTCAACCACTTGAGCCCTTTGTTGTTGCGGAGCACCCATGTTATTCCTTCCTATAGCATTAAACCTCGACCACCTCCCATCCGACGCACCATAACCATGATTACGAACTTCAACGCGTCCATTGTTCACAATAGCACGATTCTTTGTATTTGATGAGGAACGAATGCGATTGTTGGATTTGTTTGTATACCGTCAAGGCTTTAGCAATCATGACAAATCCTTGTTGCAATTCATCGAAAGCAGCAAAGTCCTCATCAACTTCACTGTAAAGTGCTTGAGCATTGTTGTTGTTGTATGGAACCAATTGAGTTTGTTGAGGTTGTTGTTGTGACGGATCATATGGTGTGATGGTTGTCGTTGGTTGAGGAGCGGGTTGAGGAGCTGTTTGAGGAGGAAGATTAGTTTGAGCCCACAAAGCAAGTTGTTGATTGTCCGAAAGCGATCGTGAAGCCGGTAGTCTACGGATAGTCCTCTCTTTGTCAACTTCTTTTGGTGAGGCTTCGGATAGTCGTACAACAATCCGTATGTAGCATGATGAAGATTCTTAGCTTGACGGAGAAAATGACATACTTCTCCCATTCCGGACCAAGACTACTTAGGAACTTTGTGTTGATGAATTGTGGCATGATGATGTTGTGTTTGTCCAAATCATTAATGATGTATGAAAAGCGATGATGATATGACTCTAATCTCTCTCGGTTCAAGCATGAAGTGTTCATAGGCCAAGTAGATTTTGGATTCCATGTCTTCTGATTGAGTGTTGTGCCTTCCATAAAAAGATGAATATGTTCCCACATTGCTTTAGCGCTTTTTGAGCATCAACACTTCAAAGGATTGATTGGGTAATCCTAAAAGGATGTATTGCATTGCTAGTTCATCGGCTTCAAAGTGTAGAAGTTCATCGCCAGTGAGGTCCGAGATAGTTGCGGTGTTGGTGACAACATCTCTTGGTGGATTGGCATCCGGATCTCGGTGTGATAACAAGAGGAGCATCCAAATGGACCTTCCATAATGACTTTCTTTAAAACTTTCCATGTGGCTTCTTTAGATCACAAAACCTAAAGAACCTTATCACCCATTGATCATAATTTTCGGGAGTGAGCATTGAGGTCTATCAAGTGAGCCACTTCATGAATTGATTGTTGGCTACTTAAGGCTTCACACATCTTGCCAAACCATGTCGGTTCCTTCATAGTATTCCTGGATGGATGTTGATTGTAGAAGTTTGTGTAAGGTTGTACTTGAAGACTAGGTGGTGGTTGAACCATTTGTGGTGGAATTGCTCCAAGTTGTGGAGTATGTTGTTGATTAAATTGTTGTTGATAAATTTGTTGTTGTTGATTAAATTGTTGATGTTGTGGACTTAGTTGTTGTTGTTGTTGATGATAAGTGTAAGGAAAATAGCTAGAGTATGGTGGTTGTGACATGTTGAAAACTTGTGTTGTTAAATGGATATTTGTAGTCGAATGAAACGTTGTTGATGAAGTATCCTTAGGCGTAGAAACCAAGTGTAGGCAAAGAAACACTTAAGCGTAAGAACACCAAGCTTACGTGTAAAAATGATATTTACGCTGTGGGATTAGCTTACGCGTGAAATGAGAAACACTAAAGTTATGCGTAAATGTAAAGTTAAGCGTAGAAAACTTAGGCGTGGATTAACTTATGCGTAAGATGGATCTTAGGCGTAAGAATAATCTTATGCGTAATGAGTTCTACGATAAGTTTAAACTTATGCGTAAGATTGGGTTTTGCTTAAAGATCTTTTACACTATCACAAAGGCAAAAGATATCCAAAGTCAAGTGTTTTCGTGCTTATCCAAGCAAGAAAAACACCGAGTAATCCACTAAACGAAGATCAAACCAAGGATGAGTTACGCAGAAGATTAGGGTTTCCTTACGCTTAGAAATTAGCCAAACCGATTTACGCCAAATGATGTTTCTAAACCAGATTTTGTGAAGAAATAGCTTCAATATCACCAAAATAACACAAAAGTGTGAAACTTGATGATCCAAGACTTCTAAACACCTTATGCGTGAAAGTATCCCACGATAAAACCAAGCTTAAAACAATGATCCACACGTAAAGTTTGAAACTTTTGCCAAAAGCAGATATTTTAACACCTAAAAACGTTGAAAGTACAAGAATCTTGGATTGAAAAGTGTAAAAATTGAGTTTTTAAGCGTGACAAAGTGATGAGTGTCTAAATACTCATCATTTTTATACCTTTTAGACTGCAAAAACATCTGAAAACACTCATAAACGCATCAAAATGATAAGAATATCACAAATAAGTGTTTATGTGTTTTAAATGCAAAAATATCAAAATCGATGAAAACGATCAAGTTTGCATAATTGGCGCTTTAGTCCCCAAGTTTCAAAAGTTGTCAAATCTAGTCCCCGGAATCTAAAATGTGAAGTTTTATCATTCAAGGTCCCCGAAATATTCTAAATTGTCAAAAGAGTCCTTGAATGAATCTTTTGGAAACTTGTCGAAAAGGTCCTTTAACTTTTGAAAATGTCAATAATGGTCCTTGGTTAATTTAAAAAAGTGAAAATTATCAAATATTAACCTTGTACTATTCATAAATGACAAAATTGGTCTTATAGTAAACTTTTGGAAAATTACATGTTTGGTCCCTTAAGTTTCAAAAATGACATAAAAGGCCCTTGGACATTTAAAAATTGGAAAATTAGCATTTATAGTCCTTTGATAAATGAAACTTGGCAAGATTAAACCTTGTGATAAGTTTGGAAATGTTGACAATTTCAGTCCCTTAATTTTCAGAAGTTGCATTAATGGTCCTTGTGTTTACTAGCTACAAATACCAAACGGACTTATATACTAAACCAAATCCAACCCAGTCCAATACCCACAACCCGACCCAAAGCTTAAATGAAAGAAACCGCCCATCATACCCTTCTCCTCCACACATGTTAAACCAAAACCAGTGGTTTCTCCCCACTTTCCACCTCTCCCCACCTTTCCTACCTCTCACTATCACACCTTTCCACCTTGCAAGCCAACTCACTACCTCAATTAATGCAGAAACCAACTCTAAGACTTTTCCCGCCAAAAAAGACAAATGGATGAATACGATGAAATCAAAGAAACCAATGGCTGGATTGAAGTGGGATTTAATCTGAGGTCGACAAAGAAGCTTTTGGATGTCTATAAAGAAGAAAAGAAGGCGAGATAGTAGTGTCGCATGTTTTAGACCAAATTTGTAGTGTAAAAGTTCTTTAATGTCTGCTTTTAGCTTAAATTTCAAGTCTTAGTGTAAAATCAAGTTTGTTTCAAGTTAAATGTCACTTTTGTATTGTAATTATTCCAGTTAAATAAGATTTCAAGTTTTTAAGTTTCTTGTTAATTCGTACTAAGTCATTTATACTCATTATAAGTTACAAAAGCTCTTTTATCCTTCCAATAAGCTCAGATAAGCTTGTTATAGCTTTTCATGAGCTTGTATTAGAATCTAGTGTTTCAATTTAGACAAAACCATAAAAGTCAACGAAAGTCAATCAAGAGCTCAAAATGGATTTGGTCATGATATCCGTGATGCAGAGCTAATTTTGGATTGCTTATTGGTTTAGAAGCTTAGTGGTAAGCCTATAGGAGTGGTTATCGCTTCTCGACTCTTAGTTTTGAGCACAAACATAATTGTAAGCCATTTCTTTGAAATTTACATTTTCTAGTTTTAGTAATTAAATCTTGTTAATTCTAGTTTAATCTTGTTTAAATATAGTAATTACAAGTTAATAAATAGATTACTTGGTTTAAAAGTTTGTTTTAGCATATTAAGCTTCAAAACTGCCTTATATAAGGGTGTTTGGTTTACTGTGTAAACTGGTTTTAAGGTAGTTCATATCATTGTTCTTATTTGATACATGTTATATTAGGTCATATTAGCTCACTCAAACAATAAAAACTAGTCCTAGTTTAGTAAAAGTCAAAATAGCTTATAATCTTAATTTGCATATCATCGTTAAGATTTTAGATTACTATTCTCATCAAATTAGCTTAAAACTTGTTACTCTAGCTTAATTTCACCTTATCCTAGCTTATTATAACATATTCAGTCATTAGAATCGATTTAAAGTTCATAAAAGTCAACATAGTTCATAATATAAAAAGTCAAAATTTTCCAATAGTAGTTTTTGAATAAAATGAATAATTTTATATAGGACTCAATATTAAGATTTAGCTTAAATCCTTTTGGGATAGTAAAATTTAGCTGCTTAACTTAATTAGAAAAATAGTAGCTTATAATTACTTAGCTTTTAGACTGCTTATTTCTTTGTATCTTTCAAGGCCTTTTTCAAAAACATGCTCTGTGCACCAGTGAGCCACCTAGCTTCACAAGCTCTCACAGAGCTCATTATTGAGTACTAGCTTGTGTCCATTAGCTTTTTGAGAAGCTCACCTAGCTGACTCAAGGTTACAAGTGCTTATTTTCCATTCTTAGCTTATTTAACTAGCCTGCTAAGTACTTTTTATTTTGTCCATTTCATATAGTCCACTGAGCATTCAGTGTTTAGCCTATTTTTCAAAAGCTCCTCATAAGCTCTCCAGTGAACACCACAGAGAGAATTTTAGCTTTTTGGATAGCCTAGCTGGTATACTAGTCGGCCCAAAGATCTTTTCATTTATTAGCTTATTAAAGTGCTTAAATACTTGCTTATAAGTAGCTAGAAAACCAAATAGTTAACTCTGTAAACAGTTTAAGCTTGTGCTTATTTTGGCTTATTTGGTGCTTATTTTCAAGTCATTTTGCTTTTTCATTTGTAACATTAGCTTATTTACAGTCCCTTAGCTTATTTTCATTTACTCTTTTGCTTATTTTTAGCTTATTAGCCTCTTTACTAAAAACTTGTGCTTATTTCATTTATTGCTTAATCATGAGAAACATAAGCTTATATAGAGCTTATTATTGGTTTTAGAAAAGTTGTAGTTATAAAAGTGCTTATTTCAAAGGTACTTAATAAGTTGCAAAAAGAAAATCGAAAAATAAAATATTTTGCAAAAGGTGGAAGGCATGCTCGAACCCGAGACCTCCCACCTTTGAAGAAGATAGTGTGTACAGAGCAGCCGCTTGCCTTGGTGTTTTATTGGTTGTAACTTACACAAGTTAATACATAAGTCTTGTTTTTCCATTTAGCTTATTCGTGTTATTAGCTTATTTCTAGCTTATTTAATCTAGCTTTTCAACTTTTGTATTTTCTTAACTTTGTATTAGTATAAAGTAATTTATAAAAAGTTTCGATTTTTCTTAATAGTTTTAGTATTTTAAACATTTAATTAGTGTAAAACAAGATTTAATTCATAATAAAAATATAAAAGTCAAAAATATAATTCTTTTTCTAAAATTTTCTTTTGTCATATAGCACGTAAGAAAATTGTTTTTACACTTGTAGGACTTTTATTCATAAATTTTACGTTTTTGTTTGCGCACTGTAATTTTATAAATAACGACGCTTTCATTTTAAGTCACGCTTTTAGGTAATTTAAGTTTACGCTTTAGTTAAAATAGTTTATTTAAGTTATTTTGTTTTATAAAATCGAAAAACATCATTGTAAAAATAGTGATAGCGTTTATTTAATATATTTTAACTTTTAATTTTCTTTAATTTGCATTTAAGCCCCGTAATTTACAAACTTTTCTTTAGGTATAATTATCCATCAAAATCCTTCTCGATCACTATCCTTAGTGATTATTCGACATCCAAGTTGTTTAACACCATTCATCCTCCGTGGGACTTAACGACCCATGAATCCACTATATTCCTCCGATCTAAATTGCATTTGCCTTACGAAATGCTTTTAAGTTTATTACGGTTAGCCATTCACAAGTGGCTAGCTTGAGTGATTAAACTTGACCGTTTGGGAGCGAATCACAAAGTATGAAACGTTATTACAGAAGACCAAAACTTCAAAAACAAAATATGTTCACCCAACTATTTGGCGAATGATACCACTGTTAGGTCACCATATTAGTAACACAAGCATCAATATGTAGAAATAGAGAAGAGAGGATCGGTTGAACACTAAACCAAACACACGAATGACTAGAGAAAGGTTTATGCAAAGAGTGAAATAGAAAAGTGAACAACCAACCCTCAGTGAGGGTTTACAAGAGGTATTTATAGGAGGAACTAGGCAACACCCAAGTTCCCATCCTTTTACTTATTGGGCTTGGCCTAGGCTTATGGGCTTTCTACATAAGCCTAGCCTTGATTACTAACATAAAAGCCATATTGTTAACTATTACATATGAATCACTAACACTTGAAATATAGTTTATGAGTGATTCCAACACTACCTTTGAGGGTAGCCTAAGATAGGATCATAGTTAACATTATACAACATATCATTCATGGCGAAACGACGTGCTTTGGAATGCCCAAAACAACGTGATTTTAATGTTTTGTCGTTTCACATTTTCAACGGGCCAAAAATGTCGCCTGTGCTTAATGTAGTTGTGGTAGCAAGCTAAAGGGTGTTTCTTTTTTCTCTTATTGCTATTCCCTCTTAATGGGGGACTCCCAAAAACTACTCTCTCTTTAATAAGTGGTTTATATAGATAAGGCTCATACCACTTATTTCGGTAAACACCTCTAAGCCGTTTAATAAAATATTATAAAACCACCCAAAAAATGCAGCCACTTACAAAAATAATTTTTACTATTTAAAACTTTTTTATATATCAAACATTATTATCGAATATCTAACAAATACGTAATGAAATCTTTAATAAAAAATATACCGATGCGAAGAGCACTGGATTACGAACAAAACGAGTCCAATATTGTTATACTTCTGACGTACGTAAGATTGTATTTTAAAAAGTTGAAGTTTAATATATATTTAAAAAAAAAAAAAAAAAATCTCAAAACAGAGCCTTTAACTACCTACCATGTAATAACTTGTAGCACTAATAGGGGCAGCCGGGTAGGGATCAAAGACGTATATTTCTATGAAAGTTTGAATTATATAATTTACCTTATACTTCTTGCTATTTACGACTTTTTAAATATCAAACTTTATTCATCAAATATTTAAAACGTACCTAATGACTTTTTCAATAAAAATACACCGATGTGAAGAGCTCTGGATTCCGAACAAAACGAGCCCAACATTGACATACTAAAATACACCGTTGGTCCCTAAACTTGGCAGGACGGATCACGATGGGTCAAAACTCGCCCTTTTCATCGCCACAGGTCCAAACCTTGGCCATTAAATGCCAGAATCGTCCCTTGACCAATAACGCCTATGTCTACGTCTTTTTTCTGTTAGTTATTGGAGGGTATTATAGTCCATTCACATTTATAACTCAACTTAGTTAATTCTAACTCAAGAACTATTCCACCAAAACAAAAAAGGGATATTGTTTGAACAAATAATATCAGTGTACCTGAGTCCTCATCACTTAAGTATGACTTCATAAAAGTTAACGGTAAAGAAAGTAATAGCTCATGTAAATTTACCGGATTAACAAACAAATTTATACATTATCAACTACTTAGCTAGTTGACTTATAAAAGTCAACTATATACGATGTTTGATGAAATGGAACATAAGCGATACTACGGAGTCATTGTCTCGATACATGTTAATATACCGATTCGTTACAAAATATAAAAGATGAATTTGGGCCCAACTTCAAAACGTTCAATCTGAATCTTCAAATGATCTACACAATGTGATTGATATCCGAAACTGTTGAACCGACAAAACTTTAGCCCTAAATTGATGATCTTCTTTGCCACCTTGTGCGCAAAAACAAGTATACAAACTACAAACATATAATTTATGAACTGTAGTGTTACAACTTAATGGAATTTAACACATGACATGGTATTCATCAACGAAACATCACCTAGGGTCACCTTTGGTAACAGTGCTAGGACGCAGTTTGTAATCTTTTCTTTGCTCGAAAGGTGTCTTAACACCGCTTGAAACATCTGCAAGAACACCACCAACCCTTTCGGCCTTCCCGTCAAGTCAAAACCAGCAAGTTCTCAACATCAAACCTCGCAAACTCAACCATTTTGGCCTTCCTTCCCATCTAAACCTCGCTTAAATTCTTGAACAACTTCTCCCTTTTTTCTCGGGCAAAACCTCCTCTTCATCAACCATCTTTCCTTTTCCTTTTCCTTTAATTTTGTCCCTTTTGTAGCTACAACCCTTCTTCGTCTTTGATTACAACACCATCTTTCACTCTTGGTGTCCCGGTTCCACTCACCGCATTTTTTCTTATCTATCCCCGCCATTGACGTCTAGTCCTAAAAGGTGTTTGACTAAGCATCCTAAAGTTAGCATCCCGCTCTACCCAACCCACAACTTCAAAGCGATGTTTTTAAGTAAAATTGTGCTAACTTTTGGGGCTTGTGGGCTACGAAGATATCAATCGACTCATTTGTTTCACCATTCAAACAAAGTATGAACATCAACATCGATTAATCAAATGCAAACCATTTTCTAGGGATTGTTTAGGATCACGGAAAAACAACGCCCATTTTGTTCATTAATCTCGATAACACATTATCAAGGCTTGAACTAAATATATCCCTATCACCGGTAAAGGCACATAGATTAATTAATGAACCTCGTTCATACCGAGTGAGCTATAATCAAAACCCCATTATAGTGGATTCGAACAGACCTCACCTTCTTCTTCTTCTTCTTCACATCCTTAAAAGTGGAGACGAATATGCTTCATCCCGCATTCTTACTTTTTGTTTTTTAAGAATGGGTTTGACTAGATGTGTGTTTGAGTAAGTGAGTGTGGATGTATGTTAGGTTTCGCTTTGATTGGGTTTTGTTAATTGGGTCGGGTTATTATGATAGTGTTTATGGTTTCGGATCTTGTTAGTTGGGTTCTTTTGGTGATTCCCAACACATTAATTGTGTATAAGCGTATCAAGGAAGGCAAAAGGTCAAGTTGCAGGTTAGTAGGTTTAAAATGTCACACTTGGTCCCTCAATTTGGCCAGTTAGCCGTTTTTTGCACTTAAAATTCCCACGTATTTTTTCTCACACAAACTTGACTTTTTGTCTGTTTACTAACTTCACAATTAGTCCCTGAATTTGGAACGTCCAGTTGTTTTTGGTATTTATTGGTTAATACACTATACCAATTGCATACCAACAATCACAAGAAACATATCCTAAGAAAATCTCAACAACCTCCCAATGGTCGACTTCCCACTACTTGAAGAACTCGCCAAAGCTTGAACTCGACTACATGTTTGACTCGATTTCTCTCTTTTATCGGATAGAAAGCGATAAGGACATCAAAATTGCTAAAGGACTCCAAAACACTTTGGTGACTTGATTCGGGTATGAAGGAAACCCAAGAATACATCTACGAGATCGAAGGCTTTCGAACTACGGTGATGAACTACAAGGTTATCGAGGATCTTCGCATAGCAAAAGGCTAATGTCTTGAAGGCGTTGGAGATAAGGAGGATGATCATCGGACACACTCACGGTGTGTGGCGGAACAACTTCCTTGATGATCTTAGGAAGTGTTGACAAGGAAATGCTATGGTTATGTTTTCCTTTATTTTTTGGAAAAATATGTCTTGAATATTTAATGTTTAATATGAAGTTAATGAATCTATATGTTATGTTCTAGTGTTTTAATTTGTTAATTATGTTGTTAATTGTTGTATTAGCTCTAGAGAGTTGTTATATCGGTTTGATTGTATTGGGTGTTGGTAGAAATATGGTCCTTGCTCAAAGCAGTTTAGAGTATAGGGGACATGTGTTTTAGTCCCTACCGTCTTGCATTAACTTATAGCCCGCACTTTATTCTCACATTTTACCACAAATTTGAATTCATATACATAAACCCAACCCTTTCAAAGAAATTGCATCAAAATGAGTAAATCTAGAGCTCGTAAACAGATTAAATGCTCCAATTGTCAAACTGTTGGACATAATAAGTCTAGTTGTCACAAGGATCAGGTACCAAAACCAACAAAGGAAACTAAGGTTCAAGGTAGAAAAAGGCATTGTGATGGCAGAAGGCAACATGTATTCATTTAATTGTTATTTGCATAACGATTGTTCTAGTGTGTTTACATTCTAGTTGATGTGCAAATGTATTACTTTTGTAGTGGATGGATGAAGATGATATAAGGAAGACTATGGAACAAGAGTTTTATGATGCTCTTTATGAGCAAGAAGAAGAACACACAAATTTGGAGGAAGATGAAGAAGCGATCCGTGTTGGATGAAGAAGCATTCCAAAGAACTTTTAGAAGAGGAGAATGTACAAAAGAATTGAAGAGGAATGGGAGAGGAAAAATTGGCTTGAAGATGCAGAGTATGAGGCAGCTTACTATGGAGTGTCTGTGGAAGACTTATATCCAAGACATCCATATGTGCTGAATAAAATTCACGCTCTGAATGGAACATGTGGAAAACTAGAAGGGGGTTGAATAGTTTTACCAATTTAAAACTTCCTTTTAAATATTTAGATCGACTTATGTCAATCTATTTGGTTGTTTATGTTGGACGTTGATAGATAGATATATAAGCGTGAAATGAAAGATAAGAGTAAGAAGCACATCACCACGACACAAGTATTTATAGTGGTTCGGCTACAAGGACACCTTCCTTGCCCTACTCCACTCCCCGAGTCACCTACTCGAGAGTTCGTAAACACTACACCAACTCCTTATGGCGGAGAAGCCTTCACAACGTCGCTTAACCTTTTTCCGGTACAAAGCTAAATACCGAGTTCTTTTACACCAAGGCGAACCACGCCTAACACAACGTCGCCTACCCTTTATACGGTGCTAGGCTAACCACCGAGTTCTTTCACACCTTAGGAGAACTAATCCTATCACAACGTCGCCTACCCTTTATTAGGTACTAGGCTAAGCACCTAGTTCCATTATGGAGGAACTACTACCCTTCACGACACAACACCTATTATCAAGGAGATCTACTCCTTGTTATAACATCGTCAAGGATATCACCATCCTTGTGAATAAATAAACACCTATATGTATAACGATGCACCTCATCGATTATACGACCTAAGCATTCTTCCCAAATGCTACTTGATTTGATTCTTCGCATCCTTCACTAATGCCTTTGACACAACGCTTGGCATCCTTCACTAATGCCTTCGTCTTGACACCTTAAGCATTCTTCACTAATGCTTTGACGCGGATGATTAGCATCTTTCACTAATTCTTTCATCTTGACACTTTCAAGATTCTTCACTAATGCCTTCAACCCAACATCTATGGAGAAAGGAAGAACTATCAACAAGAGAACCTTCGTTGTCTTGATGATGACGGCATGGCAACTCATGGACTTGAGCTTGCACGTCTTCAATATGTGGTGATCTTTCCTTTAAGGAGAATCTACAAGATCACACATAAACAAAAGAGAAAAGCTACATAGATATCTTGGATCCGAGGTTGAGGGTTAGAATACTTGGGGAAGTATGTGTAAAGGGATGCATAGAAAGGAAGAAATGGCTCTATTTATAGAGGAAATTCTCTATTGTTTCCGGATCCCATGGATCCTTCCACTGGGATCCGACTAGCACAAAGCTAGGGATCCGTGGTCCGCTCTCTTTGCCCATGGGTATTTTGGGTTATGGGTCATGGGTCATGGGTTATGGGTTGATCCATGGTTTTCAATCTAGATACAATGTACCTTAAGGATACATTGAACTTGTGTAAGTGGTATATATAAAACCATGGGTTATGGGTCAAAACCATTTGCTAGTTTTTATCTATTTAGTATATACTTGCTTTTACCCATTTTAGTATATACTTGTTTTACCCATTTTAGTGTACTTAATATAAGTATGTATTAACCCAATATGTAAACACTAGTTGTTGTACATATGTATCTAACTCATAGAGTTACTTAAACTTGTTAAGCCAATATGTAAACACTAGTTGTTGTACATGTGTATCTAAAATATAAAATCACTTAATCTTGTTATAGTGTTTTATGTGAAAACGTAAGTGTGTTATAAAACTATTAGTTCAAACCATTTACGTATTTTATTTGTTTCGTTAATATGATTTTACTTTTGTTATTGACAAAACATTAGAAGATCGTAAAATATAAATAAACGTTTTTACGGCTTATTTGTATTAACAATCTCCCCCTTTTTGTTGATGACAAAACATAAAATTATTTTAAGGAAAAGCTAAAATTAAATAGCGTTTGAATTTGTAGTTTTACTTTCTTCCCCCTTTTTGTCGAAAAAAGTGCTTGAAGGAAACTAACACATTGTTTTAGGAAAAACATGTGAAAGGAAAAAAATATAGAGCAAGTAGCAGAACGGATCTCGTTTTACTCCCTCTTGACGAGTCCATCCCTAGGTAAGGCGTCAAGAAAGTAATACTAATCTAGTTTGTTTGCAACTAAGTTTGCAAAGATTTCGTTTAAGTGACGAATGCTCTCCCCTTGATGATTGCAATTTTGCAAAGGGATGTCGAGAAATATAATCCTAATATTGCAAGTAATTTGCAATGTATTGTTTTGACACAAAGCTCCCCTAGCTTTAGGGTGTCAAAAGGCTTCAAGTGTAGATTGAATAACTACAAAACAAAGGTTAGAAAACAAGTATAATGCACAATTTCACATATGTGATCCAAGTTAGTAGAAAAATAGTTTTCGTCTCACGGATCCCACGGTTCCCTCCTAGTAGGGATCCGTCTAGGTAATTTTGAGGATCCGTATAGTGATGATTAAATTCAAGAATGGTGATGTAACAAGTAATGTTAACATCAAAATGAGATATGTATTCAACCAACAAACATATACTCAATGCAATATGGCAAGTAAACTATCATTCGATAAAACATAAGAGATGATCAACAAATCTCTAAAACTAAGAGAATGATTTAGCCATATTCTACTAATACTAATAAGTGACCAAATCTTAAGAAGCAACAATGTGCTTGAGTCTAGGGATGAGTAGACTTGTTGATTTGGTCCAATCTTTCAAGAAGATAATTAAACATGAAATGCAACTCATTTCGTACTTCTTGAATAAGTCCTTGGGTGATTAGACAATTAGAGCAATTATTTTCTTGATTAGGAACATGATGTTTTGAGGAGGTTCTACAAATGATGGTGGAGGTACATTGAGTAATTTAGGATGAGGTTCTACTAGGAATGAGAGTGGTGGTAATGGAAATTCCTCCATATGATCAAGTCCTTGGTGGTTCCTATTTTAACGAGAAGGTTGGTGAATGGGAAGTTCTCGGTGGTGAATGCTCTAATGAATAGAGAGATGCTCGGTGAAGGACTCTAGTCCATGCTCTAGGAATGAAGGTTTAGACGTTTTGCTAGAACTAGGTACGTTTGGTTTAGAGCTTGATGATCCCTTTTCTAACCTAAAAGGTTTAATGCTAATTCTTGAGGTTCTTTTAGCAATTGTTGATTGGGTTTGTTGAGGTGGGATTCTAGCACTATTATCTCTTACGGGTGATGATTCGGTGGATGGGAATTTCGTGTATAACACGAGCAAGTTTCTTAGGTGGTTCTTAGGTGGATGAGTTAGCACTAGAGCTTTCCTCATGATGAAATGACTAAGGAAAAGGTTTCTAAATATTGAGAATTATGTTGTGTTTGATGACTAAGGATTCTAATAAGATGACTTATAAAGGGAAGGATTTGGCAAGTGCATTCAAGACTTAAGCTTCTAATATCCTTTGGAATGTGATGATTATCATGCACAAGAGTCAACTTTAGAGTTTGTAATGATCTAGGAACTCATTTAAGATGAGATGGAGTGTATGAGTTAGAAAGATGAGTTGAAATGATTGTTTTAGCAAGATTTGACCTATCTTGTCATCCGGATCCCACAGCCCTCCTCAAAGGGATCCGCTCAGGCTAATCCTAGAGATCCGTCTCTCAAAGACTATGAAAGAGTGGAAATGATGTTTCTAAGATCTATATCATCTTGAGTGTTTCATCCTCCTAAGTGTTTTAAATGAAGGGATGCTTGAGTACTTGAAAGTAATGGGTGATGTAGCTAATGATTGTCATTTATGGAAGGATTTGGAACTTTCAAGAGTACCAATGGATGAGCAAGGATGACACTAAAGATGAGAGTTTCAATTGAAGCTAAATGATCCTAGAGATCAGTTTGTGACTTAGGATTATGTTTTGGAAAATATCCTAAAGGTTTTGAGATGGAAAAACTAGGAATTGATCAACTTTGATCAATTTTGTGGTGAGGATGATTTATGATCAATCTTAGCTATAATCGAAGGATTTCTAAGACTAGATGTGAGGGATCAAGTAAAAAATGAAGTGTGAGTTGTGAGAGCGGAAGAGTAATGGATTAAAAATGAAACGGTGGATCTATAAGTGTTTTAGAGTGTGATCTAGGTGAGTTATGTGTAGGAAGGATCAACCTATCTTGATAAGGACTTAATCGCCTTAAGACACTATGTTTAGCTTAGTGTGAGGTGTTCTAAGGATGTGTTTGAGATACAATGCTTGCAATTGCATATTCTTTGCTTGGATCCCACGGTTCCCTAGGTGTAGGGATCCGCTTAGTACAACATTGGGATCCGTCCATCTGCTAGACAGAACCTTTACTAAAGGTATGCAATGATCTTGACAATGCATTATATCCCTAGGTTTATTTAAAGAGGTTCTAACACCAAAATATCAAATGTGATCGAGCTCACAAATAACAAAGAGGCTTATCAAACTTAACAAGCACTATTCAAGAAACTCAAAACATATTTACGATCTAGATTAGTAAATCGTTTGTATTAACAATGGCGTGCAGAGTAGATGATGGTGTTCAAGACAATAGGGTTGTTTTGGCCAACGGAAGCAATGAACTATGTATAGTCATTATGGATGGTGATTAGCATACAATGAACTTCATCCATGAAGTCATGCAGCTCTTCTCGATCAAAGCAAGATAATCGCTTGATGAGGCAAGTGGTTGTGATTAATTAAACGAAAAATCAATTTTACAACTTGGTTGATTAGTAATCCTAAGACAACGCAAAGTATTTCCATTGTAAACTTACTTTAGGGAAACATGGGAGTATAGATTTCCCAAGTGAGAGAATGAATATGAGACTATTACTAGTGGTGCTCAATTACGGCTAAACACGACCATTTTTACGGGTGATTCCACATACCCAACTTCTATCAAGGAAGCAATTCAACCGTTAGGTCAAATTGAGTTTCTAGTGCCACAAGTTCTCCAGTATTCATTCTCAAGTTAGGAAAATTTATATTCCTACAATGGCCTATCGAAGAGTAACAATGATGATACTTTGCTTCGTTTAATATTATACTTGAGACAACTAAGGTGGCGAAGGCGTCATGTTAAAATAAGTTTAAAAGTTGTCCATATGGTAAACAACAAAAAAATGGTTGGATGAGCTAGTTCAACATATGTTGTTGGAAAGCTTTGAGTTTGGACTTTCGGATATGAACAATTATATTTGCGTTGCAAAATAATTTACTTGAGTATATCGGATGAAATAATCAAGTTGTCAATCCTACTATGAAGCTTTGGAGAGCGATCATGAAAAGGAAAATGGGAGAGTACATCATCAACACAAGCGTTGGTTATGATCTGATGTACATTCTTGTTGTTTTTAGAAAACGATACAAGAACAAAAGAAATAATATAAGCACATAAAACATTTATGTTGCACACATGAAAAACTCAATCAAAAATCCATTTAGTGTGTTATATGTTTTAAACATTTTTCAACCTATATGACTTATTTAAGTATCTAAACTAACATTTTCGTTACAACTAGATGTTATCCCAAACACTCCTTCAAATAGCACATTGATTAGTAGAATATTACTAAATCGACAAACAAGAGAATGAATAGCAAGGTAAGGAAACCACATATGTTATTCAATCAAACAATCACAAAAGCTATTTGAGATAAGCAAATAATCAAGTAATGCAAAGACAATTTATCATTTAGCATAGCATACGAAAGTTCTTTTCATCGCTTTGTGTTAAATATAAACATGTATACCAAGCTTGATTAGTTTATTTTATATTTATAAATATGATCAAAACCTTAATTTCAATAGAGGACACATTGTTATTCAAAAGCGAAAACATCCGTCTCCAATTAGATCAAAAGTTTGTGCAAAAGTTATGACCGAAAAATGACTTTCTATTATTAATCAATGATTCTGTTAATTATTGTTTTGAATCAGTTTATAAAATCATTTTAAATGAAAGTAGACTCAAATACCTTTAAAGCGATAGGTGGCACGACTTCTAACGACTTACGATTAAAAGTTATGAATTTTGAAATTGCATAAAAAAGCATCTCAGACCTACGGATCCCACGGATCCTTGCTTGAGGATCCGTCCAGTTGTAACCCGAGGGATCCGCGGATCGACAAATTACAAAATGTACGTTTTGACCCGACGAAAAGGTTTAGTCTTTGTAGACTTTTAGTGAAGTTAAATTACCCATTTTACTTTTATTCAAGCTTGATTAACAAGATATCTAACAACAAAACTTCAAAGAAAAAAATCACTAAAACACTTTTCATATTATGCTTATTATAAGATGAAGCATATATCACCATTTTGTCCATAAGCAATTTAACATGTTTTGACAAAAATTGTAACTAAGAAACATACCTTTGTTGTATTCCCTTTGTATGGTTTTAGAAACCATAGTGCGAAATACTTCATGATCTTCTAAGATACCCAAATCCTTTGCTATATTCCTTTTTATGGTTTTAGAAACCATAGACGCGAAATACTTCATGATCTTCTAAGATACCCAAATCCTAGTATGAAGAACTCTCAAAGGAAAAAAATTAGAATGATCTATCATTATCCAACATATGATGATTTCTAAAACATGACTCTTTGTTTTAAGAAATTCCCTCTTTGTAGTTTTCAAACATACACAGATCGTATCAAGTTTTCAAAGTACAATATACTATAAAAACTTGGTAACGAAGCTCGATGCCAATTGTAATAAAACTAGAAGGGGGGTTGAATAGTTTTACCAATTTAAAACTTCCTTTTAAATATTTAGATCGACTTATGTCAATCTATTTGGTTGTTTATGTTGGACGTTGATAGATAGATATATAAACGTGAAATGAAAGATAAGGAGTAAGAAGCACATCACCACGACACAAGTATTTATAGTGGTTCGCTACAAGGACACCTTCCTTGCCTACTCCACTCCCCGAGTCACCTACTCGAGAGTTCGTAAACACTACACCAACTCCTTATGGCGGAGAAGCCTTCACAACGTCGCTTAACCTTTTCCGGTACAAAGCTAAATACCGAGTTCTTTCACACCAAGGCGAACCACACCTAACACAACGTCGCCTACCCTTTATACTGGTGCTAGACTAACCACCGAGTTCTTTCACACCTTAGGAGAACTAATCCTATCACAACGTCGCCTACCCTTTATTAGGTACTAGGCTAAGCACCTAGTTTCATTATGGAGGAACTACTACCCTTCACGACATTAACACCTATTATCAAGGAGATCTACTCCTTGTTACAACATCGTCAAGGATATCACCATCCTTGTGAATAAATAAACACCTATATGTATAACGATGCACCTCATCGATTATACGACCTAAGCATTCTTCCCAAATGCTACTTGATTTGATTCTTCGGCATCCTTCACTAATGCCTTTGACACAACGCTTGGCATCCTTCACTAATGCCTTCGTCTTGACACCTTAAGCATTCTTCACTAATGCTTTGACGCGGATGATTAGCATCTTTCACTAATGCTTTCATCTTGACACTTTCGGCATTCTTCACTAATGCCTTCAACCCAACATCTATGGAGAAAGGAAGAACTATCAACAAGAGAACCTTCGTTGTCTTGATGATGACGAAGCATGGCAACTCATGGACTTGAGCTTGCACGTCTTCAATATGTGGTGATCTTTCCTATAAGGAGAATCTATAAGATCACACATAAACAAAAGAGAAAAGCTACATAGATCTCTTGGATCTGAGGTTAGAGGGTTAGAATACTTGGGGGAAGTATGTGTGTAAAGGGATGCATAGAAAAGAAAAAATGGCTCTCATTTATAGAGGAAATTCTCTCTTGTTTCCCGGATCCCACGGATCCTTCCACTGGGATCCGGCTAGCACAAAGCTAGGGATCCGTGGTCCGCCTCTCTTTGCCCATGGGTATTTTGGGTTATGGGTCATGGGTCATGGGTTATGGGTTGATCCATGGTTTTCAATCTAGATACAATGTACCTTAAGGATACATTGAACTTGTGTAAGTGGTATAAAACCATGGGTTATGGGTCAAAACCATTTGCTAGTTTTTATCTATTTAGTATATACTTGCTTTTACCCATTTTAGTATATACTTGTTTTTACCCATTTTAGTGTACTTAATATAAGTATGTATTAACCAATATGTAAACACTAGTTGTTGTACATATGTATCTAACTCATGAGTTACTTAAACTTGTTAAGCCAATATGTAAACACTAGTTGTTGTACATGTGTATCTAAAATATAAAATCACTTAATCTTGTTATAGTGTTTTATGTGAAAACGTAAGTGTGTTATAAAACTATTAGTTCAAACCATTTACGTATTTTATTTGTTTCGTTAATATGATTTTACTTTTGTTATCGACAAAACATTAGAAGATCGTAAAATATAAATAAACGTTTTTACGGCTTATTTGTATTAACAGAACAAATTCCAGCAGTTTTTGAAGGTTGTAGGCTTCTACTCTTCTAGCCATTTGTAATATCGACAATATTATGTTTGAACATGTTTTTATTTTTTTGTTGACTTTATAAGTTGACTAGCTTGTAAGAATTTATGTTGTCTTTACTCCTTATCTACTTGTTCAACAACCACAACTCCTTCTACTTATATAATACATCTTAAGTCAAGAATTGTTTTCATACCAACATATTATCACCATGGATGTAGAACATGGTTGTCAAATGGTATGCATTATTTGTTGGGTTCAAAGGAAAACAGGTGGATTGACCTTTTGCTAGCGTCCCACCTTATAGAGCTTTCATGTGGTATGTTTGTCCAGGTGCTTGAGATAAGGGGAAACACATCTTATCTTGGTAGCGATGGTGTTACCTGGGAAAACACAACCACGTGGAGATAGTGGTGGATATGTGATGGGTCTACATATGCCCGCACCTACTATTGTTGGTGCATCCTTGGCGATGATGAAGAAGAAAGTGAACCACCTACAACCGAAATAGCAAGTGTAGGCGCCAAGCCAAACACCACGTGAAGCACCCGCAATCGAAAGACCAAATGGAGAACGCTCAGAGAAACACCGGTTGAACCAACTGCAATCGAAAGACCGGTGGATCACCTACTAGTCATTTAACGCATGAATTCCTAGCAAGAAATGCTATGTTGTCTTTCGGTCTAAATGTAGCTTAACCGATATGTGTGATTCTTTTGTTATAATAATTGAATTTTGGATACAATTTGAATCATTGACTTTATAAGTCAAACAAAGAGATTTTAAATACTAACAATTCGGTGTGGTTCCTCTAATAATTTGGTTTGTTGACCTTATAAGTCAAAATGGGTTTTCCCAAGCACCCACCTAAACCGGATATGCAAGTGCAAACCACAAAATGAAAACAACATATCCAAAATATACCTACACCACCACCTAATTACACCATATGAAGCAAAATATACATGTTAACAACTATCGTTTCGGAACCATCATCACCAAAAAATACATCTTCATTACATCAACAACTAAAATAACGGTGAACTTCGATGGGAGGCTTTTTATTCATGGGGAGACTTGAGGTCCTTAGGGGAGGCACATACCACTCATTCCTATTTGTGCGGAGCATCCCACACCGCCACAAGACCAAGTACAACTTTGGGAGCGGAAGCCTTGACGCCTTGGAAGCTTCTAAGTGGAACCTTTCAAATTAGTGGTCTTAGAAGACATGTTCCCACACTCATCATCGGATGTGTGCGAAATAATGATGACATCAACTTCATTTCCTTTCACGTTAGTATCCGGAAAGATAGACAAAACAAAATAATCGAGTTGACCCATTACAACTTTCTTAGCTTGTAAACATTAACTCTAAAGTCTAACCTTTCTCGGACTCCTTATTCCCATATTTTTCCCACAAGTCTTCAAGTATCACATCAAGAATGTCATCTCCTATATCACACTTATTCCATAAGTAGTTATGGCATAGTCAACCATATCGTCGATACCTTTAGCTTGCTATAAACCCTCTTTTGATGATTCGACCTTTGCCGGATTTCTATCAAATAAATTGGAGTTATTTATGCTCCTCCTTAAAATGGCAATAACAAATACAAAAAAACCCGCTAACCTTTCATCACTTGATCTTCTTTTCGTAATCTGCATAAATCATCAAACATTTCATCGGACATTTCATCTTCTTTAACCAAGTATCCCATATTTTGCCTTCACATATTTTACCATCTCATCGATTACATCCGCATGCAAGTAAGCTCCTCATGCGCCATTGTTAAAGTGTGTGTGAGGTTGTGTGAAGAAGGAGGAAACGATCAAGATGATATACTGAGAAACGTTTCTCGAATTAACTAAGTTGAGTTATAAATGTGAATGGACTATAATACCCTCCAATAACTAACAGAAAAGAGACGTTGACATAGGCGTTATTGGTCAAGGGACGATTCTGGCATTTAATGGCCAAGGTTTGGACCTGTGGCGATGAAAAGGGCGAGTTTTGTCCCATCGCGATCCGTCCTGCCAAGTTTAGGGACCAACGGTGTATTTTAGTCTACTTTTGATGTATGCATGATTTATAAAAAAATATTGAAGTTTAATATATTTTTGAAAAAAAAGAAAACTTTCAAAACCACCCTTAAATACCTAATAACTTTAAAAATCAATAGGAAGCGAAAGAAGGAAACCATATGGGCCAAAGACGACAATTCTATGGAAGTTTAAACTATATATAAATAACGAACGTTGTCTTTGTTGTGTTAAGATCGAATATATATCAAATAAATTTTATACACGCAAGAACAAACACTCAAGAAGTCATGCATTATAAGTCATACAAAATGATTTAGAAAAAAAATACTTATACAAAAACCTTAAAAATGTATATTTACTAATAAATATATAAAATTTCGTCACACAAAAATCACACAAATCACAACCAAACAAATTTCACTAAAACACGCGATGATGCATTTATCAAAGCAAAAAACCTGGGGCGCCTAAACTTCCTCCTTTTCATTGTAGAAGGGTTGTAGTTTATTTTTCATCCGGTTTATACCGAGATTTTAACAACTTTATATTAACATATTTTTAAAGGTGATAATTTGAGATCCATTGGTTAAACACGTAGTCTAATGGATATATATTTAATTATTTATTAAGGGATAAGTGTAGTTAAGTCTCCTAAATATTATATATGGGTGATTATTTGATAAATAGTCTGAATATATAACTATCGCGTCGCTTCATGAATTTTGGTGGCGCATGCATAACTACAAATAGGCCCGTTTTGCTCGAAATTTTGATCATATTTAGTGATGGACCACAAGTTTAATATCTTACCGTGTGGGAAACATACGAACTTTTATGATATTTTGATTGATTCCATTCCGGTAATCAACATGAATTTGTTTTTGTGGATCTAAATACCTAGTTTAGGTAATGTTTAAGTTGCTATTAAAATTTTGAAACCTTAAAGATAACCCTATAGAGTTGAAAACCTTTCAAAAGTTGAACATGAAATCAAAGTACGTAAAAACAAAATGTTTATACCGTTTTCTTTTTCTCTAAATGGCGTACTATCAATTACTTTGTTGGTTATTGATTACGGATGCATGGTTAATTAAATACATTTGGTTAACTTGTATACCTGATCTACGAAATTATGGATCCCTTAGTCTTATAGTCTTCATTTTTTCAAGTCTGTAAACACATCCTTAAAATGCAAATAAAAAATATGGGCTTTATTAATAATTTGCATATATGCAGTGAATGGAGTTAAAAATTTGTGGCCCTTGAGTAAAGTGGAGCCTACGCCATCTTACTTGACACACCCTTGTAACCTACGATAACTATTACCTAATGGGTATAGACCTAGTGAATCAATTTCACTTTTCACTTTTACATCTTTTGCCGAAAAAGAAAAAAAAATGAAACGCTTGTCAACCCGACAAAAATCATCTAGACTCGTGACCCACCGACTATTTTGCCACCTCTAATATTTTATGTTCGGGTTACTTGAGGAGGCAAGTATGTTGACTCGACATACGCAATTGCGATCTCCGTGGCCGTTTTCAACCTTTCTCCGGTCGCCTAAATGTGTAACAAGATTGATTGAAAAGCGCAACCCCGCACCCCCTAGCCGCCTACCTACTCATGTTCGTAGCCAGTGATGTTTGAACTCTTGACATCTTGTGAGAGAAAGTTAAGCGCTTTTACCAATAAAACTTTTTTTGGTGGTGGGTTTTCTATAAGTTAGAGACTACCCGATATTTGGAGACAACACAAGCACTATTCAATAATTTACTAAATTGTATACTCGTATGGCGTATCTACTTGTATATGAACATTGATTTTTCGATAACATTTTAGAACATGGAAAATTTTGAAAGTCTATCAAACACTCAAGTTCTAATTTTATTTCAATGTTGTTGAACTTATTGCAAAATTGTCATGGAATGCTATTACCTAGAGTCGGCAATCTGTAATCTGCCTGTCAGATGGAGTATATAAAAAGTGATAACATGCGTTGAAGTTAGTCTAACAAATCGGAGTACCCAACATACTTCTTCTAACAACTTTAAAATGACCTAATTAGACCCATGAAGTGTTTAGGCGAAGATTAACGCATAAGCTCCACTTTTCATATAAACCCATCTAAACCTTACATGTACTAAAGATGTTCTTGTAAATGATATGTTGGCAAGACACCATGTTCTCAACTCACGTCATTCAATCATATTTTACAAGTAATACAAAATCGCGACATCAAGTGGAACGATTTTAGTATTCCTGTACTAAAGATGTTCTTGTGAATGATAGGTTGGCAAAACACCATGTTCTCACTCACGTCATTCAATCATATTTTACAAGTAAAACAAAAATCGCGACATCAAGTGGAACGATTTTAATACGGTGCAAGTATTAAGTATGATGTGAAATGTTTTTAAAGCCGAATCAATCCATTTCAATATTTGCTTTTCTGGTAAAATGGCACTCGTACACCTATGAATATAGGCCAGTACTCCATGCGTAGGTGGGCGCATTGAATAAGATCAACAACACTTCAATTATATGGCTTAAATTGCATTTAGACACTCTAATTATTGTTTTCACAAAGCCTTGCAAATAATCTAACAACATTTAAAGCAAGAACATTTAGTTTCTAAGAAACTTTATGAAGGGTTGGTATGGCTGATAGAGTCTACCCTTTAAAATCACATTGGATGCTACAGCATTTCTCACTATAAATACGTTACATTGCTTTCAAGGAAAAACACAAGAAATATTGATAGTTTGGGTCCAAGCTTTAAATCAACTCGATAAAAGAAAAAGATTTCCGAACAGGGTTTGTTTTCAAAGTCTAGTCTCAATCTAAGTCTGCTGTTCAATTTACAACCTTGTATCTAAGTTCATTGTTTTATCATATACCCTATAAAGGGATATGTCTAGTATTCTATTTATAAAGTTTGGTAGCAAATATAATTTGCAACTGATTAGCAACTTAAAACACTTACATATACAAAGAGTGATCTGCAGACTGCAGTTTTATAAGCCGAAAAACATATGGCCGGTAAACATATACTACTACTATAAAAGTAAATTGATTGAACTTTATTTAGATAAGTTTTCATCTTCTCTTACACCAGTAGTTCATTCAATACAGATTATGCTATAATTTAAAAAGGAAAAAAGTGGACAAACAATTTCATCGTGTTGTATGCAAGTAGGACATAGACTCTACGAGATGTATGAGGAAGAATAGTACATACATACGTGGTTCATCTTTTGACACAAACAGTTGGAGATAGATATAGTTTAAAGACGGTGTTGCTTTTTGCAGTGGTCTCTGAATCATTAGCTCCATGTATATATGAAAGTTTGCCGATTTCATGGCATCTTCTTAGCGATAACTTATTGCCATTGATTGTGGTATCATGTTGTTCTTTCAAAGCTGCCACCAATTTGCATGTGCAACCATTCTGGTGACGATCCTCTGCTGAATTCTCTTGGGGGTTGTGAACCAAATGGCACCCCAGCCATTTCGAATGTTTGTTGACCATACTGAAACATAAGCATTGACTTGATTAAAATTCCGTTTTTGATAAAGGCTCGCCTAGTCAATGAGAAAAATTCTTAACTTACATCTTTTGAAGGATATCCTTGGGGGCTTGGTTGTGATCTTGAAGTGACAGCTTCAAGCTTCATCGATAGGAACTGTCACAGTCAAAAGTTTAATTACTGCAATTTTCATTATAACGTCGAAATGGAAAATTATGTTTCGAAAGAAAGGTATGATTACCTCGACCTGTTGCTGTAGCGATTGGATGTAATTGATTATCTCATCAAGGACTAGGGCTTTTCCGATTACCTAGATTTTAACATATTTGAAATGATATTAAAACAAGCTTTACCTTTACCTTTATCTCCGACAATATGAGTACATGTATTTTACAAATTAAGGTTAACACAATGGACTGTGATTGATGTGTCTAACGGGGCAGCCTGAAGGGTTTATGTCCATTGACGTCTCTTCTATTTTTAGGCTGGTTTGGAGGATTTTGGCATCAGAGATACTCAGCTAGAAGACGTGAAGCATTGGAGCAAGATTCACATGTCATGACATCCAAATCATGTCAACCTCAAACCAAACCACTAGTTAGTTAATTCCAAACAGAAGCTGGCAGAAATTACTTGGCATGACGCATGGGCATCTCAAAAAGTAGTGCTGAGTATTACTATATTAGTTCAGACTAAAATGGTTTATCTAAAAAGTCCATGATTAAACAGGGGAATACAGGTATTCAGTAAAGTACCAGGACATGTTTTGAGTAGTTTCACAGCCTCTCATACTGATTAACTATCATAAACTAAATGAAGATACAAAAGACGAAACAAAAAGACTAGAAAACCACACCTTATTACAACCAGGGACGAGATCTTGTAGAATTTTCATCCGTTCACTTATCTTCTCTCTTCTAGCCTGTCCATAATAGCATGTCAAAATTAGAAACTTTAAGATAAATGAATACAAAATTCAACATCTAACGTAGTTAGCAACAAATTACCCTTTCCGCTAGACTATGGCTATCAGTTGCCTGACCTCTTCGTGCTCGCACATGTATATAATCTTGCTTAGACGGCTCAGCCGGTTTTTCCGCTTTTTTCCCAGAACTTCTTTCACCTTCCGGTTTCAATTCTGAGTTTTCGTTTTCAAGAGCCAATGTCTTAAAGCGTTTACCGTCACTATCAAGCTAAATCAAATTACATATAAAACTACTAAATTATACTCCACAAAATAAACAATGATTTGACAAAAAGTACAACACGAAATGAACTGTAACTGTTTCTGCTTTCTAATAAGGTATAAATTAAATTAAATACAAACAAAAAAAGTTGGTGAGATTCATTAGTACTACTAATACTGTTCAATATAATCATACTTTAATTCCTTATTTAATTACACACACATCAATTTCACATCTATAGAACCTAAAAAACAACAATAGATAATTATCTGAAATGTATGTAACTACTTCTTATTTTCCTATTTACACGTGTTTGTTTGAACTTATTTTTGGCTTACGAGCTTATTTGATTTCGCCTTATGTTATATAAGCTCAATTTTTTTGGCTTATTTTGAGACCTGTAGGCTTAAATAAGCTTACCATACCAAAATAAGCTTATACCATGTCTAAGCTTACTATATCCATAGGTCTAAAAGAAAGCCAGAAAATCCAAGCTTATACAATATAATCCGAAATCATATAAGCTCAAAAGCCCAAAAATTAGATTAAACAAACACTCCTTCAGTATCCAAAAGTTTTAATATTTACACTGTTTAAATAAAAATAAAATGTATAGAAATTAAAGATAAATGATAAGACACAATAGAGTGATATTGAAATTTGAAAGCTTCTATATTAAGTAAGAAAAAAAAAATAGCTAATAACATAAAATTAACATACTAGTTACTACTCCATTTAATATAGAAACTTTAAAAAAATATATATATATATCTGAGAGCCGACTAATCCCAGGGCGACTATCCTTTCGGATAACCCAGAGTCGGCACAGATAAACCTCCGTGGCCACAAAGGGATTAATTTTCTCCGCGTTCTCACAGCTTTTCAAATTTCAATATAACGTTATTGTGTCTATCATTTATCTTTAATTTCTATACATTACGACAAAAAATGACAAGTTAGATACATTTACAGATAAACGTACTTGGTTTAAATATAAAAACTATTTATTACCATGCTATTGCTACTAGTAGAAACACCTTTAGACAACTCATCATCATCACGTCTTTTCTTATTACTATTACCACCACCACCATTACTATTATCAACCACCATAGGATCATCATTTTCCACGTAAGCACCACCACCATTACTATCCACATAACCACCACTACCACCACCACCACCACCGCTCAAGTTCATCTGAAAAGGCCAGATCTCAGTCAAATTACACATGTTACCTGACCGGAAACCACCGCCGCCACCACCTCCGTTCATCATCACAGGTGGATCCATAACCTAATTAAAAGCTGTGGGAAGCTAATTCAACATGTGAGAAACAAAACGCCTCAATCGGTTTTGGAAAGGGTGAATGTGTAGATACAGATGAGAGTGTATGTATAGGTGGGGGTTGTTGGGGTGGAAGTAGAAGAAGCGTATGTTAGCGAAGACCAGACCTGACCTAGGGATATGGTACGAGTAAAGAAAGAAAGAAAGAAGTGACTTGTGAGTGAGTGAGTGAGGATTCTCGGAGTGTTGAGCGTTTTCTTGTCGACCGCCTTTTTAAATGTGTGGCTTTTTACACTTTACTACCTTCTAAATCTTGTAATTGTGGATCAAGGGTTTATTGGTTTACTGTCGAGTCAAGAAGTGAAGAGTGCACTTTTTTTTAGCTGGCCTGATGCCGCTACTATAAAATCAAGGGCGTCGGGCAGCGACGACGCCAGTGGGGTATTACCGTTTTTCCTTCAATCGGACTTCCTGCATATTTCGCTCCAAAAAGGCACAACTTTTACCAACTATTGTGTCTTACGGAGATAACCACTTTTAAACGAATGTAACCAACCTTCAGTTGTGTTAATAAAACAAATTTAATCTCTTTCAAACATAACTTACATAACAACTTTCTGTGTGTTGTTTTGTTCTCTCGTGCCTTGGAATCATAATGTAATTCTGTAAATTATCCATTTTCGTGATATCCGAAGCATATATGGTTGAAGGAAAATGTATTTTCTCTTACAAATTGTTCCTACTTATCATTCTACTCACATAATTAGTAGAGAATATTATAAAAGGCTTTTAAGAACGCTCATGAATAAAATACTTGATCTGATAATAATATTTACATGATTTATATAGTGGATGTAGATTGTTTGATTAGTACCACAAGCACACTTAAAATCCGAAATATATATTGTGAGATACCTTTAGTTTACGTTAAAAAAAAAAGCTATATAATAAAGTAGTACTATAGTTTCTCTACATGTTTCTTGAAAGATATAAAATTACTCACGTTGTAGCAAGTTCTTGCATGCTCTTGTTATTTTAAATTTAAGTTGATTACTCAAACTGCCACGTATTAAAAGTAGTTTGGTTTGTTTTAAAGGATGACTAATTGATTGTTAATGATGTGTACAGGTGCATGATTAACATGTGATATTTACATATCTGATTAAGATTGACATACTAATTAAAGATTTAGTCCGTTTAAGGAAAGGTCATTGGAAAAGAAAATTGATAGGTCATGATTTTCTTTTGTACTTTTTAATAATATTATCCTATGATTTTATAATTTGGGATCGTCTAACCAATGCCCTTAGGGCATTGGTTAAGAAAGCATGAACCCTTACAAAATAACTCGTGGACCCACACAAAAGACACTTTTCAATTTAAAAACGCTTTTTAGTCTTTTTTGTGGGTCCATACTTCTTAACTAACGCCTTGGGCGTTGGTTAAACAATCCTTATAATTTTAATCATGGTTGTTTAAGATTTCTATATATATATATATTTTGAAAGGTGAATTTATAAAGTCTTGATGTCATGGCTCGACAATGGAGGCCTAGACTACGTTGTTTAAACCGGGTCCGCTTTAGAGCTCTCGAGCGAAAACGCCTATTTCAAATACCCGATTGGGGAACCCCTACTAATCCGCCAAGGCACGACAATTAATAGGTAAACCTCGCTTTTTCAAGATTCAACATGGGGTTACTGAAATCAAACCCCTTCATTAAAGCGACTACCTTAGGAAAATCTCTCATTCAACCCCTTGCGGATTTGAACTCAAGACCTCCTCTCATAAAGCTTCAAAGGACTAAAATGGTAACCAAACAAGTGCTCAGGTTGATTAAGATTCTATCTAGCTTTTAGTATTACTCAGATTTGATTTTATGATCTTCTAATAAAAATTAGTCTATCTTTCAAAAATCTTAAAAGACATAAGATTTTAAGTAGGTCGATCTTATTATCAGATTGTAAAATCTAGATTATTCTTATTAATTACATAACTAATAAATTATAAGTTAATGAATTTTGTTAAAGTAAAATAATTATAAAATGTTTTTATAAAAGTTAAATATAAAGATATTTAGATTAAATAACTATAATTATAAATGTTTTATAAGAATTAAATATATAGATATTTAGATTAAAAAAATCAACGTCCTTTTACCGATTATATACTTTAGTATTTTAAATCATTACGCATTTCATTTTCACATTATTATAATTTTGAGAACTCTTCTTTCTTTATGAAATTGCTATACAATCAACTTCAATACTAATTATTAGACATATAATATATTTGAACATTTAAGTATGATCTTTCGATTTTGATAAGATCTTACAATTCCAGTTTTGAAAAGACAAAAAGATCCATAGTAATATCTTGATCTTAACAGCCTTGCTTTTGATATTCTTTTTTTATATCTTTATTCATACACTATATTAAAAGAAAATATTTTGAGGAGAGTTATTTTACATACCAAACTTTTCTTTACATCTAAGGAACTTATCTTCACCATCCATTTAAAAAGAAATCAATGGTGAGATTAAAAGCGTTTTATTATTTCACATATTTTTATAATTTAAATATCTCTTAAACCGTTAATCGTTAAGTGAAAATATTTAGTTGGCATGACGAAGATTTAATTATCTTTACATGACGGCGGATTTGATATACTTTCGAAAAAGAAAAACTCGCTTTTTCACGTTTTCATTATTTTTCGTTTTTCGTTCTGAATTTACATAAAAAATCATATATGATAAAACACTAAATTGAATATCTCGTGCGATATTAGTGTTAAATCATATATGATATGAATATCACATGTGATATTATATGTAATATCATATATGATATTACACTAATATCACATGTGATATTACATATCATATATGATATTACACTAATATCACATACGATATTCAAATTAGTGTTTTATTATATATGATTTTCAACGCAAATTTCAAAGAACGTAAAAACGATAAAACTTAAAAAAACCGTGAAAAATACGAAAATTTTTTTGTCGAAAGTATATCAAAGTCTTATCTATGAAAGATAATTAAACTTCGTCGAACGATATATTTTTTTCGCTTAACGATTAACGCTTAAAAGATATTAATATTTGAAAAAATGATGAAAGTGGGTTTAAAATTGTTGGGATTAATCTCATCCCTCAGATCAAATAAAAATAGAGGTGGAGATTGATCCACTTAGATGAATAATCTTTATCAAACGATCTTTATCAAATATTTTTGCTAAAAAATACTTCAAAATAAAAACCAAATAAAGATTAATATAAATATGAATTTCAATAACTTATATTTAGGCATCACAATCACCAACATATAACATATTTTTCTTGAACGAACCATATGACACATTTATCTTTTATCATTTTTCTTATTGTGAACTTTTGTAAGAATGGAAAATGAGTGATCTACTTACGACTAACGTTATTGTTGAAAAATCTTCTAGCTAAGATGAGGCCACTGTAAATTGTTGAAAAGCTTCGATTATTTACACGAAACACTTAACCATAATATCACAACTATAATTATTTGTCATTAGAATTTTCGTTGCAATGCACGAATGCTCGTCTAGTTCTAAATAAACTGTTAGAGGTTTAAGTATATGTAGAACCATAGAGGAGGGGAGTGAATACACTCTTTTCGACTTATTTTTAGTTTAAGTAAATTAAATGCCAAGATTGCATGCAAGGGTGTGAACAAATAAACAATATAAATCATAAGTAAATAGTTAAGGGAAAAGAGACAAACACAACGATTTAGACTGGTTCGGGATGAGGGGTTTAGATCATTCGTACGTCCAGTTTTGAATATGCGACACCTATACTATTCACTAGTATCAAATCTTTTTGGTGGATAAACCGTACACCTTAGCTTTCATCGATCTACACCTAGACCGAAGCTAGCACCTAACGGAGTCCGCACCTAGAACTACCCACAAAGACCTCACAAACTCTCACACCAATTACAAATACTTCTACTAAAGAAGTACTAAACTGATGTGGATTCTTTCAAACCTCACAACGAGTTTTACAATCCTCCTAGGCGTTGTACCCAACCGTTGTAGTGTAGTATAGGTAAAACACGGGGGATTGATCATTCTCTAGAGGAATAGTGTTGGGAAGGTCGAGATGTATGACGAATCGGTCTAAAGTGAGGGATGATTCTTTCTATCTTTTAATATTTTTATAAAAGCAAGTAAATTATCGGTATTGGATTGAGGGTTTGATTATCAACTTCTTAAAACTATTAGTTAAACTAATTAAAACTAATAATTAAACTAAATGACAAGTAAATTAAATGAGATATTCAAATGATAGGTAAAAACGTGTTTACTTCGATTTCATTACTCTCTATTTATCTCCTATTGATTAGTCGAATTGTCACATCCTTGTTTAATTGGCACGTTGTATTCTCGAGGTCGTAGGGAGGTGCCAAATGCCCTATTTCTATTAATGTATTGATCAACAATCACAATTCACGCAATAAACACAACGAAAAGTCTACGAGTGCATTCTAGGACATGAATACGTTGTTTAGGACGTTTAAGCTCGCAACACTAAAGGAATAAGCAAGTTACCTAACGTGTAACAACCACTTAAACAAGAGACGACAAGCAATAGTTAACAACTAGGTTTCATTAGATTTAAGTAAACACTATAATAAATTAGCTAGACATGAAAATGATAATGAAACAAGTAAACATAACTGAAATTGAATTAAACATAATGATATAAGTAATCAAGAGACTTATCTCTTGTTGAATGAGGGTGTTAAAACCCTAAGTTTACTATAAAAAACCTATAAAATTCGTACACCAACTTTTCTCTCCAAGTGTGCACACTAAATGCAAAAAAATTCTAACACTATATATAGGATTACACATGCAACAACGTCACTTTATAATTGTGACGCCGTCAAGTCGCCGCCATTAGGGTTTCGTCTCTTCCAAGTCGACCTTGTGATGGAGTCTCTTTATGCCTTCGACGCATTCCCGGATACTCGACACCGTCGCTTTTGATTTTCCAGCCATCACTTTATACTTTCCACGAGAATTTAGTTTCTTAACAAGTGATGTTGTCACTTGTTATTTCTTCAACTTTTCACTGAGCCGTCTCTAGTAAAATCTTGGTTGTTTTGATACTTTCATTAGCAAGTGACGGAGTCACCTTGTAGGTTGTGACGCCGTCTGGTGCCCTTTTCCATACTTTTCATGACTTGGTCGTTTTCTTCATATTTTCATCCCTTTTCGTCCAAATATGCATTATTTTCAGCTTTAGCTTCCAAAGTACCTAAAAAGTGAAAAGGAACAAATTTAGGCAATATTTGATCACAAATACATTAGTTTAGGGCTTAAATGACCCCTTAAAAATATACGTTTTAAATCCTTCCCAAGCTCGACCGCACCCAACACAAGATTATTACACCATTGCTTCTCCGCACCAAGTAAGACTTTCACATTTGCTTCTCCACACCCGTGAGTAAGACTTGACACTTAGTTACAAATTGAATGAGAGTATGAGTATTTGTTACAAGACAACAAGAATACTAGAGTAGAATAAGATAGAGTAAGAATAAGAAGAATAGATCTAGACACAACACAGAAGAGTGGATTAAGTTCTTGTATGTTCTTCTCTTGCAAAGAATTTTGCTTTCAATTGATGATAAAAGATGTTAAGACACATGAAGGATTTAAAGACTTAGATAGATATAAGAAAGAAAGCAGATGGGAGAAATAGATGACAAGAGGTAAAGTGTTAGTGATAAGGATTTAAAACATATATTTTTAGGGGTTCATTTAAGCCCTAAATCGACACGATTTATATTCATTACTACTTAAAATCGTTCCTTTTCACATTTTAGGTCTTTTGAAAGCAAAATGTCGGAATGAAGCATATTTGGACGAAAAGGAGCGAAACATGAAGAAATGGCAAAGTCAAGATCAAAGGCCATCCAACAGATCGGACGGCCGTCCAATCAAAGCAGTGACGCCGTCCCATCTAAGAGTTTTGATCAAATTACACATGATGGCTCGGAACAAATTGGTTCTACAACCGACGCGCCACGTCCAAACCTGTAAGGCGTCTCCCTCAATTTCCACACCAGACGCCCAAGAACCAATCTCAGACGACGTCCTTCATGAAGACTGACGGCGTCACCCATACCAACTGACGTCGTCCCAACGATGACTTGGCCCAGATGAAACCCTATTGACGGTGACCTGACGACGTCACATTTGTAAATCTATTATAGAATTCGATTTTTCTGTAATTAAAGAGGTAGAACTTTGGAGAGCAAACCCTAATTCTATTGTAGTCTGAATTGGACAGTCTTTTAGGGTTCCATACCCTACTTTACATCATAATATAAGTTTGTTAACCCATATTATCATTATGTCTACCCCATGTTTAATTATATGTGTGTATGCTTGCTTGTTTACTATGAGTAGCTAAATTATCCTTGTGTTTGCTTAGATCTACGAAACCTAGTTGTTAATTATTGTTAGGTTGTCTCTTGTCTTAATTGGTAGATGCTAGAGTAAGGAAAACTGGCTTCTTCTTTAATTGTTGCGAGCTTGGGCGCCCTAAATAGCAAAAAGCTTAGGAGTGCACCTAGGCCATTCGTTGTGTTTATTAAGTGAGTTGTAGCTTGTTGATAGTAGAGTATTCGGGAGATACCTAGTACTAACCGATCCCGGATAGTCTGAGGAGAGTTACAATTCATAGAACTAGGAATTAGGCACCCCTATGACCAAACGGAATACAACGCACCAATTAAGATGAGGATGTGATAATTCAACCGACCAATAAAAGACAACTAGGGAGTAAGAACATCTAAGTAAACACATCTTTAATCATCATACGAGCACACCTACATTAGCATAATCTATCCGTAGTTAATTAGATATGTAGTTATAAAAAGTAGTTAAAATTGGTTGAAGTACCACCCCCACTTCTATACCCCGAGATATTTACTTGCTTTCAAAAATATAAAAAAGACAAAAGAATCTCCCTCAACCTTACCTTCTCGTCATACATCTCTTTCTAGCATCTTTATTCATCTCTTTCTAGCATCTCTATTCCCTTAGAGAACGAATCAATCCCCTGGGCTTACCCCATACTACACTACAACAATTAGGTACACTGCCTAGAGGGTTGAAAAACTTGCTCGTAGAAACGGAATTCTTGGCGTCGCTGCCGGGGAATAGAATAGCTAGTTAGTTTTCTATCTCGATTAGGTTTACTCGCTTGATTCATATCAAGTGAGCTTTTTTCTCTTTTTCATTAGCTTTCTTTTAGTCTATCCCCCTTCTTTGTGTTTTTGTTCGTAGCTTCATCACTTTTCATCATGGAAGGTAATAACCCACCTAACAACGATCCACCATTTCCACCCACCAACGACCTTCGACAAATCAGAACCCGTAGTTACACCAAAACCCTCTTTGAGCCCTTTGCCGAACCAATAGAGAATTATACAGACGGAGAAGAGCCCTCCGTGAGTTAGAACCACAAGGCACCACCATCAATTTTGATGAAGCCATGACTGATGAAGAACCCACACATTCCCCCAATCCTCACGATGCTTTCATCAATGATAACCTGAACCTACACAGTGAGGAAGTTCCCGCCACTCCTATAATTGAACACATCAAACCTAAAGCCAAAAAACTCAAAGATTATTCTTCTCCTACCTCGTCTGGATTTACTGGCGCCATCGTTTATCCTTCCGAACAAATCAATGAGGTGTTTCATGCAACCGACATTTGGCTTATCCAGAATGCATGTCAATTTCATGGATCTCGCAGCGAGAACCCAATTCACCACATCAAACAATTTTTGAAAATTGTGGATACCATCTATGCTGACGGAGCTTCTCTAGAGACATCTAGACTCCGGTTTTTCCATTCTCTTTTCAAAGAAAGGCCAAGGAATGGCTTGACAAGATGCCTCCAAGGTCTATCTTCACCGAGAACAACTCACTTCCAAGTTCACCAAAAGTTCTTTCCTCCCGGAAGGATCATGACCATCGAGAGCGAGATCCTTCACTTCCACAAAAGATGGAGAATCTATCTTTAACTCATGGACTCGCTTTAAAGATCTTGTTCAACAAGCCCACACTATGGTATCAACCTTTGGTTGCTTGTTCAAATATTTTACGATAATATCTCATGTGAAGACAAAAAGGATTGACTTCTGACCGAAGAAGGATCTCTAACCTTAGTGCGGAAGAAGGATGGGATCGCATTAAGAAGTATGTCCAAGACCAAGACAACACTTGGAATGAGTCGACAACAATGATGAATGTTTCGCTACCTCATACAAAACTCATTATCCCTCGACGATCGGATGAAGAGGACACAAGAGAAGCTTGCATACCTCACAAAGTCACAAGAACCTAAGAGATTGGTTAATCCATATGCGACATTTTTGGAGGGCCACACGAGGCCGATGAGTGTGATGACAATACACGCCATGAGCAAGCTCTCCTTTCCAGCCATGACATCTACGATGACCCTTCCCTTCTAATATTTTATTAAAACAATGATTATACCCTTTGGGGTAATCTAAAAAGAAATAATGAGGAGGAAGAGGGTCCCGAGTACATCACTGGTGATACCTTTGAAGAAGAGCTCGGATATTTCACCATGGAGAAAAAGATTCTTCTAAAGGGTCTTGAAGAGTTCATTCAAGAGCAACAGGCTGAATTAGAGGACCGGTTTGCTGAACTCTACAAAAGGATAAGTGAACCCGACCCAATCCGACAAGATCCAAACTTTGCTATCACCAATCGATCTGAGACCACTACCAAAGATCATACCTACCCGCTCAAACCCCTACGACCCGTGAACACGAGATGCAGACAAGGAGGAGCACCCAACCCTCCAACCTCTCACAACCCTACTCCATAGTCATCTACACCCATCCAACGCTCAACTCTTACAAAGATACCTTATCCTCGCGTCTAAAGAACTGTAGGTCAAGAAGACAATAAAAGATTTTTGTCTTACTTCAAGGACGCAGTTGTTACCATCCATCTTCTTGATGCATTCTATCATCTACCTAAACATAGCACATATTTCAAAAGACTCCTCTCCAATCGGAAGAAACTTGAAGGGTTGGTAACATTAGAGAAGAATGTTCGGCTATTATCTAGAAAAGCCTACACAAAAGAAAGAAGATCCGAGCGCTTTCACCCTTCCTTGCTCCATAGGGCACTCTATGAAAACGCTTTGCAGATCTTAGGCAAGTATTAACTTGATGCCTCACTCTATTTCTTAATCTTGGATATTCGTATGAAACCAACCGAATGAGTATTCACTATGGACCGGCCGCTTAAATATCCTATTGGAGTTTGCGAAAATGTTGTGGTTAGGATAGGAGAATTCAGGTTTCCAGTAGATTTTTTGATCTTAGAAATGGAGGAGGATGACCCTGTTCCAATAATCCTTGGGAGACCATTCTTGGCCACGGCTCGCGCCATTATCGATGTTCACGATGGCAAACTCACTTTACGGGTGGGATCTGAGAGCTTAACCTTCGATATCAAGGACACTATGAGTCGCCCTCTCTCATATGATCACCCCATATATCTTGTTGAAGAAATTGATAAATTTGTTGATGAAGTTGATGGTTGTGTAGATGAGTATTTAGTAGACGGGTTTATGAATGTCCTCGATGGCATGATGTATGATGATGGATAGGAAGAGACCGAGATGGTTGGAGCCGCTTTTTCTATCCGCGTAATGAGGAAATTGAGCCTCTTGAGCTCAAAAGCCGTAAAATAAGCTTAAACCATCAACTAAGGAACCTCCTATCTTGGAATTAAAAGATCTCTCAAGTCATCTAGAATATGCCTTCTGTAGAAAACTAGAAGGGGGTTGAATAGTTTTACCAATTTAAAACTTCCTTTTAAATATTTTGATCGACTTATGTCAATCTATTTGGTTGTTTATGTTGGACGTTGATAGATAGATATATAACGTGTAATGAAAGATAAAGAGTAAGAAGCACATCACCACGACACAAGTATTTATAATGGTTCGCCACAAGGACACCTTCCTTGCCCTACTCCACCCCCGAGTCACCTACTCGAGAGTTCGTAAGCACTACACCAACTCCTTATGGCGAGAAGCCTTCACAACGCCGCTTAACCTTTTTCCCAGACAAAGCTAAATACCGAGTTCCTTCACACCAAGGCGAACCACACCTATCACAATGTCGCCTACCCTTTATACGGTGCTAGGCTAACCACCGAGTTCTTTCACACCAAGGAGAACTAATCCTATCACAACGTCGCTTACCCTTTATTAGGTACTAGGCTAAGCACCTAGTTCCATTACTATGGAGGAACTACTACCCTTCACAACACAACACCTAATATCAAGGAGACCCACCCTTGTTACAACACCATCAAGGATATCACCATCCTTGAAATAAACAATACTTATATGTATAACGATGCACCACATCGATTATACGACCTAGGCATTCTTCCCAAATGCGACTTGATTTGATTCTTCGCATCCTTCACTAATGCCTTTGACACAACGCTGGCACCCTTCACTAATGCCTTCGCTTGACACCTTTAGCATTCTTCACTAATGCTTTGACACGGATGATGAGCACCTTTCACTAATGCTTTCATCTTGACACTTTCGCATTCTTCACTAATGCCTTCAACCCAACATCTATGGAGAAAGGAAGAACTATCAACAAGAGAACCTTAGTTGTCTTGATGATGACGAGGCATGGCAACTCATGGACTCGAGCTTGCTCGTCTTCAAGAAGTGGTGATCTCGCCTTTAAGAGGAACCTAGAAGATCACACAAAAACAAAAGACACACTACATAGATCACTTGGATATGAGGTTAGAGGGTTATAGTACTTGGGAAGTATGTGTGTAAAGTTGTGAGTGGAAAGGAAGAAATGGCTCTTTATTTATAGAGAAAATTCTCATCGTTCCCGGATCCCACGGATCCTTACCACAAGGGATTCGGCTAGCACAAAGCCGTGATCCGTGGAACGCCCTCTTGCCCATGGGTACTTTTGGTTATGGGTCATGGGTCATGGGTTATGGGTTGATCCATGGTTTTCTTTCTAGATACAATGTATCTTAAGGATACAATGAACTTGTTTAAGTGGTATATATAAACCATGGGTTATGGGTCAATACCATTTGCTAGTTTTTACCCATTTTAGTATATACATGTTTTACCCATTTTAGTATACTTAGTTTAAGTATATGCTAACTCAATATGTAAACACTAGTTGTTGTACATATGTATCTAAATCATAAAATCACTTATACCGCTTTAGTGTTTTATGTGAAACGTAAGTGTGTTAGGAAACTATTAACTCAAACTATTTACGATTATATTTGTTTCGTTAAAATTATTTTACGCTTGTTATCGACAAAACATTAGAAGATCGTAAAATATAAATAAACGCTTTTACGCTTATTTGTATTAACAATCTCCCCTTTTGTTGATGACAAAACATAAAATTATTTTAAGAAAAACTAAAATTAGTAGCCGATTTGAATTAGTAGTTTTACTTTCTCCCCTTTTGTCGAAACAAAAATGTTAAAAGAAACTAACACAATTTTTATAAGAAAAAATATGTAAAAATATAAAGAGAGCAGTGACGGAAATGGTACTGCCTTAACTCCCCTTGACGAGTCCATCCTTTCGAGAGGTGTCAAGGATATGACGTAAAATAAACTAATTGTGTTTGCAAATATGTTTGCAAATGGTTCGTCATAGTGACGAAAACGTGCTCCCCCTTGAAGATTGCAAAGTTGCAATGGGGTGTCATGAAGTATAATCCAAAATCGGATTAAGTTGCAAATGTTTTTGCAATTTCGTTTGACACAAAGCTCCCCCTAGCTTTATGGTGTCAAAATCTTCATGTGTATTTTGAAAATCTACGAAGTAAAGGTTAGAAAACAAGATTATAGTGCATAATTTCCTGCAAATAAACTCAAGTTAGTAGAAGTTTGTGCTTCTGATCCACGGATCCCGCGGTTCCATTCTTGGAGGGATTCGGCTAGGCATTTTGTAGGGATCCGGCTATCTGGTGACAATTTCTTCAGCAGTGAAGATGTGTCAAACAATGCTAGTGTGGAGATAATATATGTGTGCAATAAAGAGCACAACGCACAAAAATCATAGCATATAAATGTTCATTCAATAAAACAAGAGATAACCAAACAAATCTTTAAAACTAAGAGAATGAACTAGGACATACAAGTACCACTAAATACTAACTAGTTACTAGACTTAAAACGCTACAATGTGCTTGAGTCTAGGGATGAGTGGACTTGTTGATTTGATCCAACTTTGCAAGAAGATGATTAAACATGAAATGTATCTCATTTGTGCTTCTTGAACAAGTCCTTGCGTGTTTAGACAATTATTGTCTTGGTTTGGACCCTGAGGAAAATGGATATTTTGAGGAGGCTCTGTGTGATTGTGTGTCTTCATTTTGAGAGGTAGGAAGAGGTTCTAAAATGAGGGTGGTAATGGGACTTCTTCCATATGATCAAGGTTGTTCCTTGTCTCCCATGATGGGCTAGTTGGTGTTATCGGTGGTTCCTATTCAATGAAAAGGTTGGTGAAGGGAGGTTCTTGGTGGTGAATTGATAAGGTTTTAAAGGTACCATTTTGAGGGTCGTTTTAGTCCTTATTTGATCACTTTTGTATCCGTTATTGCTTAATATCGTTCCTTTTCACTTTTTAGGTCTCTTGAAGGCAAAATGCCGGAATGGCACTTATTCGGACGAAAAGTAGCGAATATACAAAGAAAATGGCCAAAGTCGAATCGAGACACTAAAGTCACCGAAAAGCAGACGGCGTCAGTGTTAATTACGCGCCGTCGGAGGATTTTTGTGACATTTTCAAATTTCCAAGGACTATTTTTGCCAATTTTGAAACTTCAAGGACCAAACTTGTAATTTCTCAAAACTTTTGACATTTTTCACCAAAGGACTAATTTTGACAACTTATGATTTTAAAAGGACCTTTGGTGATTTTTCTTTGAAATAAGTGCTCGTGGACTATTTCGACAATTTTGAAACTTGGGGACCAAACCGCCAATTATGCAAACTTAGCTCATTTTTCATCCGATTTTAAACATTTTGCATCCAAACATATAAAATGCAATTTTGAGATATTTTCGTATTTTGATGCATTTCGAGCATTTTAAGTGTTTTGCAGTCAGATTTAACCAAGAATGATGAGTATTCACACACTCATCAATACCCCACACTAAACTATTGCTAGTCCCTAGCAATCTTTTGAGAAAACTTAATGGATTTGAATCTCTTTACCAAAAGCCATTACTCGAGTAGCCAAATGTTTCAGCTTCAAGTAATAACTATGGTACATCGATAACCATGTGATTTTGAGCAAACCACCGCCTTCCAACGGATTTGATTTGTCTTTACGAAGCCGCTTGCTTCCGGACTAGCCAACTCTTAGATAAAATATCTTTGGTGAGCTAATTACCAATTATGGTTTTCCACCGCCTTTACCACAAGCCATAACCTTGCGGCTAGCCAACTCTTCACTTTTAAGGATATGGTGAAATGAATACCATACAATTTGGGCAAATTGCAAGCCGTCAACGGATTTGAGATATCTTTACCAAGAGCCGTTTGCTCTGGATTAGCCAATCCTTTGTTTATTAGACATGGCGGATCGATAACCATAAGTTTAGTAAGTGCAAAACACTTACTCCAAAAAAATTTTGGCCAAATGGGGAATCAAGGTATAATTACATGATAAAATCGTGAGAATTCCCCCACACTAGAAATGAATATTGCCCTCAATATTCAAAGTACCGCGGTTATGCCGAAACATAGAACGTAAATGGGAAATACTACGACCATTATTTGAAAGAGATTTTTATTTTTATTTTATTTTTTTTTTTTAAACTTATATATATACACAACATGGGGCAACTCCCCACACTGGGTGGTAGAAAATAGAAAGAAGTCGTAAATATGGGTGAAACCCATATGGCATGCTACTTTTTTTGATTTCCAGTCGCTAGCTTGACTCGATCCCCGATTCATTGGTTCATGGGGAAAGTTTGTAGATCCGGAAAACCACAGGAGGAATGTCCTCTCCAAAATAATGCTTCAATCGATGACCATTCACTTTAAAGTTTGGACCATCGGGTTGAGATAACTCAATGGTTCCATATGGAAATACTTTAGTGATGGTGAATGGTCCGCACCAGTGATTTTAGTTTTCCCGAGAAAATCTTCAATCTTGAGTTGAAAAGAAGGACTCGATCACCGACGTTGAAAACGCGGTTTTATTTTCAGTCATGAATCTTCTTTGTCTTTTCTTTGTAGATCAAAGAGTTCTCGATGCTTGATCACGAGTTCATTTAATTCATTTATTTGAACTTTCCGGTGATCACCAAATGTCTCGAATATCGAAGTTGGCATGTTTCAAGGCCCGTGATGCCTTGTGCTCAAGCTCAACCGGCGGATGACATGCCTTCACGTACACTAGCTTGTATGGAGTACACCATGGGTGTTTTATAAGTCGTACGGAAGGCCCAGAGTGCTTCATCTAACTTATCCGACCAAGAGGCACGGTTTCGCCTCTCGTCCTTTCCGCACTTTTAATCCCTCGGTTGGAAACTTCCACTTGCCCACTTGTTTGGGGGTGGTACGCAGAGAGACGGTGAGTTACACCATTCTTTTGCATGACTCTATCAAACCGGTCATTGCAGAAATGCGTACTACGATCACCGATTATCGCTCGTGGAGTTCCAAACCTAGCAAAAAGAGATTTTAAGAATTTTACAACAACTCGGGCATCGTTGGTAGGCAAAGCTTTCGCTTCAACCCATTTTGACAAATAGTCAACGGCCACGAGTATGTATTTATTACCATGAGACGAAGGAAATGGCCCGTAAAGTCAATGCCCCGGATGTCAAAATCTCACACTTGAATGGCGCTTTGCGGCATTTCATTTCTTTGCGAGATATTACCGTGACGCTGACAAGCGTCACAAGTTTTGACAAATTCGGGCATCCTTGTAAATCGCAACAATAGAATCCGGAATCAAACACCTTCTTGGCGGTGTAGTTGGGGCTATGATGTCCCCAAGAGGGTCCGAATGGCAAGCCTTGAGAATGTCATTGGCTTCCCGACCATACACACATCGCTGATGACTTGATCCGCACAAATTTTGAACAAGTAGGGTCGTCCCAGTAATGTTTTACATCTTTAAAGAATTTGTTTTTCTGTTGGGACGACATCCTTTCACTACAAAGTTACCCGCATGGTAATTTGCAAAGTCGACAAACCATGGGGTAGAAGAGTCTCCACGAAAAGAAACTACATTGAGTGTTTCGAGAGGAAATGTTTCGTTTATTTCCTTTTCTCGAACACATCTTGGTGAGGGTTTTCTAGACAGACAGATGATCGCCACCGTGTTCTCGGCTCCTTTTTATCACGATAATGATGTCAAATTCTTGCAGAGGAGAACCCAACGGAGCAATCTCGGCTTTGCATCTTGTTTTGCAAAGAGATATTTGAGAGCCGAGTGATCCGTATACACCACGCATTTGGTCAAGATAAGGTATGGCGAAACTTTTCAAACGCATACACCACACCAATAATTCTTTTTCGTAGTGGTGTAATGGGTTTGAGCTTGATCATAGTTTTACTTGCGTTGTGGATAGGTCAAAATGCTTGGTTTTCGTTGCCCAAGACCGCACCGATAGCAAAATCACTTGCATCGCACATGAGTTCAAAGGGTAAATCCCGTGGGGCAACTAGAATGGGTGCTTGTAGCTTTTTCTTTAATGTTTCAAAAGCTTCGATGCACTCAGGTGAGAAGATAAAAGGAGCATCTTTTTCAAGAAGATGGGTCATAGGCCAGGCGATTTTAGAAAATCTTGTATGAACCTACGATAAAACCCGGCATGACCTAGAAAACTCCTAATACCTTTGACGGTAGTAGGATGAGGTAATTTAGCAATAACATCAACTTTTGCTCTATCTACCTCAATCCCATTTTTGGAAATCTTATGGCCAAGGACTATGCCTTCTTTGACCATAAAGTGACTCTTCTCCCAATTTAGACAAAGATTGGTGTCTTCACACCTTTTGAGCATTTTATCTAAATGGGAGAGGCATGTTTGAAATGAGTCCCCAATGACCGAGAAGTCATCCATAAACACCTCCATTGTTTCCCCGATCATGTCGTGGAAAATTGCCATCATACATCGTTGGAACGTGCGGGAGCATTACATAGGCCAAAAGGCATACGTGCAGAGGCAAATGTTCCGTATGGGCGGTGAATGTGGTCTTTCTTGATCCAAATGGATCAATGGGGATCTGAAGTAACCCGAGAAACCATCAAGGAAACAATAGTACTGCTCCTCGCTAATCTCTCAAGCATTTGGTCCATGAAGGGTAGAGGAAAATGGTCTTTACGGTGGCGTCATTCAACTTACGATAGTCGATGCAAACACGCCATCCGTAACCAATCGAGTTGGAATTAACTCGTTATCTTCATTCGTGACAATAGTTATGCCACCCTTTTAGGAACACAATGAATTGGGCTAACCAAGGACTATCGAGATCGGGTAAATTAAACCGCATCAAGAAGTTTGAGAACCTCTTGTTTGATAACCCTCATGAATCTTAGGATTCACCTTCTCGATGTTGGATCATAATTTGAAGTCATCCTCCATCAAGATTTTGTGAGTACAAAACTCGTATGATACCCTTAATGTCGGAGAGTTTCCAAGCAATTGCTTGCTTGTGTGACTTCATGACCTTTATGAGAGCGCTTTTCTCCTCCTCGCTTAAGTCTTTAGCAATTATGACGGGTAATTTATCATCACCCTCCAAGAATGCATACTCGAGATGAGGAGGTAGGTCCTTAAGTTCTACTCGGAAATTCTTCAAGAGACGCTTGTCTCGATTTGATTTCCTCAATCGTGATCTCTTTCGGAGGAGTGAAGGTAATGGATCTTCATTCAACAATTGCTCGAGATAAAGGATATCTCCTCCGAATCATAAACACCATCAATTCCAAAGTGGAATTGATTCATCACTAGCAAGAAACTCATCGATCTCTTCCAGAAGAAGTCACCTCCTCAAACGGAGTGAGAGGGGAAGAGTCGGCAATGATTGGTTGAGAAGATGTGGTGGAATCCCACTCACGTAATTATGAAGATAACCAAGAAACTCTTGAGAGTACTCCTCAAGCAATATCAATTACATCGACTGATTAACTAATTCAATATCATAATTTGAGGAGTACCTCGAAGTTTGATCAAGGTTAAAGGTGTGACTTCATTACCCACACGTAACGTGATTTCTTGCTCAAATACATCAATGAGCACGGCCCGCTCGTGAATCCTCGTCCAACAATGAGAGGAACCCGATGATCGCATCAAATCAACAACCACAAAGTCACCGAAAATGGAACTTTCCTACTTTCACGAATACATCCTCGGCGATGCCAAGAGGACGCTGATATCGAACGATCCGCAAGCTCAAGAGTCATGCGGTAGGAATAAGTTCGAAGAGAAAGCTTCTTCCACATCGAATAAGGCATCGATTGATGCTTGCTCCAAGATCGGCAAGGGCAAAGCATTCAATCATTCTCGAAAAACACAAGGAGAGGAAATTTTCCAGATCTCAAGCTTCTCGAAGCTTCTTTATGAATCACGAAGCGGTTCTCGCTCAAAGGAGTTTTAGCCATTTCAAACAACTTTTCCTTGTTGCTTAACATGTGTTTGAGAGTTGATGCAAACTTGGGCATCGGCATGATAGCATCCGCAGCTTATGTCAAAATGTAGCTCTTGGAAAATTTGAAATTTTTTCCATTTGATGACCGGCTTTTCATGGAGTTTTGCTCATTTAAACGTGAGGGTAAGGAATAGAAGTTTTGGATTTGGGGTTGCCAACCGGAGGTTCAAAAACAACTCGAGTTTGGTTTTGGGTTTCGGACAACCCGAGGATGGACATTCTTGGTACCTCCGTTATTAGTAGGAAGTTCCTTGTCCTTTGTCGCCTCGTGTTCACTTTCCACTACCTTCGGAGAGAAGAAGAAGAGGTAGTAGGAATAGCGGTCCATCATAATGAAGCACCACTCGGTTGTGATCGCCTTTGCATCGCCCCTCGGATTAGCGATCGTGTTGCTAGGTAAAGCACCGAGCCCAGGGTCGATCATTTAAAGACTTCTTAATGTCGAATCGGCTAACCAACAACCGATTCATTTCCTCTTGGGATTTCATGAATTGTTTCAACAACTCATCTGATGATGGTCCAGTTGGAACAATGGCTTGAGTTTGCACAGGAAAATTCTTGCCTCTATTGTTTGGATTAGGGCCTTGATTTTGATAATTTCTGGATTATTTCCATGAAAATACCACAGGTTGAAATTTCACGACACAGGTTTCTATTAAAATTTCCTTGGTGTCGGAAGTTTTGACTTTGATTTTGAAAACCGTTGTTTTGATTAAAATTACCTTGGTTTTGAAAACCTTGGCTTGTTCTGCTCGATTTTGATTACGGTTTTGGTTGAAACCGGTGGTCGAGGTAGTGGTTGGGGCGGTGGTTCGGGTCTATAGAGCACGGTATTGGTTGCCTCCTGGATTAGAAATCCGCCACGCGTTTGCTTCAAAGGGTTACCATCGGTGGCCATACAGTTGTAATAGGCATGGGGCCACCGCAGTAACACGTACTTCCACTTTCTTGACTTGACAGGAGGTGAAGTTTGTGGAAAAGAGACTTTCTTTTGGTTGGAGAACCAAAGCTTGAATTGCTACGTGAGTTTGTCAATCTTAGCATCGGTGCTAGATTGACTCACGCGCGATGAAGTAGAAGGACCAACACCGACTTGGGAAACAACCGCTTGCTTGCGGTCACGGACTTTAGACTTGTTTTCAATGATCGCTAAAGCTTCTTTGATGCTTTTCTCAAGAAATTTCCTCCCGGAGGAATTGAGAGAATCTTGATCGATTGACTCACTCCATTATAGAAAGTATCGAGTTGCATCAACTCGGAGAAACCGTGGTGAGGACATTTGCGAGCAATTCCTTAAAACGATCCCACGATTCATCAAGGATTCATCAAACTTTGTGTAAACTTGATGATTTCATTTTTAAGACTCGTGGTTTTGGAAGGTGGATAGAATTCATTCACAAATTTCTTCACCGTGTCTTCCCATGTCTCGATTGATTGAGGGGTTGTTTTCAAGCCAACCGCTTGCCCTCGAGGAAAATGGGAGCAGAAGAAGCAGACAACATCGATAGGGACATTCTTGTATTTGATGGTAGATGCAATCTTGTTAAACCATCGAATATGAGCATGAGGATCATCCTCTCAAAACCATAGAATTGACTTGAGGTTACAAGATTGATAACCGGTTTTGAGTTCAAAATTTTCACCACAATGGCCGGGATAACAATAGCATCTCCATACCCGTCGATGGGTGCCTGGAGAAGCTCACATAGGACGTTCTTCCGCCATGATAACGGAAGTAGTGTGAGCAATCCGGATCTCGATCCGATGATGGGGCGAAAGTCTCACGGACACGCCTTCTTGGAATCTTGACAAGCTCACGAAATGGGCTTACAGATCTAGAAGAATGAAAAGATACACTAGAGTTAACTCAAGAGATCTCGTGAGTTAAGGAAAGGAATGGGAATTATGAGAGGAATTATGAAAATGGGGTAAGAAGAATCTTTTGAGTTTTCTCGTTCGAAAAGTAGATATAACAACAAATCCAATTAAAACAATATGAGGCAAAACAACAAAGTGAACTTAAACCAATAATCACAAGATGAATGGCTTCTTTGAAAAAGGTACACCACTCACAAGGACACAAAGGCAAGTTTTAATCTTTGGTTGGGAACTTATTATGGTCGTACCCCAGTTAGGTAGTACTTGCCTTGGTTTCTGCGTGGTAGTTTTTTATGTTGTTATTATTAAACAAAGAAAACGACAAATCTTTTGTATTTTTATCTTTGATATATATATAGAAACAAAAGAAGAATATTTTGTGTTTTATACGCTTTTGGATGTTTTGGGTTTTGGATTTTTATAAGAAAATATATATAGATATAGATGGATGGTATGAACAAGGAGTGAATATTCAAGTCACTAACTGCTAAGCGGAAGATAATTAGCACACTCCCGGTGATGCAAGCGCTAAAAATTTGATTCGTCCTCCACGGTCGAGTTTTGTCACACAAGCTAGCCACTCATGAATGGCTAACCGTAACAAACTTCAAACAACGGAACCAAATGCAATGAAGATCGAGAGTATAGTGTTTCCCGTGTCGTTATGTCCCAACGAAAGCCGTATGCGATGAATCACCAAACGAATAGTGATCGGGAGAATTTGAACGGAAAAGAGTTGTGATTATGAACAATTATACCTAAAGGAAAAATATATAAATTACAGGGGCTTAAATGCAAATTAAAGAAAATTAAAAGATAAAATATATTAAATAAACGCTATCACTATTTGCAAAATGATGTTTTTGATTTTCTTTATAAAATTTAAATTAAAAACTACGTAACGCATAAAAGAAAATGTGAAATCGAAGCAATATTAATCCTAAAATATAAAATGACATTTTACAAACCTAATGATAAGAGAAAATTTTTAGAAAAGAAAATTATTTTTAAACTGTTTATCTAATTATTATTAATTAAAAACTATTTTACTTATTTAATAATACCCTAAAATATAAGAAAATATGAAATAAAGCTAGAAAAATGAAATTATGACTTAGAAAAATCTAAAATAACTAAAGAGAATTTTCAAAACTAGTTTTGTATTTTTCCGATTATTTTCTATTTTCTATGAATTAAAACTATTTGAAACTACTTAAATTGCTAAAAATTACAAATTAAACTATGAAAATCTGGAAAAATAATTTTTTGCTTTTTATATTTATCTTAACCTAGGAAAATGAAAACTTATTTTTTGAAGTTTTTCCGATTTAATTGTATTAAAAGCTAATTAAAAGACTTAAAAGCTGCTTTTAAATGAAGAAAAATAGCAAACAAAGTGATGAAAATTATGAAAATTTCAGGAAAAGTCTAAAATAATGTTCTAAGTCTAGGAAAATTATAAAAGCAGTAGCTTGTGTGCAAGATTATGGAATCAGATGCAAAGTGCTTATAAATAAGACTCAAAATAAGCCAAAAGCCACAAATAAGCACCAAACTATCACGGAAGCTATAATATGCTATAAATACTCAAAAGCAACTAGATACAACTGACTTTAACCTCACGAAATACAAACTATACTGATTTGATGTTTTAGCTTAAGTCTAAAAAGCAGTTTTACCTTACCTTGTAGCTTGAAAATAAGCTACTCAATAAGTCGAAATCAAAACCGGATGTAGGAACTTGAAGGAGACCCGCTAGCTACTTATAAACCAAAATCTAGACCAAGATGAGCTCTGATGAGCTTATGACAAGCTCTGCACAAGCTGGAAAAAATGCCTTGGTGACTTATGCCCTGTCACAGGGCATTTTTGACCAAGTTGACAAGCTTATTTGAAGCTTAAGAAGCTTTTGTAAAATTTTGCAAAAATCAGTTATGGAAACTAAACCAGCTGAAGTTGAAAAACCCACAATATCACTTGATTTGAACAAAAAATGAGTCAATTAAAAATCACCCAAGGTGGGTGAAAAAGGAGATTTTCACTTTTTGACTTTTGAAACAGTTTTGATATTTTGACTTTTGTGACTTTGAGCTTAATTTGTGAACTGAATATGTTGTTTAGTGCTAATATGGACCTACTACAAGCTAGATTAACTAGTTTAACACCTATATGAGAGAAATTGTTAACTGAATTACACATATTTGGAAATGAGAACTGATTGACTAAGATTTTGACTTTTACTTATTTAAGGTGCAAGTGCTTGATCCAGATGACTCTAATATACCTAAGTTGGACTCAAGAAACAGATCTTGACTGATTTCTAGTCTTCTAACTCAGTATAGCAGCTTGAACCAAACACTACTTATATGACTGATATGCAAGTTCTTATATCAAATCCTTAATATAAAACACTACTAACACAATCTTACAAACACTAATACAGACTATAACAGTTACTAACTATGACAGCAATATATCTAGAGCAAACACATTCAAATGACAATGAGCAAAGTTGAGACTGATCATGAACTTACAAGAGGTCCAATTTGCAACTGAGGATCAATGAACCACTACCTAATCTGTTCTCAACCCATATCTAACTAAGAATCAACCCATGTTCAACACTGCATCAACCCAAATCATTTCCATTTCCAAATGAGCCCAGTTTGACTTTCGTTGACCCAATACCAAAGTTGCTTGAAATTGATTTATAAGTTATCCAAAAGCTATCAGTAGCTTATATAAGCTTATTTGGATTGGAAAATAAACTTCTAAAAGCTTGAATATAAGAACTTGAAACTGAATTTTTCAACAGTGTACATAAACACATGAACTTAGATAAAACCTTGAAATTGATGCTTAAAAGTAGATTACAATGACAAAGTAACTTGAGTTTAATACATAGAAACAAAGGATTACAGTTTTAAGCTTGAACTAAAACATTTATACTAAAAACGACATAAATGAAAATTTAAAGCTAAGTACTCCTATTTCTCTTGCTTCTTCTTCCTTTATTTATACCCAAAAAGACTTCTCTCTCCAATCTGAGCATTTCCCACTTTTAATCTTGGCCCTTGGATGCTTGAAACAATATAGGCCGTTTGATCACATTTTGGCGCCAAAAATGGTTTTAGCAGTTGGGGTTGAGTGCAAGGGGGAGGGATGCATTTAATGCATTTTGGAGTTTGGTGAGGTGGAGTGATAAGGGAGGTGAAGTATGAGAGCTGGATGGATGGTTGTGCCTGGTATTTGCAGGTGAGCAGGTTGAAGGAGAAGAAAAAGTGGAGGGAAAGGGGTGTGTTTGTTTGACTTGGGATTTGACCAGGGACTATTATTGGACGGGGAGGGTCAAATGGATATGGCAGGGGTCCAAAGTGATATGACAGGGGTCCAAAGTGATACAAAGGGTCAAGGTCCAAAGGGTTTAGGTGCTTTAATATCAAGGACCATTTTTGCAATTAACCAAAAACCAAGGACCAAATCTGCCATTTTTCCAAAGTTGTTTCAAGGGTCAATTTTGACAAGTTTCAATAGTACAAGGACCATAATGGACATTTTCAAATTTCCAAGGACTATTTTTGCCAATTTTGAAACTTGAAGGACCAAACTTGTAATTTCTCAAAACTTTTGACATTTTCACCAAAGGACTAATTTTGACAACTTATGATTTTAAAAGGACCTTTGGTGATTTTCTTTGAAATAAGTGCTCGGGGACTATTTCGACAATTTTTGAAACTTGGGGAATTTGAAGCGCCAATTATGCAAACTTAGCTCATTTTTCATCGATTTTAAACATTTTGCATCCGAAACATATAAAATGCAATTTTGAGATATTTTCGATTTTGATGCATTTCGAGCATTTTTAAGTGTTTTGCAGTTCAGATTTAACCAAGAATGATGAGTATTCACACACTCATCAAAGGGGTTACGCCGTATCTTCAATAAATCCTGGTTACGCCGTAGTTGATGCATGAGTTACGGCGTAATTATCAGCGGCACGGAACCTCATTTGACCTAATATGGTTACGTCGTAATCTTTGGGAGAGTTACGTCGTAATTTTCTGATAAGTTGGTTTCCTGAGCCACTCTTTAGTTACGGCGTAATGTGAGAGAGGAGTTACGCCGTAACTTCTTCAAAGTGAGCATACTATGGTAAATCTTTAATAAACTCTCTAATTCCGCGTCTCTTTAGCTCCAATGCTCGTAATTTACACGAAAGTAAAATATAATGGAAAACAAGCGTAAATCCATATAAATGATATAAATTACAAGCATTTTCGGGAAATTGACACTTAATAATCGGGATAATTTGATGTTATCAAATATCCCTCACTGAACTTTACTTGCCCTCAAGTAGACCTTATTAGAAAGATTCCTAAAAGATATCTCCCATTACCGGAAAATATAAGTTTACAAATCCTTTATGCTAGAATAAAACAAAGTCGAACACCTCACTAAATGGGAACAAAACACTCAAATCTCTCAACTATTCTAAGTGTCAATTTCGGGTGATCACTCAATCGCACGATCATAGCATGTATTCTATCATAAGCTTGGTTACACAAATCTCCACCACTAGAGTTAGGGCTAAACAATTTTGAAGGCAATATGGGTAGACACGACAAAGGTGAAGGGATGACTCGTCATTACTAACATATCACGGCGAAGTGGACAAAATCAATGATACATGACCAAATCCATGGCCAAGACACCAAATATTGCTCGCTGCATCACTTAGACACGCTTCATGACTAAAGGGTAGGATAAGACATGGGATATATAAATGGTGTAAAATAAAAATCAAGCAGGTAGTCTAAATCTATAACCAAGTCATCACCACTTACCGTCCGCCCAAAGTTCAAGCTTTGAAGTTAAGAAACCGAATCATGAAATACTATGTAGATGTGTCATTAGAGGACGTCATGATGGGCACACTACCTTCTCTCCAACTGTTGGCATAATTACCAACTCCAATCTTCGAATGTGACCGAGGTGGCCTCCTCGATACTAAATCTATATGAATAACATAGTGCTTATAACATTGCACTTTATAATAAACCAAATAACATAACTATTTTTTTTCGAATCCTATTTTTCAACATAAACATAACAACTAAACATAATATCCCCACTCGAGATGAACAATGGGACTTTCGGAGGGGTCTTCAATGATCTTTAAGAATATGTCATTGTGGCGTGATTTTCGAACCTTTCCACTGAACCTTGAACTTAGGCAAATGGTGACTTCCCAATCACAAATAAAGACTACGGGGTAGGCTAACGTGTATAGGTGTATCGAAACAATATATTGGGTTAACAAAATTAAAGAATGGCTCAGAAGGGTGTTTCTAGGAGTATCTTGCACTAAAGGTGAGTGCAACAAAAGGGTTTCACATCGGGGTCGATAAGTCGAGGTGACTAATCGATAGACACACAATGGTAGGCTATTTTGGGTGATAAACCTATAATATTGCCTTCTTAAACTGAAAAGTCCAAATACATCGAGCTAACTCAACATACCTCGTCTATGGTCTCGAAATGATGCAAAGGCCAAGTTCTAAAGTTTACAAGCTACCGACACACTCATAATTTGGTAGATTTGGGGTAAAATATTGGAAACGGATAAGGCTAATCTCACCATATAATATCAAGGGTTGTATGTGCTCGGCTAAGGTCTAATCTAGTTAGGTTAAGAAAAACATGTCAAAATTTTAAAATGGCATAATTTTTAAAATAAACTAGAAAAACGAGGGCAAAATAAAGTTCAAGAGATAATTCTACTCCGTCCCCCACTTGAATTGTACAAAGTCCCTTTTGTACTAAGCTTTAAATAAAGGTGAAGAGAAAAGAAGAATTAGGCGAGAACTTCCCCAAATTTGCTCCAAAAGAAAGAAGGCCCACGAAAAGAGTCGTGCCTTCAGATAAGCATCCGTGAGCAAACTTCAATCACGAAATCACACTACCGACAAGCATAATTCTAAAAAGAAAAATGAAAAATGAAAAACAAACCTAACTCACTTTCGTAGGAATCACGGTTGCATTTAGCATATGCAACAAGTTTTAAACCACTTGGTGTCCCAGTGGACGAGTGAAGTCTCGTGAGGGTTTACAGAACACACCCATAAAGTTCATTTAAAATACTAATACAAGGTTATTATGTTTAAAATGAAAGAAGTAAAAGAGGATAGTTACGTCGAACTCCGTAAAGAGTTACGCCGTAACTAGGCAAAACCTGCACATCTGTTGCAAAAGTGTAGCTACGACGTAACCATTGCAAGGGATTACGTCGTAATTGGTAATGCTCGAGAACTCTCGCAAAGGTATGTTACGACGTAACCATAAGAATTAGTTCTGTAGTAACTATGGATGAATCAGTCCTGTTCAAAGATCTTTGCAACAACTTTTCTCTGTTTTCCGCAAAATTGGTTAAAACACAAAACCCAACGAAATGGAAATAAATAGAAAAGATAGGCATGGGTGCCTCCACGAAGCGCTTTGTTTTTGTCAAGTCACGATCTTGACTCTACCCTTATTTACTACGTAAAGGTGTTCATCCTCACTTGAAATCAAGTGTGGATGAAATGGCAATAAACACCATGAGGATGTGAATTTTTTGTGAGATGGGTAAATGATGAATTATAATTATACCTTAAAGGATATGTCATTTCCCTCTTTACCATGCCTGTTTTAGTTGATGGCAATGATGCTTGGTTCACCTCGTGATGTGGCTGAATAATTGGCTCATATGTCTCTTCGTTAATCATAGAAGTGTCCAAGATCTTGTCTTCTAATTCCTTTGCAAGATCAACTAAAATTGGTTCAGTAGCCGGTGCTACATAACCATCATCGGGTGACGTGACATGTGAGGTAAAGGGTTGCACAATTTCATCCATATTTTCAGCAACCTGAGGAGGAAAGCAAGCAATATTGTTAGTAATAAAAGAAGATATAGAAGTCATACCGTTATGTTTTGTGGTTGATTCCATGTTAGTCTTTGGGATTCCGTTGCCATCCCAAAAGCTCATTGCTTCCATCTTATTTGTTTGTTCCATGCTTGTTTCGTCTTTTCTCATAGTCTTCAAACGTCCTGAGAATGGGATAGGTGGTACATAAGGTCTTATATAAGGTAAATCACGAGGAACAGGCTCCTCGTTGACTACTGTCATTTTTCCCACTGTTGCATTGATAGTTCCAACCGCATTCATTTTACTTTCCCGGACCTTTCAGTTTAATTCATCAAGCTTAGCCTCCAAAGTTTTCCTTTTAGCGTCAAGATTTTTTAGATTTAAGTCCGCACCCTCCTTGAATTTCCTAATCCATTCGTCATTCGAGTCGTGCATCCTTTTTAAATTATCCGAGTATTTCTTGACGGCTTCCTCCAATGACTCAATATACCTGACCTGCTCATATGCTTTGCATTCTTCTTGGAGGGAATGAACGTCTTCCTTAACCATCTTCATATCACATCCGAGCTTATCAATTCCTTTGGTGATATCACCAAAATCGTCCAAGCTATTGCTATTAGTGGCCCAAGTGGTAGCTTCATCATACCAGTTTCGTGAATGGTCAGCCATCTTTTGAATTGATGTAAGGGCTTGTGCCGGAGGCATCATTGGGATCGGCCCTTGAGAGTCGAGCATTTGGCGGGAAGGGATGTTTAACCCGTTGTAGAAAATAAGGACTTTCGATAGTTCTTTGAGATCATGCATTGGGCAATTGTATAGAAGGTCATTAAATCTTTCCAAGTTACATCTAACGTTTCATCCATCTCTTGCAAAACTCCTTATCTCTTCCATCTTTTGGCAATCTTGAAGGAGGACAATATTTTCGAATAAATGCATTTTTAGAAGATACCATGCATTGATTGATCCCGCTAGAATTACATCAAACCATATTACGGGCGCTTGGTGAGTGTAATAGGAAATATCCACGAGCATAAGAGCATCATGAGTGATCCTGGAGCGTGAAAAAGGCGGGCTATCTCCAAAACTCTTCGTACGTAAGTTGGCATCATCATTATCGGTCCCATAAAAGCTTTTGTCTCAGTTCCCTCATGAACTGACAGCTGATTTCAAACTGGACATCAGCTCCAATTTCCGGCCTAGCAAGCCTCGTCCTTTGTTCTTCACTTGTCAACGCCAAATATTCCTCAAAAGTGAGGCCATCAATGTTAACAACTTACATGGTACCTGAAACTTGAAAAGAGATCGTGAGAATTTGAGAAAATTTTAAAACGAAATGAAAGACTTAATATAAATCCTAATATAACTCCCCGGCAGCGGCGCCAAAAACTTGATGCAAGTTTTACTGACCAGGTTTTAATATTTATAATGTCTCGTTATACCTATGGTCTACCCTAATGCACTAACGGACATTGTATCCGGTCATGTGTAGTGTAGTATTCGGTAAAACCGAGGTCGTCCCAAGAGCTATGTGTGTTAGATTAATACTAAGTCTAGGTGTCACAGATTTTAAGATGATTAAATTAATAAACTAATAAAGCAAGAAAAGGCAAAGGTTGTGATCAATAAAGGAGAGTGGTGCTAACCTAGTTAATCATCCTAGCTAGTAATGTCTACGTCTAATTACTTCCAATTACTTTAGGTGGGGTCAAAGTCGAGAGGACAACATTTGGTCAATTTTCCTAACCTATCGACAAAGATGCCACCACTTTGAGAAGTCGGTGTCCCTCATAAGTCCAGTTGTTTCGGTCCCTGCCGAGTCATTAAGTACCGCTACATGCTAGACTTATAATAGTGAGTGCCCGGGCATTAGCAACTTAAACACTCACCCTTAATTCTTAAGTTCATCCAACGGTAGGTGATCAGTTGGTCAAATCGCACAAGTAGAAAGGGTCTTGAGTTGGCCATATCTTACCCTTCCCGTCTCGATCTACTCACTTAGGGTCAGTTGGTCATATCTCTAAGCAACTAGCCTCTACCGCCATTCAAAACTACCGAAACAAGGGTAGCTACCAATAAAATATGCATGCATACACTTAGAAATAATTATACGGAAGTAATGTAAACGAAACAAAACAATTAAGGAATCATAACTAGGCCGGCACCAAGAGGTGCTTAGCGCTCATATTAACCATACAAATCAAATCAATATTCAATGTTACAAAATACATGAATCGAAAGTAAAGAAAAGATAAAATGCTAACGCTTATCGTAGGGGAGTGATTTCTCCCTTGGAGACAGCTCCGTATGCTCCTCTAGACCTGTCTTTGGCTTCTTCCCACGTTCTTTGGTTGTGGTGTGTGAAATGGGATGTCTTGTGCCCTAATCGCCTTTGAAAGGGAGGAGAAGAGCGATTAAAATGCAAATTTAGGGCAGATGTTCTGAGCACGATCCTAATTCTACAGTAACTAATTATAAGAGTTACTCCGTAACATACAATTCATCGTATTTTGCACTAGAAATCTGGTTACGGCGTAACCTTAGGAAGGGGTTACCAGTATCTTCAATAAATCTCGGTTACGCCAGTAGTTGATGCATGAGTTACGGCGTAATTATCGATGTGTGGAACCTCATTTGAACTAATATGGTTACGTCGTAATCTTTAGTAGAGTTACGTCGTAATCTTACGATAAGTTGGTTTTACGAGCCATGCTTTAGTTATGGCGTAATGTGAGAGAGGAGTTACGCTGTGTACTTCTTCAAAGTGAGCATACTATGATAAATCTTTAATAAACTCTCCAATTCCGCGTCTCTTTAGCACCCATGCTCGTAATTTACACGAAAGTGAAATATAATGGAAAACAAGCGTAAATCCATATAAATGATATAAATTACAAGCATTATCGGGGGAAATTGACACTTAATAATCAGGATAATTTGATGTTATCACGTTCAATTTCCTGAAGCAAGATCTTACCCAAGCTCTATAATGGTTACTCCCGATTGGTCTCAACCATTCGAGATCATGTGCGATGCTAGTGATTATCTTTGTAGGGGCCATTTTAGGCCAAAGAAAATAAAAGCATTTTCACCAATTTACTATGCTAGCAAGACCATGAATGTGGCGCAGAAAATTACAAAACCACCAAAAAGAGCTTACATGGTTTTGCCTTTGATAAATTCGAGCGATATCTCGTTCTTTCTAAAACTATCGTCTTCACCGATCATTCCGCATTACGATATTTGTTCTCAAAAAAAGGTGCAAAGCCTCGACTTATTAGATGGATTCTATTTCTCCAAGAATTCGACATTTAAATTCGGGATAAAAAAGGGGCTGAAAATCTTGTTGCTGATCATCTTTCACGATTGGAAAACCCGGACTTGGAGAAATTAAACAATGACGAGATTCGAGACTCCTTCCCTGAGGAGCAGCTAATGTCCATCAAGGGTATTGAGCCATGGTATGCGTATTATGCTAACTATTTATCTAGTAGGGTCTTACCAAATTATATGACTAGGTAAGAAAAGAAAAGATTTTTCACTGAGCTAAAGTATTATTTTTAGGACGAACCCTTTCTATTACGCATGTGTCCCGATCAGATTATCCGACGTTGTGTTGCAGGAAGGGAGATTAATCGGATTATGAGAGAGTGTCATGCGCGACCATCAGGAGGGCATCACGGTATAAATGTTACGTCATGAAAAGTTTTCGATGTCGGATTCTACTGGCCTATTGTATTCCACGATGTCAAGAGATTAGTTCAGACATGTGATGCATGCCAACTGATCTGCGCAAAACCGTCAAGTCTAATCACACAAACTGGTCACTTGTGAATAACCAGCCGTAACAGACTTAAAACAGTTCAGACACAAATGCAATGAAGATCTGAGGAGTATAGGGTCTCCCCGGGTCGTTATGTCCCAGCGAGCTATGCAATGGATTATCAAACGTATAGTGATCGCGAGATTTGAACGGGAAAAGGATTTGAATAGGATTATAACTACAGGAAAAGCTCATAAACTAAAGGGGCTTAAATGCAAATTAAAAAAGATAAAATCTATTAAATAAACGCTATCACTATATTTAAATTGATTTTTTTGTGATTTTATAAAACAAAATATCTTAAATAAACTATTTTAACTAAAACGTAAACTTGGAATATCTAAAAACGTGGCCTAAAATGAAAACGTACGTTATGTACGAAAATTCTGTTGGGCTTAAGATAAAGCGTAAAATTTGTGAAATAAAAGTCCTACGAATGTAAAAATAATTTTCTCACGTACTACATGACAAAAGAAAATTTTAGGAAAAAGCCGGGTATTTTTTTGACTTTTATTTTATTTATTACGAATTAAAAACTAATTAACACTAATAAATTAATTAAAAATACTAAACATTTTTGAGAAAAATCTGAAAAAATCACAAAAACTACTTTGAATACTACTGATTTAAGAAAAATAAAAACCTTGCCTATTGCTTTTGGAATCAAGCGGTTAAAAGGAAAATAAGCAATTAGGCTAAATCTGCTAATAGTGTTTAAATAAGTATCTAAGGGAAACTTAAACAAAGGACTAATCTAGCACAGTTGGTAAGGTGGTGGATGTCTGGTCTTGTGCGTGGTCTAGCTGACAGACACAGGTTCAATTCTGGTATATGGCATTTTTTTTGTAACATTTTTTTTTTCAAATTTTTCTTTTTACAAACTAATATAAAGATTAAATAAGCATTATTAACAAAAACTTTGAACTTGGAAAGTTACTAATAAGCTGTTTAGAGCTTATTTTACAGCAGATTATAAACTAAAATGGTGTTTGGTTTAAGAGCTTAAAATGACAAAAGGACATGAAACAAGCTACAAAAGCTATCAATTAAGCTAAACCTAATGAGCACCTAATTTAACTAGCTAAAAAGTGAAAAGGGTCCTAAATAAGCTAACGAAAAAGCTGAAAAAGGCACAAAATGAAGCTAGGGAGCTGCTGCTGTAACAGTACCCAAAAACGGCCCCAAATGGGCTTAGAAAGCTTATGAATAAGCTAGTAATTAAGCACTAATTTATCTAAAAAGGGTAAACAATTAAAAGGCATACTAAAAAGGGTTCTAAACAAGCAATAACTAACAAGATTAAGCTAAAGAAATAGGAAAAATAAGCGGAACAAGGGGAAACCAGTTGGTAAATATGCTAATCTAGGAAATCCTAACTAAGGAAAAGGCAAAATCTCCTAAATTTTACAAATCAACACCAAATTAACTAAAAATCTTCTAATCTAGTCTAAGCATACCTATTAAACACTAACCCTCCTAAATAAGTTGTTAATTCCTCTTGATAAGCAATGTACAAAAGAAACCGACACATGTAAACTGCAGGTCCTATGTGCTGTTTGAGCTTAAAAATAAAGCGCCAGTGAGTTACCTAGTCCCTAAACATTGTCAAAACTAAAAGCTACCTACCCTAGTTTACTAAAAAGCAAATCTTAACTTTTGACAAGCTTAAATGAGCTTTAATGAGGGCCGAGAAAGGACGCTTGAGTCATAAACAGCTCTGATGAGTTAGGGACGAACTTGAGTGCAAATTTGACTAACCTAAAGCTAAACTAAGTGCAAATGGACTAACACTATATTGAGAGGGTATGTGAGGATCCTAGAAAAGCAATTTTGGAAAAGTCTTTGCTTAAAAATAAGTCATGTAATAAGATGGTACAAGCAATGACTATCTTTCTTATTTTGGTTGTGCGAGCAGAAAACAAGAAACTTTTTGGCTATCCAAACTTGTGAACTCTTGTAAAAGCAGTTAAGACCTTTTAAACATTAACTAATATCTTGAAACATGTTTGACTTGAAGAGTCAAAATGGGTAAAAGTGATTTTAGACTACGAAATAAGCTAGAACCAAACACTACTTCTCAAGGCTGGTTTGAATCTTAATCCTAGAATTCACTTATCCACACTTAAACATCCTCCATCTCAGAGTCTAACATCCTTTCTAGATTGATTGAGAGCAATTTTATCAACTTGATCACACCATTACCACAATGTACCAAATCCAACATATTTAGGCGATTAGTATGCGAATTTAGAAACAAGCTAATTATGATTTATTGTATTGAAATAAGCTACACACGATGAAATTAAGCTAACCAACATTAAAGAAGCTAGATGTAACAGTCTATATCAATAAACTAGTGAATCTCAAAATTACGCTAAAGGTAGAAATATAAACTCACTTATTGCCTCGACTTATATGCATCTTGCACATTAACCAAATTCCACCATCAAACCGATATAAAACCAAAGAAACTCTAGTCTCAATCCATTTCCAATTTCCAAACCAAGAAGCTAGATTGATGCTTCACAATATGAGCGGTTTGACTTTTATTGACCACGAATTGACTAGTTGTTATTTGAGCTTAAAAATATATATATAAGCTCACATGTAGCTACAAGAAGCTTAAATAAGCTTAGTGGGTTAAGACAAGTCCAATAAGCACTTTTGAAGCATAAAAGCTAAATAATAATTAAAGCATGGAAAGCGAATTTCATTAACTTGAAAGTGTGATTACAAATAGAGATTTAAGCTAATTTTAACTTGGAAATGTAAATACTAAGTGGAAAAGTACAATAGCTACTTGAAAAGTTAAGGTAAAGAAAATCTAAAACTAAAAAACTAACTCATCTTGACCTTCTCTCTCCTTTTTATACATCAAAAAGCTTTCCACTGGCACTCTGAGCATTTCCCACCAATCATCTCAGCCATTGGATTATCTGACTCCATTTTAGCCGTAGATTAGTTTTTTGGCGCCAAAACTCTTTTTGTCAGTTGGGACAGAGAAAGTGGCATTTAATGCAATTTGGATTGTGGTGTTTGGAGGGAGTGATAAGGTGGGTGTGATGATGGAGAGGGAAGTGTTAGCAGGCTAGGTTGCAGGTGATGATGAGGGGGAAGGAAGAACCCGTGAAGGAGAGGGAAATGGATAGTCAAAATAGGTTGACTGGTAATATTAAAAGAGGGTGGGTCGGGTTGGTTTATTGGACGGGTTGGGAGTTGGTTTGGGCTTTGGGTGTTGGGCTTGGACTTTAGGTAGATAATGATTTAGGACTAGGAATGGTATTGTTTAGTATTTAAGGGACTAAATGTGCCAAGACTGAAATTCCAGGGACCATTCGTGTAACTTCTGCCAATGTAATCTAAGGGCTACAATTGACATTTTCCAAAAATCCAAGGACCAAACCTGTAAATCTCAAGTAATACAAGGACCGTATATGCCAAAATTGAAACTCCGGGGACTAAACTTGTAATTTCTCAAAACTTTTGATATTTTTCACCAAAGGACTAAATTTGACAACTTATGATTTAAAAGGACCTTTGGTGATTTTTCTTTGAAATTTTGACTCGGGGACTATTTTGACAACTTTTGAAACTTGGGGACTAAAGCGCAATTTTGCAAATTTGATCGTTTTCATCGATTTTGATATTTTGCATTTAAAACACATAAAACATTGATTTGTGGTATTTTGATCATTTGATGTGTTTCGAGTGTTTCGAGATGATTTTGCGGTTTATTTTGTACAAAATGATGAGTATTTAGACACTCATCAATCCCCACACTAAGATATTGCTAGTCCCTAGCAATGATTTGAGAAAACATAATGGATTTTAATCTCTTTACCAAAAGCCATTACTTGGAGTAGCCAAATGTTTCGAGTTCAAGTAAGAACCATGGTACACTCGATAACCATGTGATTTTGAGCAAACCACCGACTTTCAATGGTTTGATTTGTCTTTACGGAAGCCGTACCCATCCGGACTAGCCAACTCTTAGATAAATTATCAATATTATCTTTGGTGAGTGAATACCAATTATGGTTTTTCCACCGCCTTTACCACAAGCCATAAACTTGCGGGCTAGCCAACTCTTCACTTTTAGGATATGGTGAATGAATACCATACAATTTTAGGCAAATTGCAAGCCATCAACGGTTTGATATATCTTTACCAAGAGCCGTTTGCTCTGGATTAGCCAATCCTTTAGTTTATTAGACAAGGCGGATCGATAACCAATTGAGTAAGTGTAAAACACTTACTCCAAAAAAAAATTTTGGCAAAAGCGGGGAATTGGTATAATTATATGATAAAATTAGTGAGAATTCCCCACATAGAAATGAATATTGCCCTCAATATTCAAAGTACCGCGGTTATGCGGAACGAAAACGTAAAAGGAAATACTACGGCCATTATTTAGAAAGATTTTTTTTTTTTTTTTTTTTTTTTTTTAAGCATTACCATCACACTTAGGTGGTAGAAAGGGGTAAGAAGTCGAAATATGGGTGAAAACCCATATGGTGTGTGCTCTTGTTTTTGATTTCCGAGTCGCTAGCTTGACTCGACCCAATTCATTGGTTCATGGGAAGCAAAGTGGAAGAAACAATCTCCATGGGACTTTCATTCAAAATGTTTGGATAAACATTTGAAGCACGTGAAAGTTCCACACCGATGAGATATACATAGAACCGCTCAAAATGATAAATGAAAATGCGGGGTCAAAGATAGTGTCTTCATTCCGAAGGAGTGAAGATGAAGAGAATCACAAGATATTTGAGGAAAGGAAGGAAGGTCTTGATAACAATCAAGATCCATTCTTCATCCTCAAATGTAGCGTGTCGGGAGGAAGGGTGAAGGTAGTATCATAAATAAGCAAACTCGTATGATAGAGTACACCTTCCTCCGAGCTAATATCATCCTCAAGATCAAAATAGAAATGATCATGTTCGGAGGAGATATGTCATGAGAGAGTTCACGGAGAACTCTCCATGAAGAGAATCATTCACACGAGGTGAAATTGTGAACTCTTGTTCCATTGTGGGTTCATCACTATCCTCAATCCGAGTATCAAAGAGTGGATTCTCGAAATAGAAGTGAATTGAGTCGAATTCAAATAGAGGATTGGTGAAAGTAGCTTTGAATGTTTCGGGAACAAAGTGATCGGTATTCTCGATTGAATTTGTTGGGATAAGAAGTGAGTGAGCGATCATTATCAATGAGACTTTCGGTCTCCCAGATCGTCTTGAAATCAAAGAGTGGATTGATGTGAGTGAGTTCACGGAGAACTCCTCAAGAAGATGATCGACATCGATTGTGGAAGTGATGCCTCAACGTACTCGATGTTTCTAAAGGAAGCACAATCGTCGCTAAAATCGGAGAAAGTTTCAAAATGATCTTTTGAACACTCAAGAGGAAAGAGAATCACACATCGATCGAAAGTTCCTGTGACTCTCTCGGGATTGGGACAAGGTTCTCAACACTAGACTTTATGAATTCGTCCGATTCCTTTTCGGGAATAGTGTCAAGATGCTCGTCCCCATGTTCGAGAGAGTGAGTGGGAGCTTGGGTGTGATAGCAGTTGTTTGAGATGAAATCTCAACTGCTGGATATCATTGATGAACTTGATGAATATTTATAGAATTGGAGGATATCAAGTGTATCCTCATCATCAACATCATCGGGGATGAAGCGGAATCGAGAGCTAGATTTGGTCGCTTTTGTATTTTAATTAATTCCCAATAGAGTTTTCACCGCAACTGGGAATCTAATTTAGCGACTGCTCTTGATAACAATTCTTCCATGGATTTTGGATTATCTTGGGAATGTTTACATTCCTTCAAATCTTCACTAAATCCAAAAGATTAAGGAGAAGACTTTGAGGAAGTGGCTCGGCCGAGGTGGTGCACGATTCATTTAGTCTTGTAGAGGTTGGTCATGATACGAAGAGTCGTAATTGTTACAAGGAAATGGATCCCTGTTTGACAATCGAGCTAAAGTGAGGACCTCCACAATACTCACAACAAGAAACTGATGTGGTGTGAGTCACATGTGTTGTAGTCATAATTGTTATCGGGAACCCGCTCATAGACAAGCGTGTTTCCGATTGACAATCGAGCTGAGTGTGAACCACCACGGTACTCACAACAAGAAACTGCTTGAGTCTCACAAAGGTGGTAGGCGATGGAATAAATCGGTTGTGTTATGGTAGGAATAGGGATTACGGTTATAGATGCACCCGTTTCTGATTCCACCATGCTACAACCGGGGCAATTGCCACCATTATAAGGACCACCACACCATTGACAACCAAGAGGGTGAGGATAAGACATAGAAAGAATCAAAGGTTTTCGGAGGGGTAGGGATGAAGAATCAAAGATGTGAGAGGGTGAAGAGGAATATTTTGGTATTTTTGAAAACATTTTGCAAAATGAAAATCTTTTGGGTTTTGATTTTATAAGAAAATATATACACATCTGGATGGTATAGACAAAGAGTGAATATCCAAATCACTAATCTTCTAGACGGAAGATAAGCCGCGACACCCGGCGGAAGCGCCAAAAATTTGATCTGCAAGAAACCGTCAAGTCTAATCACACAAACCGGTCACTTGTGAATAACCGGCCGTAACAGACTTAAAACAGTTCGAACACAAATGCAATGAAGATCCGAGAGTATAGGGTCTCCCAGGTCGTTATGTCCCAAATGAGCTATGCAATGGATTATCAAACGTATAGTGATCGCGAGATTTGAACGGGAAAAGGATTTGAATAGGATTATAACTACAGGAAAAGCTCATAAACTAAAGGGGCTTAAATGCAAATTAAAAAAGATAAAATCTATTAAATAAACGCTATCACTATATTTAAATTGATTTTTTTGTGATTTTATAAAACAAAATATCTTAAATAAACTATTTTAACTAAAACGTAAACTTGGAATATCTAAAACGTGGCCTAAAATGAAAACGTCGTTATGTACGAAAATTCTGTTGGGCGCAAGATAAAACGTAAAATTTGTGAAATAAAGTCCTACGAATGTAAAAATAATTTTCTCACGTACTACATGACAAAAGAAAATTTTAGGAAAAAGCCGGGTATTTTTTTGACTTTTATTTTATTTATTACGAATTAAAAACTAATTAACACTAATAAATTAATTAAAAATACTAAACATTTTTGAGAAAAATCTGAAAAAATCACAAAAACTACTTTGAATACTACTGATTTAAGAAAAATAAAAAACCTTGCCTATTGCTTTTTGGAATCAGCAGTTAAAAGGGAAAATAAGCAATTAGGCTAAATCTGCTAATAGTGTTTAAATAAGTATCTAAGGGAAACTTAAACAAAGGACTAATCTAGCACAGTTGGTAAGGTGGTGGATGTCTGGTCTTGTGCGTGGTCTAGCTGACAGACACAGGTTCAATTCTGGTATATGGCATTTTTTTTGTAACATTTTTTTTTTTCAAATTTTTCTTTTTACAAACTAATATAAAGATTAAATAAGCATTATTAACAAAAACTTTGAACTTGGAAAGTTACTAATGAGCTGTTTAGAGCTTATTTTACAGCAGATTATAAACTAAAATGGTGTTTGGTTTAAGAGCTTAAAATGACAAAAGGACATGAAACAAGCTACAAAAGCTATCAATTAAGCTAAACCTAATGAGCACCCTAATTTAACTAGCTAAAAAGCTGAAAAGGGTCCTAAATAAGCTAACGAAAAAGCTGAAAAAGGCACAAAATGAAGCTAGGGAGCTGCTGCTGTAACAGTACCCAAAAACGGCCCCAAATGGGCTTAGAAAGCTTATGAATAAGCTAGTAATTAAGCACTAATTTATCTAAAAAGGGTAAACAATTAAAAGGCATACTAAAAAGGTTCTAAACAAGCAATAACTAACAAGATTAAGCTAAAGAAATAGGAAAAATAAAAGCGGAACAAGGAAACCGGTTGGTAAATATGCTAATCTAGGAAATCCTAACTAAGGAAAAGGCAAAATCTCCTAAATTTTACAAATCAACACCAAATTAACTAAAAATCTTCTAATCTAGTCTAAGCATACCTATTAAACACTAACCCTCCTAAATAAGCTGTTAATTCCTACTGATAAGCAATGTACAAAAAGAAACTGACCTGTGTAAACTGCAGTCCTATGTGGCCTGTTTGAGCTTAAAAATAAGCTGCCAAGTGAGTTACCTAGTCCCTAAACATTGTCAAAACTAAAAGCCTACCTACCCTAGTTTACTAAAAAGCAAATCTTAACTTTTGACAAGCTTAAATGAGCTTTAATGAGGGCCGAGAAAAGGGACGCAGAGCTGCTGTAAAACGGCTACAGAAGTGAGTTAGGGACAGAACTTGAGTGCAAATTTGACTAACCTAAAGCTAAACTAAGTGCAAATGGACTAACACTATATTGAGAGGGTATGTGAGGATCCTAGAAAAGCAATTTTGAAAAGTCTTTGCTTAAAAATAAGTCATAACGATGGTATGCAAGCAGCCTATATATCGCTATTTTAGTTGTCGTAGCAGAAAACAAGAGACTTTTTTGGCTATCCAAACTTGTGAACTCTTGTAAAAACAGATTAAGACCTTTTAAACATTAACTAATATCTTGAAACATGTTTGACTTGAAGAGTCAAAATGGGTAAAAAGTGATTTTAGACTCTGAAATAAGCTAGAACCAAACACTACTTCTCAAGACTGGTTTGAATCTTAATCCTAGAATTCACTTATCCACACTTAAACATCCTCCATCTCAGAGTCTAACATCCTTTCTAGATTGATTGAGAGCAATTTTATCAACTTGATCACACCATTACCACAATGTACCAAATCCAACATATTTAGGCAGATTAGTATGCAGAATTTAGAAACAAGCTAATTATGATTTATTGTATTGAAATAAGCTACACACAGATGAAATTAAGCTAACCAACATTAAAGAAGCTAGATGTAACAGGTCTATATCAATAAACTAGTGAATCTCAAAATTACGCTAAAGGTAGAAATATAAACTCACTTATTGCCTCAGCTTATATGCATCTTGCACATTAACCAAATTCCACCATCCAAACTGATATAAAACCAAAGAAACTCTAGTCTCAATCCATTTCCAATTTCCAAACCAGTAAGCTAGATTGATGCTTCACAATATGAGCAGTTTGACTTTTATTGACCACGAATTGACTAGTTGTTATTTGAGCTTAAAATATATATATAAGCTCACCAGTAAGCTACAAGAAGCTTAAATAAGCTTAGTGGGTTAAGACAAGTCCAATAAGCACTTTTGAAGCATAAAAAGCTAAATAATAATTAAAGCATGGAAAAGCAGAATTTCATTAACTTGAAAGTGTGATTACAAATAGAGATTTAGAAAGCTAATTTTTAACTTGGAAATGTAAATACTAAGTGGAAAAGTACAATAGCTACTTGAAAAGTTAAGGTAAAGAAAATCTAAAAACTAAAAAAAACTAACTACTGTCTTCAGCCTTCTCTTCTCCTTTTTATACATCAAAAAGCTTTCCACTGGCACTCTGAGCATTTCCCACCAATCATCTCAGCCATTGGATTATCTGACTCCATTTTAGCCGTAGATTAGTTTTTTTGGCGCCAAAACTCTTTTGTCGGTTGGACGGAGAAAGTGGCATTTAATGCAATTTGGATTGTGGTGTTTGGAGGAGTGATAAGGTGGGTGTGATGATGGAGAGGAAGTGTTAGCGAGGCTAGGTTGCGGTGATGATGAGGGAAGGAAGAACCCATGAAGAGAGGAAATGGATAGTCAAAATAGGTTGTTGGTAATATTAAAGAGGGTGGGTCGGGTTGGTTTATTGGACGGGTTGGGAGTTGGTTTGGGCTTTGGGTGTTGGGCTTGGACTTTAGGTAGATAATGATTTAGGACTAGGAATGGTATTGTTTAGTATTTAAGGGACTAAATGTGCCAAGACCGAAATTCCGTGGACCATTCGTGTAACTTCGCCAATGTAATCTAAGGGCTACAATTGACATTTTCCAAAATCCAAGGACCAAACACAGAAATCTCAAGTAATACAAGGACCGTATATGCCAAAATTGAAACTCAGGGACTAAACTTGTAATTTCTCAAAACTTTTGATATTTTTCACCAAAGGACTAAATTTGACAACTTATGATTTAAAAGGACCTTTGGTGATTTTTCTTTGAAATTTTGACTCGGGGACTATTTTTGACAACTTTTGAAACTTGGGGACTAAAGCGCAATTTTGCAAATTTGATCGTTTTCATCGATTTTGATATTTTGCATTTAAAACACATAAAACATTGATTTGTGGTATTTTGATCATTTTGATGTGTTTAGAGTGTTTTCGAGATGATTTTGCGGTTTATTTTGTACAAAAATGATGAGTATTTAGACACTCATCACCAACGATCGGGGAACATCTCAAGAAGAGATGAAGCACCCCAAAACTACATCCAAGTCTGCGAAATATTCGATGTCTGGGGTCGATTTTATGGGGCCTTTTCCATCATCCGGGGGAAATGAATACATTCTGGTCGCCATTGATTATGTGTCCAAATGGGTGGAGGCGCAAGCCCTTAGAACTAATGATGCGAGGGTAGTCATTCATTTTTTCAAGAAACTTTTCGCGCGATTCGGGATTCCCAAAGTACTGATTAGTAACAGGGGGACCTATTTTTGCAATGCTCAAATGGAAAAGATAATAAAGAAGTATGGTGTTCCCCACAGGTTCTCTACGACATATCATCCCCAAACAAATGGGCAAGTGGAAAACACAAATAGAGCGTTAAAATGAATATTAGAGAAAACGGTCCATCAAAACAAAAAGGACTGGTCATTTAAACTTGATGAAGCACTCTGGGCATTTAGAACGGCTTATAAAATGCCCATTTGAACAACCCCTTTTCGCTTAGTGTACGGGAAAGCATGTCATCTCCCGATAGAGCTTGAGCAAAAGGCATACTGGGCACTCAAGGCCTGTATCAGGGATTATTCTGAGGCAGGGTCAAATAGGTTTTTGCAACTTCAAGAGCTAGACGAGCTAAGACTCGAAGCCTATGAGTCCTCAATCACGTACAAAGAAAGAGTGAAACGATGGAATGATCAATGAATAAAGAGTCCTAAGAAGTTTACGGAGGGAGAAAAAGTGCTCTTATATAATTCAAGATTGAGATTATTCCCAAGAAAACTCAAATCAAGATGGTATGAACCCTTTTCGGTAAAGAGGGCAGCGAGTGGTGGAGCCGTTGTGTTGGTCTAGATAATGAGGGGAGAGAATTTACCGTAAATGGAAAACGTGTGAAACATTACCAAATAGATAATAACGAATTAATCAATGATGAAGATATTATTTTGGAAAATGAGACGACGTAGGGGCACGACTTAAAGTCTAGCTACAAGACTCATAAATAAAGAAAAGCGCTTCGTGAGAGGCAACCCATGCTTAATTGTTTGCTTGTTTGTTTTTCAATTTTGTTTGTGTGTTTATATATCTTTTTCATTGTTGTTTACTCTCATGTTATACTTTATGAAAATGCTTTATTTTATTTTTAACCTCGTCTGAATTGCATATAAAGGTATTTTACAAAAACATAAGTGTAAGAAAATCACATATGTTTTTAAGAACATGAACATGAAATTAAAAATAATTGAAATTGTATATATTTTTGTGTTTATTAGATTCAAATGCTTGTATTGAGTCATAAAGGATGTTTTGCAGAAATTTTTCCAGGTTTTTATGAGGTAATTTTTCTAGATTTTTTCCAGAAAAACGCATTAGACCACTTTTAGTCAGGACAACCTTACGGCGTCAGGATTAACACCTGACGACGTCAGGCAATGTGGAAACAGAATGTCAGTTTCGTTTTCTGTGTAACTTGTGATTTTTGGAAATTTCCAATTCTTAAATTTTCTAGAAAAACTGCAAACATCCATTCCACAAGTATTATATCTTACTCGCTTTCTAGTTTAGTTTTGTTTCATATATAGTTTATCGCCGATTTTACGCGAGGTTTCGTTTCGTTTTCTTATAAGTGTGCAGGTTATATTAGACAAGAAGAAGAAACACATATTGGAATAAGCACTTATTACTTATTCATTTTTCTTGGAGGAGGATTTAACCGCAACTTCATACATATCCTACCGAGCTAATCAGGGGGGTACTAGTTTCTTTCTCTTTAACTTACCTTCCTTTATCATAACTTTGATACTTTGGGAACATTGAGGACAATGTTTAGTTTAAGTGTAATGAGGAGAATTAAGCGGAACTTAAAACTATTCACTCATTTGATTTTGTCTTGTCCTTGGTAATTTGTGTAATAAAATATGAGAAATATTTGTTAGGGCAATTTAGCACCAAATTTAAAATTTTATGACATTCTGAGCTAAACTTTAGTCTTAATAAAGCGTCTCATGGATGGAATTATATGACTAGCACAAAAACCGTTTACCACTCAAATTTCACCCCAAAAATGTGAGGTTCGTCCATAGATCTTTAGGAATAAAAGCATTCATCTTTAATGCCTAGTGAGTGTACCGGTAGTATAATAGATTCTAAAACTTTTTTTGTGATGCATTCCAAGATCGCTAGTGAGACTACATTCGTGTAGTTAGGATTAACTAAATGATAAGAGGAATTAGGATAATCCTTGTTTTAAACCTGTAATATAATTACTTCTTCCACATCAGTTGAGTAATTTTCCCCACACACTTGCGATGTACTCATCTTTAGTACACGTGATGAGTGTGTAAATACTCATCATTTTTGGTCAATCGAGCGCAAAACATTTAAAACACTCGAAATGCATCAAAATCTTGAAAATATCTCAAAATTGCATTTATATGTTTCGGATGCAAAATGTTTAAAATCGGATGAAAAACGAGCTAAGTTTTCATAATTGGCGGTTTCGATCCCTCGACTTTCAAAATCTTGACAAAATGGGTCCACGAGCACTTATTTTAAAGAAAAGTCACCAAAGGTCCTTTTAAAATCATAAGTTGTCATAATTAGTCCTTTGGTGAAAAATTTAAAAAGTTTGGAGAATTTACAAGTTTGGTCCCTGCACTTTCAGAATTTGCAAAAATGGTCCTTGGGAAAATTAAACTTGTCATAATTGGTCCTTATGATAAATTTTGCAAAATGACAGATTTGGTCCCTCAAGTTTGGTGAATTGCAAGAATGGTCCTTGTTTACTAATCCTAAAACCAACTTGACCCTTGAACCCCTTTTGAACCATGACCCCCTGCCATAACACCTTTGACCCCCCTTTTTTGACCCCCTGCCTTAATAATACCCCCCGGTCAAATATGGTCAAACCCCGCGCAACCTTTTCCCTCCAACACTTCACCTCCACCTGCTCTGCAACTCCCAGACACCCTCACCTCATTTCACAACCAGCACCCTTATCACTCCACCTCACCCAACAATCCAAGAAGCATTAAATGCTCCCCCTCCTTGCACTCAACCTGTCCCAGTTGCAATATCTCATTTTGGCGCCAAAAAGCCATCAATGGCTAAAATCTACTCTAGTGATCCAATGGCCCCAAATAGAAGTGGGAAATGCTCAGAGATGTGAGAGAAGGCCTTTTGCATATAAATAGAAGAAAGAGGAGAAGAGCAAGGGAGTAGTCTTTAGTTTTAGTTTTCTTGTATGTCGTTCTTATTTTTATGTCTTAATTAAGTTCTAAATTGTAATTTTAAATCTTTCTTGTACTGAACTAAGGCATTTTAGCCAGTTGTAACTCATTTTAAGCATTAATTCAAGGTTTGATAAAGGTTCTTGTTTTTATAATTTCTGTCATAAAATCAAGTTTAAATGTACTAAAAGCCAGGCTTCAAATAGCTTTATTACAACTTATATAAGCTTATTCAAGCTGTTGATAGCTTTGAATAAGCTTATCATTCAGTTTCAAGCAAATTTGGTATCTGGTCAACGAAAGTCAACTGTGGGAAATTTTGGTGAAGCGATTATGGAAATGGAATTTGGTTGATCTGAGTCGGTCTTGGGTTGATTTTGATTAGAATAGTGATAGATTTGGTTACGGATTAAACTTCACATAATTTGGATCACTTGTGAGTACTTATTGTATTTCCATAATCTAATATAGTTTGCATATTCTATTTGAGTTTGAATCATGGGTAGCATTAGTTTTATCATTCATTAAAGCATTACTAGGTTACATTGATTCGGTTCGGCATTAGCATAAGCTAGATAATCAATTAGGTAGAGTAACTAGCAAAGCAGTTAGCATAATAGTGTGTTTGGATCAGATCATTTATCTGAGTTTAAGGCTCAAGCAGAGGTCAAGTTTAGGTTGCTTTAGCTTTATTTAGCATCATTAAGTAGAGTTCAGTCATCAGTTTGCACCTTAGATCTCTAAAAGTCAAAATCAATACAAATCTGTCCTATTTTCATATCTGTTGGAATTTTTAAAGATCATAAGCCTGATTTGTGTTTAGAATTCAGTAGAGTAGCTTATTTTAGTTTTAGTTTAGCTTATTACATCACATTCAGTTCACAAATTGAGCTCAAATCTCATTAAAGTCAAAATATCATTTCTGTGTTCAAAGTCGAAAGTTGAAAAATCTGTTTTTCACCCAACTTGGTAGAATTTTCATTGATTCATTATTGGATCAATTCAAGTGAAATTTTGGATTTAATAAGTTCAATTGGTCAAGAGTTGGAATCTGATTTTTGTGAAATTTTTGTAATTTTTATAAGCTTCAAATCGACTTGTCAAATAGCTCAAAGTGCCACGTGCACACACTCGATGTATCTTGAGTGTGCAGATTTGTCTTGAAACTACCAACAAGCTCATGAGAGCTTGCCTTGGTCGATTTTTGGTTTATAAGTCCCTTGCTGGTCTAGTTTAGGATCCCACATCTGGTTTTGAGTTTCAGCTTATTTGAGTAGCTTATTTTCAAGCTACAAAGTAGTAGCCTGAACATGTTTTGAACCTAGCTTAGTAGAAGTTGGAATTTTATAATTTGCTTTCAGGATAGGATTCTAAGCTCTCATTTGGCTGGATTAAGTTGTTTCCACTTAGATTTAGCCTATTTCAAGTAGTGGTAGGTTCTGGTTCACCACAGTAGCTTATAGCTTAATTTAGGTTGCTTATTACTTAAGCAGTTTCACTAGAGCTTCATAATCTTGCACACTAGTATATGTTTTATAATTTTCATAGATTTAGAATATTATTTTAGACTTTTCACGAATTTTTGATTTTTCTATTCTTGTTTGCTATTTTTCCTTATTTAAAAGCAGTTTTTAGGACTTTTAATTAGCCTTTATTGCAATTAAATCGAAAAGCTTCAAAAAATAAGTTTTCAATTTTCATAGATTAAGATAAATATAAAAGTAAAAATAATTTTCAGATTTTCTTAGTTAAATTTGTAATTTTAACAATTTAATTAGTTTTAAACAGTTTTTAATTCATAGAAAATAGAAAAATAATCAGAAAAATACAAAATTAGTTTTGAAAATTCTCTTTAGTTATTTTAGTTTTTTTTTAAATAGTTTTATAATTTTCCTCTTTAATTTCATAATTTTTAGTATTTTAATTTAGTTTTAAAGTTTAAAATTGGTTTTTAATTCAAATTTATAAAAGAAAAATCAAGAAAATCCAATTTTAAAAATAGTGATAGCGTTTATTTAATATAATTTAGCTTTTTAATTTTCTTTCATTTTTCCTTTGTCATCTAGTATCAATCACAAACCTTTTCCGTTCAATATCACCCGATCACTATATCGTTAGGTTATTGATCATTGACTCGTTGGGACATAACGACCCGGGAAACACTAAACTCTCTGGACTTAATTGCATTGCGTTCTCAAGTCGTCGGCTTTTATTACGGTTGACAATTCACAGTGGTTGACTTGTGTAATAAACTGACCGTTTGGGAGCGAATCAAATTTTAGCGCCACGCTTGGGGGTTGTGCTAATAGTCTTACGTTTAGCAGTTAGTGATTTGAATATTCACTCCTTGTTCATACCATCTATATATATTTATATATTCTTATAAAAATCCAAAATCCAAAAACATCTTAAAAATCAAAAACCCAAAAGATTTTCTTTCTTATTTTTACAAAATGTTTATCCAAAATCCAAAATATCCATCTTTACCCTCTCACATCTTTGATTCTTCATCCTACCCTCCGAAAACATTTGATTCTTTCTATGTCTCATCCTCACCCTCTTGGTTGTCAATGGTGTGGTGGTCCTTATAATGGTGGCAATTGCCCCAGGTAGCATGGTGGAGTCGGGAAGCAGATGCATCTATAACCAAGCTCCCCATCCTTACCATGACACATCGATTCATTCTACCAACCACCACATCATGAGATCTTGACATATCTGTGTAAGTTTTGTGGAGGTCCTCACCAGGATTTGAGTGTCAATCCGGGCTGCACGTTTGTCTATGAACAAGTTTTCGGCGATGCTCGAACCTTGGTTATAACCAATATCCATATGATTCACGGTCCGACTCAGCGGTTTCTTGTTGTGAAATCTGTGGTGGTTCACACTCTGATTCGATTGTCAATCGAAACACGCTTGTCTATGAGCGGGTTCACGATAACAATTATGACTCGAGCACATACAACTCACGAGCGCGCATCGGTTTCTTGTTGTGATTCTTGTGGAGGTCCACACGTCACTCGGATTGTCAAGCGGGAATACATTTCCTTGTGACAATTTTGACACATCACATCATGACCTACTTCCACGATACCAAATGAATCAAGCACTTCTTCCGAAATGCAAAATATAATGAAACCATTGATGATCTTAAGGGTTTAGTTAAAGACTTTGCCCAAAGAAACACTCATCAAAAATCCATGGAAGAATTGTTTGGTGAAGAGCGGTGCTAGAATAAATTCTCAAGATGCATATGAAAAATCTATTATGGAATCAATTGCAAAAGAAAAGCGACGGATCTAGCTCTCGATTACATTTTATTCACGATGGCGGTGATGATGACGATACACTTGATATCCTTCATTCTATAAAGATTCATCAAGTTTATCGGTTGATATCCAATGATTGAGATTCCATCTCAAATAAGCGCTATCACACCGAAACTCCCACTCATTCTCGAACATGGGGACAAGCATCTTGACACTGTTCACGAAAAGGAATCGGACGAATTCATAAAGTCTAGTGTTGAGAACCTTATCCCAATCGAGAGAGTCACGGGAATTTCTAATCATATGTGATTCTCTTTCCCTCTTGAGTATTCTCTAGATCATTTGAGACTTTCTCCGATTTTAGCGACGATTGTGCTTCTTATGGAGATATCGAGTATGTCGAGGCATCACTCCCACGTCGATCCTCTTCTTGAGGAGTTCACCGATGAACTCACTCACATCATCCACTTTCATCGAAGTGACGATGATCTCTTTGATTTCAAAGCCGATCTTGGAGAAATTGAAAATCTCCTATATAATGATCATTCACTCATTTCTTGTCCCATTTCCGACTCTTCCATTCCTTCTCTCACTCCGGATGAGGAAGATGACAACTTTGGAAGGAAGTCGATGCTTTTCTTAGTGATAAGTCGATTCCAACAGAATTGATAATACTTACTTTGATCCGGAGGGACATCCTTTTACGGAAAATGCATTGATTGAAGAACCGTTTCCAACCCTCCCTCCGGAAGTTTGTTGACAATCACCGGACAAACTTCAAGACTAAGCTTAAAAATGTCAAAATGGTGATTTGCTTTTTCTTGATGAGGAATGGACTTGCATTCTCATGCACATCTTTATTCCATTCTTCACGAGATGGTGTGGTTGCTCTTTCCTTTTCTCTTTCGGGAATGAGGACACCATCTTTGACCCAGTATCATCCTTTATAGTTTCTACTATACAGCGGTTGTATCTCGTCGGTGTGGAACTTTCGATGTTCATATGTTTATTAACACTATGAGCGAAAGTCCGATCGAGATTGGTTTTCCGTTGCTTCCCCAAGAACAAATGAATGCGGGGATCGAGTCAAGCTAGCGACTCGGGAATCAAAAAGTAGCACACTATATGGGTTTCACCCATATTTCGACTCTTTCTACTTTCTACCACCCTAGTGTGGGGAGTTGCCCATTGTTGTATATAAGTTTTATTAGAAAAAAAAAAAAAAAAAAAAATTCAAATAATGGCGTAGTATTTCCTTTTCGTTCTATGTTTCGGCATAACCGCGGTACTTTGAATATTGAGGCAATATTCATTTCTAGTGTGGGGAAATTCTCACGAATTTTATCATGTAATTATACCACCGATTCCCCATTTTGGCCAAAATTTTTTTGGAGTAAGTGTTTTGCACTTACTCGACTTTTACTGATTATCGATCCGCCATGTCTAATAAACAAAATGATTGGCTAATCCGAGGAGCAACGGCTCTTGGTAAAGATATCTCAAATCCGTTGACGACTTGCAATTTGCCCAAAATTGTATGGTGTTATTCACCATATCTTTAATCGGTGAAGAGTTGGCTAGCCCGCAAGTTTATGGCTTGTGGTAAAGGCGATTGGAAAACCATAATTGGTAATTGACTCACCAAAGATATTTTATCTAAGAGTTGGCTAGTCCGAAGCAAGCGACACGGTAAAGACAAATCAAAACCGTTGAAAGTTGGTGATTTGCTCAAAATCATTTGGTTATCATTGTACCAAGGTTCTTACTTGAATGAAACATTTGGCTACTCGAAGTAATGGCTTTTGGTAAAGAGATTCAAATCCATTAAGTTTTCTCAAAAGATTGCTAGGGACTAGCAATGTTTTAGTGTGGGGATTTGATGAGTGCTTATTCACTCATCATTTTAAGTCAAATCTGAGCGCAAAACATTTAAAAACACTCAGAAATGCATCAAAATACTGAAAATATCTCAAAATTGCATTTTGTATGTTTCAGATGCAAAATGTTTAAAATCAGATGAAAAACGAGCTAAGTTTGCATAATTGGCAGTTTCAGTCCCTCAACTTTTAAGATCTTGACAAAATCAGTCCCTGAGCACTTATTTTAAAATAAAAGTCACCAAAGGTCCTTTTGAAATCATAAGTTGTCATAATTAGTCCTTTGGTGAAAAATTTAAAAAGTTTGGAGAATTTACAAGTTTGGTCCCTGCACTTTCAGAATTTGCAAAAATGGTCCTTGGGAAAATTAAACTTGTCATAATTGGTCCTTATGATAAATTTTGCAAAATGATGATTTGGTCCCTCAAGTTTGGTGGTGCAAGAATGGTCCTTGTTTACTAATCCTAAAACCAACTCGACCTTGAACCCTTTTGAACCATGACCCCTGCCATAACACCTTTGACCCCTGTTTTGACCCCTGCCTTAATAATACCCCGGTCAAATATGGTCAAACCCGCCCAACCTTTTCCTCCAACACTTCACTCCACTTTCTCTGAACTCCCAGACACCCTCACCTCATTTCATGACCCATACCCTTATCACTCCACCTCACCCAACAATCCAAGAAGCATTAAAGGCTCCCCTCCTTGCACTCAACTGTCCAGGTTGCAATATCTCATTTGGCGCCAAAAGCCATCAATGGCTAAAATCTACTCTAGTGATCCAATGGCCCCAAATAGAAGTGGGAAATGCTCGAGATGTGAGAGAGGGCCTTTTGCATATAAATAGAAGAAGAGGAGAAGAAGCAAGGGAGTAGTCTTTAGTTTTAGTTTTCTTGTATGTCGTTCTTATTTTTATGTCTTAATTAAGTTCTAAATTGTAATTTTAAATCTTTCTTGTACTGAACTAAGGCATTTTAGCCAGTTGTAACTCATTTTAAGCATTAATTCAAGGTTTGATAAAGGTTCTTGTTTTTATAATTTCTGTCATAAAATCAAGTTTAAATGTACTAAAAGCCAGGCTTCAAATAGCTTTATTACAACTTATATAAGCTTATTCAAGCTGTTGATAGCTTTGAATAAGCTTATCATTCGATTCAAGCAAATTTGGTATCACAGTCAACGAAAGTCAACGTGGGGAAATTTTGGTGAAGCAGTTATGGAAATGGAATTTGGTTGATGCGGAGCTGGTCTTGGGTTGATTTTGATTAGAATAGTGATAGATTTGGTTCTGGATTAAGCTTCACATAAGCTGGATCACTTGTGAGTACTTATTGTATTTCCATAATCTAATATAGTTTGCATATTCTATTTGAGTTTGAATCTGTGGGTAGCATTAGTTTTTATCTGTTCATTAAACTGTTACTAGGTTACATTGATTCAGTTTCAGCATTAGCATAAGCTAGATAATCAATTAGGTAGAGTAACTAGCAAAACAGTTAGCATAATAGTGTGTTTGGATCAGATCATTTATCTGAGTTTAAGGCTCAAGCAGAGGTCAAGTTTAGGTTGCTTTAGCTTTATTTAGCATCATTAAGTAGAGTTCAGTCATCAGTTTGCACCTTAGATCTCTAAAAGTCAAAATCAATACAAATCTGTCCTATTTTCATATCTGTTGGAATTTTTAAAGATCATAAGCCTGATTTGTGTTTAGAATTCAGTAGAGTAGCTTATTTTAGTTTTAGTTTAGCTTATTACATCACATTCAGTTCACAAATTGAGCTCAAATCTCATTAAAGTCAAAATATCATTTCTGTGTTCAAAGTCAAAAGTTGAAAAATCTGTTTTTCACCCAACTTGGTAGAATTTTCATTGATTCATTATTGGATCAATTCAAGTGAAATTTTGGATTTAATAAGTTCAATTGGTCAAGAGTTGGAATCTGATTTTTGTGAAATTTTTGTACTTTTTTATAAGTTTCAAATCGACTTGTCAAATAGCTCAAAGTGCCACTGTGCACTTTCGATGTATCTTGAGTGTGCATGTTTTGTCTTGAAACTACCAACAAGCTCATGAGAGCTTGCCTTGGTCTGATTTTTGGTTTATAAGTCCTTGCCGTCTAGTTTAGGATCCCACATCGGTTTTGAGTTTGACTTATTTGAGTAGCTTATTTTCAAGCTACAAAGTAGTAGCATGAACCTGTTTTGAACCTAGCTTAGTAGAAGTTGGAATTTTATAATTTGCTTTCAGGATAGGATTCTAAGCTCTCATTTGGCTGGATTAAGTTGTTTCCACTTAGATTTAGCCTATTTCAAGTAGTGGTAGGTTCTGGTTCACCACAGTAGCTTATAGCTTAATTTAGGTTGTTTATTACTTAAGCAGTTTCACTACAGCTTTATAATCTTGCACACTAGTATATGTTTTATATTTTCATAGATTTAGAATATTATTTTAGACTTTTCCTGAATTTTTGATTTTTCTATTCTTGTTTGCTATTTTCCTTATTTAAAAGCAGTTTTAGGACTTTTAATTAGCCTTTATTGCAATTAAATCGGAAAAGCTTCAAAAATAATTTTCAATTTTCATAGATTAAGATAAATATAAAAAGTAAAAATAATTTTCCAGATTTTTCTTAGTTAAATTTGTAATTTTAGCAATTTAATTAGTTTTAAGCAGTTTTTAATTCATAGAAAATAGAAAATAATCGAAAAATACAAAATTAGTTTGAAAATTCTCTTTAGTTATTTTAGATTTTTAAAAATAGTTTTATAATTTTCCTCTTTAATTTCATAATTTTAGTATTTTAATTTAGTTTTAAAGTTTAAAATTGGTTTTAATTCAAATTTATAAAGAAAAATCAAGAAAATCCAATTTTAAAAATAGTGATAGCGTTTATTTAATATAATTTAGCTTTTTAATTTTCTTTCATTTTCCTTTGTCATCTAGTATCAATCACAAACCTTTTCCCGTTCAATATCACCCGATCACTATCGTTTGGTTATTGATCCTGACTCGTTGGGACTTAACGACCCGGAAACACTAAACTCTCTGGACTTAATTGCATTGCGTTCTCAAGCTGTCTGGCTTTTATTACGGTTGACCATTCACAAGTGGTTGACTTGTGTAATAAACCTGACCGTTTGGGAGCTAATCAACACGATACCCCTAGTTATCCCCTCAGAGCATATCCTTTTTGCGGTTCTCGTGATGTTTCGGTTTTCTGGAATATCAATGAATAGCATTGTTTACAATCCACCCCCAAATGTTACACCCAAATCGCCTTAGCCTACCTTGTATGCACTCATCTTTAGTGCATTATTGTTATCATTATTAAACTCTTAGTTCAATTATCTAGTTACTTGCATGGTTGCTAAGTCGAGTCATATCTTTTATATCTGTTTTTGAGACGATTGGGACTCATGGGTTAAAGTAATATTTTATAGAGTAACGGAAAAAACGATAAATTCAAATTCCTTTTGTCTCGTAAGTAAGTACTCCAAGTGTTTTAATCTTTTCAAATCGGGTCAATTAGTGTTAGTGAAATAAAAACTCAAGTGTAGGGATGCTCCTATAAATCTTTTATGTTGATGTTATCATAGAGGATGGTAGAGTAAAAGGTATGCAAAAGAAAAAAAAGTTTGTAAAAAATGAAAAATGAGAAAAACATACTGGCTACCATCCTACTTCTATCTTTATGTTTTCAAGTTTATGTTTGTATTTTGTTTCAAGTTATTTAGTGTTAGTGAGTCGAATCTTGGCTTAGCAACGCCACGCTTTACATGCTTGTAGCATAAGATTTTTGACTTGCCACCACTAAATATCCCTATCCAACAAAACTCTTTACTTCCTACCCTAAGTCTAACGTTACAACCCTTTGTAAAGACCTCTTATATAGTTATTCCTAGGTGCTTACACCAAAGCGGTGGAGGTTTGATCTATTATCAAGCCTATGGTAATCTATGTACTATGACGGTAATGAGTGTTTATCTTCCATTTCCATTCATATTATATTTCATATAAACCCGAGAGATGAGATAATCCAAACACCAATTGTGACATGCTAGTATATAATTTCCGTTCATGTTATGACTATTGTGGCGCTTGTACTTGCTGTAGACTATCTTAAACCAATGCTTCATGCCCCCTAACTTATAAATTGATTGGCCTAAAGCACATATGCTTAAGGACAAGCAAATTTCAAGTGTAGGGATATTTGATAAGGATTTAAAACATACGTTTTTAGGGGGTCATTTAAGCCCTAAATCGACACAATTTATATTCGTTACTACTTAAAATCGTTCCTTTTCACATTTTAGGTCTTTTGGAAGCAAAATGCTGGAATGAAGCATATTTGGACGAAAAGGAGCGAAAACATGAAGAAAATGGCAAAGTCAAGATCAAAGGCCATCCAGCAGACCTGACGGCGTCCCAATCAAAGGGCGACGCCGTCCCTATCTAAGAGTTTTGATCAAATTACACATGACGGCTCAGAACAAATTCTGGTTCTACAACCTGACGACGTCACGCCTAAACTCTGGAAGGCGTCTCCCTTAATTTCCACACCAGATGCCCAAGAACCAATCTCAGACGACGTCCTTCATGAAGACTGACGGCGTCACACATACCAACTGACGTCGTTCCAACGATGACTTGGCCCAGATAAAACCCTAATGACGGCGACCTGACGGCGTCACTAGCAAAAGGTGACGCCGTCGCATTTGTAAATCTATATATAGAATTCGATTTTGCTGTATTTAAAGAGGTAGAACTTTGGAGATCATACCCTAATTCAGTCGTAATCCGACTTGGACAGTATACCCTACTTTACATCATAAGATAAGTTTGTTAATCCATATTATCATTATGTCTACCCCATGTTTAATTGTATGTGTGTATGCTTGCTTGTTTACCATGAGTAGCTAAATTATCCTTGTATTTTCTTAGATCTATGAAACCTAGTTATTAATTATTGTTAGGTCGTCTCTTTTCTTAATTGGTAGACGCTAGAGTAAGGAAAACTGGGATATGGCTTCTTCTTTAATTGTTGCGAGCTTGAACGTCCTAAATAGCAAAAAAGCTTAGGAGTGCACCTAGGCCATTCGCTGTGTTTATTGTGTGAGTTGTAGCTTGTTGATAGTAGAGTATTCGGGGGAGATACCTAGGTACTTGCCAATCCCGGATAGTCTAGAGGAGAGTTACAATTCATAGAATTAGGGAATTAGGCACCCCCTATGACCAAACGGAATACAACGCACCAATTAAGATGATGATGTGACAATTCAACCGACCAATAAAAGATAACTAGAGAGTAAGAACATCTAAGTAAACACATCTTTAATCATCATGCGAGCACATCTACATTAGCATAATCTATCCGTAGTTAATTAGATAAGTAGTTATAAAAGTAGTTAAAATTGGTGAAGTACTACCCCACTCCTATACCCCGAGATATTTACTTGCTTTCAAAATATAAAAAGACTAAAAAATCTCCTCAACCTTACTTTCTCGTCATACATCTCTTTCTAGCATCTCTATTCCCTTAGAGAACGAATCAATTCCACAGGCTTACCCCATACTACACTACAACGATTAGGTACACTTTGCTAGAGGTTGAAAAACTTGCTCGTAGAAAAGGAAGTCTTTTCGACCCGAACCCTTCAGTCGCTTAGCATGGCAAGGGTGCTATTTATAGGCAAGAAACCATGACACCACTACCTACCGACGCACAAGACCGCGTGTTGGGTTCTTTTGTTTTCTTACCAAATAACTAGTTGTTGCCTCTTGCTAAACCTTGATGTGCACTTCATTTTTAACCTTTCCAAAAATACTTCAAAGCCCTAAGAAGGGTTAGGTCAAAACTAACTCATTAGCCATGATTAATTGGGGGTCACATAAGAATTGGTTAGAGAAAAAGGAAGAAAACACCTTATTAACCATCTGAGAAGTGGGAAAATGGTTAATAGGAGGCAAAGATATTTTGTGTGGAGGGAAAGTTAAACAAAGCAATGCAAAGGAGATTTTTGTTCAAAATTCAAATGTTATAATCTTTATTAAGGATTTTTTTTCTAACTTGTGTCCTAGGGCACATGTTAAAGAGGTATTAATACAAATATCGTGTAAAAACTTTATTTCTATTTTAGGGTCTCTCAAAGTTTTGATAATGACAAATATAAATTTATCTGACGTAAAAGTTTACGTAACCAAGTTATTAGTTGCAAGATTATATTCAAGTAAATCACTTGGTATGAATAATGTGATTATAAAGCTCGTCGAATGAAAGAACCCAAGTAAATAAATATTTTTCAAACACACTTAAAACATTTTCAAACACATTTAAAATAAATGTTTTACACAAATTACATTTAATTAAAATAACTAGATATTTTAATTTAAGTAATTCATTAAATAAAAACTATTTTTATTAAACCCTTAGTGCCCAAGTAATTTTAGAAAAATTAATTTTAAATTAATTTTTAGTACAAGGAAGTGAAAAATACACTAGACAAATGAGTGTTAACATACGCTCCGCGATCCGTATTTTATGGATCCGCCAAAAGGCGTTTTTCAGGCAGAAAGCCCACTATAAATAGAGAGTTAATACTTCATTTTTAACTATCATTCTAAGCATTTGTTTTTGTAAATTCTCTCTATCACACTCACTTTCTAGCAATCATTAAACACTCTTTGATCATTCCACTTGCCTCATAACACATTCAAAATGATCCATCGATTTTTATTTTGATCTCAAGTGAAGAATACAAGAAGTATTCTAAGATTACAAGTGTTATAGTAGTTAGTGTGTCATCATATATATTATTGTGTAACCTTGTATATCATTGTTATGTCAACATATTTCACCATCATACACCAAAGTTGGTAGTCATCATCATACACCAACTTAGAGTGATCCATTAGTATTTTAGGCCTTAAAATACGTTGAGTGATAAAGAAGTGAAGTGATGTTGTAAGATTTTCTCCGCCGAAAGGGAGCTTGTTAATATAGTGCTTGAGAACTATCGAGTTGGGTACTCGGGGAGCGGAGTAGGGTGAGGAAGGAAGCTTCGTGCCGAATCAGTATAAATCATTGTGTCTTTGGTTTGTCCTTTCCATTCTACCTTGCATTTATTTATTACTTATGGCTCATATATACTTGTGTGTTGTGTTGATTTCACATCAAGCATACGAATCTAATATTTCATAAAAAGTCTTAAAAATGGTAAAAACTATTCAACCCCATTCTAGTTTTCCACAGAGGGTCCCGTAGCCTGGGTGTCACCCTCTGAATGGTCAGTAAGTGGTTGTGGGGCCCGATGCTGAAAGATAATGGGTACCAATCAGTGGCTGTTGGCCATTCAAATGGTGACACCCAGGTTGTGGGACCTTCTTTAACATGTGCCCATAGAGCGCAAGTTAGAAAAACCCCTTTATTAGTGACACAATTAACTTGTTAACTAATTACTTTGTTGTAACTAAGTTAAGTACTTTGCATGTTTAGTAAATCATTAACCTACAAGAGGAAAGCTAAGTACTCAATGACCTTAACATCTTTGTTCAAAATGGGATAAACCCATTTGGAAATTAGTTAAGTTATAAGTAAAGATTATAACCATTTGTATCTTTTTATTTGATCATTTTATGAAAACACAAACCTTGAGATGTTTATCTTATTTTATAAAATGTTATGAGTAGGCTTTTATAAAAGGATTTGAGTTTGGTTTTATAAAATGTTTTGAGTTGGCTAAGAGGTTTTGATTGGCTTCTTCATCACCACAAGATCACCGAGTTGTTTCTTGTTGTTATTCATAAAGTTAGTTGTGATAGTTATGATCAGTTGGTTCTTCCATTTGTGTTAGGTACCCGATGTTAGCTTTGCAACCGAAAAAGTGTAAACAACGTTGTGAGGTTTCTCCACCGGTTGAAGGAGCTTGTTGACATAGTGCTTAAGAACTCTCGATTTGGGTACTCGAGGAGTGAAGTAGGGCAAGGAAGGTGTACTTGTAGCAGAACCACTATAAATTATTGTGTCACACTTCTATCCTTTTCTCTTTATTATTCTCGTATTTATTTCTTTACATACTAACTTACATACTAACTTGCATTATCTCAACATCCAAAGGTTTCACATATTATCAATCTAAAGTTTTTTAAACTAAATTTAAATCGGTAAAAACTATTCAACCCCCCTTCTAGTTTTATACATTACCCTTATGGCTTATATTATAAATGAACCAAAGAGTTATTCCCTCTTATTTGCCACATTTTAGACAAAGAAGTAAGAGGTGTTCATATGGGATTTCTTCATCCATGAAGAATCCCTAACACATAGTGATTTCTATCAAGTTCTAGCAAGAATTCAAGGGTTTATGGTGGCTTGAATAACCAAGGAGCTTGAAGTGTTCTTATGTAGGTTTCCGCAAATTGAAGGTAAGTGTTCAATTATGTTTTTAACCATGAATTTGATTTAGGGGATTCATGGGGTTAAGCTTAACATGTATTTTACATATGATTTCATGTTTATTAGATAAATTCAAGGTATACAGATTTAGGGTTATACATTTGATGATTTAGGGATTTTTATGTGTTTATGTTAATAAGTATGTTATGATTATTTCATCGATTTGATGGCAGAATTAGAGTGTTTGGCATAGCTCATGGATGATTGCATGATGCTAAATAATTTTCTAGAATTTTAAGTCATGTTAGAAAAATTGTATAACATCGATCGTAGCTTGGATTGAGTCATGGCTTAGGTTTCTGGAAATATACATGTGCTACTACAGTTTTTATGAAGAAAATATTTGCGATTTAGGATGTTAAATGGGTCAAAAATGAGTTTTACTACAACTAGTCAGATTATGAAAAGTGCAGCAAATCAGTTTTAGAAAATTTATATAAAATCAATTGTAGTTCTATTTGAGGCGTGCCATACGTCATTTGAAAGGTATAAGAGTCTACTTTATATGAATTTGGTCTCATGAATTGATTCAAAGTAAAGTCTATCAAAATGGGCGATAAGTAACATGTGACAAATTAGAGTGTTTGGTTTAGTCAAGTGTTATGTTGATTTCAAGTTCATGGAAGTTTAGAACCAAATGGTAGACTTGGTTAGGTTTAGTGCAATTTCATTATGATAGTAGTTCATGTTAATAGCTTATGTGATCATGTCATGTTTATGTGTTTAGATATGTGTTAATAGATTATATGGGCATCTATTATGTATTTGGTACTCACGGCAAGGTCAAGAATAAATAGCTTTCATTTCATGTTCAAGGTGAGTAATGGATAGAGTAGCAAAATTGATAGCATAGTTAAATGTTATGATTATGATTATGAGCCGGGCGAGCTAGATGTAGTTATGTAATGTGTGCTACGAGTAAGTCCGATATAACTATGATAATGTGTGCTACGGGTTAGCCGAATATGCCTATGCTTAAGTGCTCCAGAGATAGCCGGATATTAGCCATGGTACCATTTGCTCAGGTTAGTTGATATTGCTCCGATTGAGCTGGGTACTAGCAAAGTTATAAGTTTGCTCGAATTTAGCCGATATTCTTCTGGAAGAAGCGGATACTAGAAATGCCAATGTTTGCTCGGGTGTAGCCGTTAGTTCTCCAAGGATAGCGAGATATTAGCCAAGATATCAATTGCTCGAGCCAATACTAGTACATGTTATGTTTACGTTTCAATTTATAGTTATGCTCTATTATCTCACTAAGCCTTGTGTTTATCATTGCTAGTTCATGTTTTTATGTAGGTTCAATATAAGATCAAGCAAGATGTTAAATGGGGCATAGCAGATCGCGAGTTAGGTAATGAGCTTCTCATCACCATCTCATGTTATATATATGGAATGCCCCAAAGCAAGTTTCATTTCCGGTAGCAAGTTTTTTAAACCAATGTCATGTATTTAGCTAGTTACAAGTATTAAAAGGGTGTTTGGAACAAGCCTCCTCTATTAGAAAATGATGTTTTCGCTAGCTTAAAAATATATTCGATGCCTTGATATGTTATACATATGTTCAATATTCAGTTGGTTAAATTGTATAACTTTTATTGCGTCAAAACTAGAGCTTATGGCAAAACATGTTTTCGGACCGGTGGTGTGACAACCGATAATTTCGAGTTAACATTTATTCATGAACCGAAGATTATATTCTAAACAATTAAATAATAGAATTTACTCATAACCATTAGGTTATCCCACATAACGAGAACTATCTTTGGATGTTTATGTCACGAGCTACCACACTAAACTAAGGTTTAGTCTACACTAAGAAAGTACATTAGCATTCTCATAATCATTTTTTTGGTGATCATAAACATTTAAAATCATTGTCTACATAGTATTCTTTCTTGTATTACTTTACATGTAAGCATGTACAACATACTCAACACAATTCACCACCTTTACCAATACCCTAAAAATACTTACACACTTTCAAAATCACTCATTTCCATCCCCTTTTGTGTAGTAAAACCAGCCCCTCTCTTTTTGTACAAGACTAGTCACCAACTATTGTGCTAACATGTACTTAAACCTACCATATGACACATTAGGTGAAGACTTGAACCCTTACACTTTCCTTTGAGTTAAACACCATCAAAAACCTCCTTGACACTCAAAACCCTCGAAATAATCATCCCCATACTACGCATGTCTCTTGTGTCATATTTGGTCTCTAGGTACCTTCCTAAACTAACCAAACAAGTCATCACTTAGTTGATCCAAGTAACTAGCTAGTTACTTCACACTTTGCCCTATAAATAGAACATTTATTCCTCTCATTTAACACACAAAAATACTTACTTTCCTCTCATATCTCAGTTGGTCATAAGGTATAAACAACAAGATCCAAAGGTTATCAAGGATAGCAAAGGTGTTGGTAACATATTTCTAGGGTTTTATAGCATTCGGGTTGGTATAAGTTCACTTCCCGACCATCATACTCATCATTATTTTGTGTAAGTGTCCTACGAAACTTATTTTACTCTTAGTTAACATGTCATGCATTGTTTTCATATCACCCTATTAGATATGTTGTGTTAAAAGTTGATTTAAACAATGTTACGAAACTAGGGTTTGCTGATCAGAAATTAGGGTGACTTGTGAACGAGTTTTAACTATGATACTAAACCCTTTTAGTAAATCTATTTTAGCCACAAGATACCATAATTTCTTAAGAATATTTTAAGCTATGAATCGTGCATTTTGAATGTGGTTTGGTATCCCACAACGAATTTATGCAAACAAGTGTCTAACAAGTATAAATGTCGGTACACGTGTCTTATAACATCAGTTTGAAGGCCTTAAACTTTGAGTCACATAATGCAATTATATGGGTTATAAGCGTAATACATAGATCTTACTTTCATAAGTGAAATTTTCAAAATTTAATAAGAAATGAGGAAGTTATGGCCTTTCAAACTCGGGTCAAGTTTTACGGTAGAAGTCGTCTTTTAACTAAATAAAAAAGCCATGTTTCACTATTTTTCATAAATAATTTTCTTGTAAAACTTTATAAAACCTCAACACAAGTTTATATGGGTGATGTAACTTCTCAAAACTCATATGCATATAGATCATATCATTGTGACCTTAGACGTCTTATTGATTTAGGTCGCGGTTAGGTCACACCGTTTACAACAAGCTTGCTTACTTTACTATCGTTACCACCACTTGTGAGGTGAGTTTCATAGCCCCTACTTTACTTGTTTGATACTCGTTTTGAACTACTTTGGGGTGAGAATACATGCTCAATTATTTTCTTATGGACACAAGTACTTAAAACATTTACGTATTGCCTAAGTTACCCATCTTACCACTAAGTCTCCATTATCATGAACTGTTAGTTATGGAGTAAGCACGAATGTTGTGAATAGATCTATTGGGTTGACACCCCCATCCGGGTTTGTAGCGCTTACTTGACCGTATTGTCAAACAGACGCATTTCATTTGAAGAACTATAGGTGTTACCGGGGCAACAAACTTAACCGTTAAGGCTTCGATGCCATGAGCTTAGTGCAATACTAATACTTTCCATGATATTGTATGTGTTACAATAGTCACTAAAATCTTATGGTCCATGCTACTTATTACTTAACGTTAAACCTATGAACTTACCAACTTTATGTTGACCCGTTTTAGCATGTTATTCTTAGGTTCTTAGACGCATGTACATGGATAACATTTGGAGCATCATACCAGAGTCACATTTTTAGGCCTCATTTCATCGGTGATTTCTTTGTATTACTAATAACATTTGGTTATGTATAAAAATCTCTTTCATTTATGTTGTGAACTCTAAACTTTTGTCCTTTTGTTAAAACTTTATTGATGTATCAAACGTCTATTTCAAACAACTCATATAGAGGTCGTTCAATATGACTTATGTTTCATGAAAGTTATGCCCCACTGTCTTCCGTTGCGATTTGAGGGTGTTACAAGTAGTACAGACCCTTTTTGGATCCGTGAGTCAGATCAGCATAAAAAAAATTGAGTCCGGACGTTTCACTCGTGCGATGGATATTTCCCAATAAGTTCATTAAATCCTTCGTAAACCAACGACTCTATTGTGACAATCGATATACTTCGATATATTATCACGTATGTGGAGACAAAAAAATAAGAATTTTTATTTAGAACATGGTTTAAGGGATGATCGTTGTTATCGATTATTATCGTTTTGAGCTTTCATTTATTATAATTATCGTTTTGTTATTGATTATTATCGTTTTTTTATACGGTTTAAGCGGATGATATTCATCATAATATATAAGATCTTGATTAATTTTGATAAAATAACAAAACATGCCTATGTTATAGATAGGGTTAAGAGGATGATCTACATTAAAACATGACATACAATAACCTAATATAACATAAATTTATAAAAGGAGACAACCTAAAATAAATCTCCTAAAAATTACAAGTCCATCAACTCTTCTATGCACTTTAGATCTTCATACTTCCTTGATAAGCATGAGAGATATGTGGCTTTCCTTCTCTTGAAGCATATGCAATTGAGCCTGAGGTTAAACTTAAAATTAGGAAGATCAAGAGGACGAAGACTATGGATTCGACCATCTATCAGCGTGAAGTGATTAAGACTTATGCTGAAAACATTGTGTAGCGTTGAAAGGCACGAGTGCCATGTATGTAAGAAAAAAAAGTACAAATGTTAGTCATGAAAAATTACAAATGTTAGTCATGGATGAAGTGTTGAGGGGAGTAAGGTTAGTGTTTAATATAAAGAGGGAAATTTAATGCCGCGTAATACTCACGTAACAACATTCAATTTTGAATTTTCATCGACGATATCGCAGTATATCGCATGTGTGACGAGATTGACGTGATAATTTACTTAGATACCATAGCAAGTGGATGGGGAAAACTTAAATATATTATCATATCGCAGTTATCGCGGAGAGTCACCACGGTATCGCAGAAGTTCATGGTTATCGACTTCATTTTGCGTTTTCACAATACAACTCGAAACTATGACGAAATTAATCTTAAATTAAAGAGGAAAGTATTATGAATTGACCGACATGATTTTTAAAACGTAAAATGTAACAAAATTAGAGATGTCAAGGCTTTAATGAATTCTGAGAGTGTAAAAGTAAGAAAGACACTACAAAATTACAATAGCTTTTTAGTAATTTTTTTACAAAAGCATGAAAACTCTTGAAACTATTCATCAAATTTCCTTTTAATTTCCTTATTCTTTTATAAAAATATGAAAACTCAATTTTTTTAAGAAAATGTGTATAAAGATCACCTTTCATTAAATTTCCATTTTAATTTCCTTATTTCTTTTTTAAAAGACTATTCATTTTGAGCCGGTAAAAGAAATGCCTTTTAATCATACTAAATAATGTTTGTCTGAATGTCATTTCACGCATATATATTCCATGGTACTGTACAGTGTACAGAATATCATAGCGAATTTATCAATCTTAGAGGAAGGACTTTAAATCATTTTTTGTAGGCCATGATAGCAATTATATCACCCGACCCCAATGCAGGAAGTTGCTTTCAAACGTCACTGTGATAAAAAGGATACGAACCTACTTCTTATGATTATTTATCATTTGTTTAATTGAAAATTTATTGTGCTACCGTTTTGTTTAAGAGAATTTAACACATGGTCTGAAAAATAGACTTCGTATTAAGAAGAAATTTAAGAGTGAATAGTCTCTAGTTACTGCGGGACTGCTTTAATACTTACAATTCATGTTATTTGAAAATTAAACAAGCCAAAAATATGACTTAAAATACAACGAGTAGACAACTAGCTATTTTTTAGAATACACAAAACTCGTACTCTTAAACGAAATGGATTTTATTATGACATAAAAACTTGTAATAAAAGCCGAAACATTTGGATCAAAAACGTCTTGAGGCTACGGTTATAAACGAGTCAAGTTGTTCCTAAGATTAGAGGTGTAAAAGTTTGTACGAGATACACAAACTCGAGCCTAATTCTTGACTCGTTTAATAAACGAGAATGAGCACAAGCTTTATGCTTGAAACCCATTTAGGCTCGCGAACATCAACGAACATTAAGAGCTATACATTTGTATATGTAGCTATGTATATAACAAACAAGCTCAAAACAAATAAACGAGTTCATGACAAATGTGCTTAACAACCGAACTTGAGTCGAGTTCTATGTCATTTTCCTCCATCAAATAAAAGAGTCAAACTGATACACCCTGTTAAGGGTTGTATCGGGATAAGGTACCACTTCAAGCGTGTGCGAGCTCTTTAAAAAATTGAAAGAAAGAACTAGAAAATTATTGATCTTAAACTTGATTAAATGATAAACTAAAATATTACAAAGAGTATTTATAAGACAAGGTAAAACCCTAATAGCTAAATGAGCCATGGGCTCGAGCCAGGCGTATCATTCCTCACTCCTTCAAAATCACCTTGCCCTCAAGGTGTTGTCTTCAAAAGTTTTCTTAATTCTGGATTCCATGATCTTCTTTGAATTGCAGCCTCTATCGTTTTCTTCTTCACATAACACAACACCCTTCTTCCATCTCTTGTTGCCCTACGACTCTTCTCGCGATATACCCACTTCAAACAAACAACCAAACTCTTGCCGGAAACATCTCTACCCTCCAACATCTTAATCACAAACTCCTTGATTAAACCCAAATTTATTTCATCTATACTATCATCAAATATACCACCTTCATCCTTAAGTAGCGATATCATTCGACTCATTTTCGCCAACCCTACACGCTTCACCACCACCCACAACAACATCTACCACACTTTCTTTATTTTTGAAAATTAAGCTAAACTCACTACGAACTTCCATGCTTTCCACATTACTCTCACCAATAAACATCGTTTATAACGCTACTAACCTCAACAACACCAATATCTTCATTAGCATCTAAGAACTCTTTAATCATATATGGAACTTCTTCACTTGGCCATGATAGAACAATATCTATTTTCTCTTCAATGTTTAGCTTTTTCCTTGCAATTATCTCAAAACGAGCCTCCATTATACGGGCTATGGAACAGGCTTCTCCAAAAGTTGTTGGCGCTAACCTTAAGAGTGCACATTGTAAAAGCAGTTTAAGTCCCGAGATATAAATGGATTTAAGTAAAGATTTTGAGATCCCCGTTACTTGATTTATAAGAATCTTAATCATTCTCGTATTCTGCCTTCGTACCCATTTGCGAAATCTTAAATAGTGCATATTCCAGTCTCGATCACATCCGCTCGAAGCCATTAACATTAACTCAAAAAAAAAAAAAAAAAAAAAAAAACAATTTTTCAATGAAAAACAAAACAAAACAATTTTTTTCGATGAACAAGAACTCAGAACGAACAATTCGCGTGAATAATGATCGATGAACATTATCGTGAATAGTGTCGTGAACAGTGATCTTTATTTTTATTATTATTTTCTTTAATTGGAATCCTAATCAAAAACCCTCTCAATAAAAGCACCAGTTGATACGATCCTGTTAGGGGTTGTATCGGGATAAGGCACCATTTCAAGCGTGTGCGAGCTCCTTAAGAAATAGAAGAGAAGAACTAGAGAATTATTGATCTTAAACTTGATTGAATGATAAACTAAAATATTACAAAGAGTATTTATAAGATAAGGTAAAACCCTAATAGCTAAATGAGCTATGAGCTCGAGCCCAGGCATATCATTAAGCGTGTTAGAGGTTGTATTGGGATACGACCCTGTTAGCGGTTGTATCTCAACGAGAGCACCAATTGATACGACCCTGTTAGTGGTTATATCGAGATAAAACACCACTTCAAACGTGTGCGAGCTCCTTAAAAAATAGAATGGAATAACTAGAGAATTATTGGTCTTAAACTTAATTGAATAATAAACTAAAATATTACAAAGAGTATTTATAAAAAGATAAAACTACAATAATTTAAATGAGCCATGGGCTCGAGCCTAAACGTATCACAAACCCAAACTTGTAGTTGAACTCAAGATAAAAGGATAAGCTAGGCTCGAACCAAACCTAGCTCAAACTTGAGCTTTAAAACTCTTCGATTTGACATGCTCGTGTTAGATAGTGATAAACCCGCTTGATAACTTTATCGATAACCATTATTTATAATGGTAAAACCCCACTTCCAAAACCCACAAACCCAGCCAGCCTAATCATCCACTAATATCTCAGCTCGAAATGCCGAAATCGCGAAGCTCAAACCGAGTAAGAAACTAAGAAAGCAAAATAAAACGGATAAACCAAAGATCCCAAACTATTAGTCTCCTTAATAAGAACCCTAGATTCGACACAAACAAAAGTCGCCTCGGAATTAATACCATGGATTCGACACCAACAAAAGTCGCCCCTTGAATTGATACCCTAGATTCGACACCAAAAAATCGCCTTTAATCGACACCTGATTCGACACAAAAAAATAAAAATAAAATAAAATAAATAACTAAGGATGAGTATGAATATTCTACGGATTCTCGCCAAAGACTGCCTTCATCATCTATGTTTCACTATCCCACAATTGGTTCACCATGAAACGAATGAAACTTGGCGCCTCCTCTTGAACGAATTGTCGATTTGCAGATTTTTTTTTTTTAATCGATAATCGAGGTTAGGGTGACTGACGCATGCATGGGAGGCTCGACATACCAAACCTCGAGCTCAAACTTGAGCTTTAAAACTTTATTCGATTTGACATGCTCGAACTCATTTACACGCAAAGAAAGACTGATTAGATGTTTTATGATTAACAAGTTTCTAGACATAGCTTAATAGCTTATAACACTTTTAGTAATTATTTAAGAAAAATAAATATATATTTGTATATCTTTTACGTAAAAGAAAAGAAGAAATTATGCACATAATTAATTTCATCTTCGAAGCCAGCTAAGAGAATTTGGAGGTACTGGAGACAGATGTTGATCGGGCGTGGGTCGGGTCAATAATTACAGTATATTGTGCCCCATGTGTCGTTAAAACTAAAAAAATGTCACTTATTTATTCAAATAGCCTTGTAAAATTACATCGATCTAAAGTTCTCAATCAACACATCATAAATGCATTGATTAAAGTAAAGAATTGCTATACAAATATCTACTTTTACAAATACTAAGATGTTACCTAAACTCAAAAGATACAAATACGCGATATCTTGATGTGTCTTACACTATTACAAAAACCAACAAAATATGTAACTCATTACCGGATATATATATATTAAAGCATATCAGGACGAAGTTTGAAGTAAAATTTTGTTCCCACTCTTTATGTATGATTTTGTGGAAAACTTTTTATTTTTTATTTGCATGGTATATGCGTGTTGCGGTGACATGTATCATGTAATTAAAAAATTTCGTGAGCAAATGCTTTTTGGTTACACTTATTTCTAACGCCAATAACTTTTATTGATGTAGGAGAATTAATTATAAACGTGACCAATTAAAATTAGTGGACTATCCAGCTTTTAAAAAGTTTTATGATTTAATAGTAAGTTATTCATAGACCTAAGAAGCTCTCATTCGTAACGCGCTAACGCTTGTTTAGTTAAGCATTAACTTGGCAATTCTTGGCGTTATAAGGATGGGCGAAGAACAACCACGGCGTTACTCCCCGTTATCCATGCTTAGCGTTAAAGGCGAAAAAAAAAAAAAAAAAAAAATTCAAAATTTTCAAAACTAGTCCTCTAACGGCTAATAGCGGTTAACTTTAAAAAAATTCATTTTTAGTCCCTAACGGCTAGAATTGATAAAAAAAAAAAAAAAAAAAAATCAAAAACCTTTTTACCACTATAAATACACAATCAAAACACCATTTTATTCACACTTTCACTTCAAATCCTCTCAATACCGATCTATCAACTTCAATTAAGCGCAAAAAAACTATGCCGGGAGGCGGCGGCGATCTTTCTTCAATCTTCTCGATGATGGGTGGAATCCTCGAGCCGGGTTCATCATCTAACTTTCGAATCTTGGTTCATCTTCAAACCCCAACCCATTGGGCTTATCAGCGAAGAAATGTGGAAACAACAACAAACATTCTTTGTTTTGGCAACAACAAAACCAACAAAACACCTTAAACTCCAACTTTCAAAACCTTCAATTCACACGGTCGCAGCAATCCTGGCTGAAACACAAGATGTTCTTGAGACACCCGCATCTCCACGAAAAAGGAAAAGGTCGTGTTTAGCGAAAATCCAAAAATCCAAAGACCGAGCCGAACCAATTGATTCCGATGAGGAGGTTGTCGTTACCAATCGTTGGAATTCGGAGGAAGCATTACTTGCAATGTGTTACATACCATTGTTCGGAGGATCAAAAGTTGGAAAGTGCCAACCTAGAGATACGTTTTGGTATCGAATGGAAATGAGTTCAATAGACTCGACTTTCAGCGGCGCACAAGGACATGATGTCAAGCAAATGGACAACGTTGAGCAGGATATGCACAAAGTTCAACTCTTGTTACGTGCGTGCGCAGGATCAACGAAGCGGTGAAAGTGAGGTGGATGTGATGAAACGGGCAAAGCAATGGTATCGTGAGGAAAGCGAGAGGACCTTGTTTGGTCTCGATGGCGCTTGGGATGTTTTGCGTCATTATAAGAAATGGAGGCAGGAACCGGTTGATTTAACGCGAAGTCCCAAGCCAAACAAACGAGGCTTTGTTTGGTAATGATGAACAACCACGGCCCATGGGAAAGAGCGTGCTACCAAGAAAGCACGATCAGAGACTACAACAAGTCTTGGGGAACAAACCTTTGGAGGAGCAGGCTCGTCGGCTTATTTCTGAAACTATGGCAAGCGAGTTTCGTATCAAGCGAAAGCCTCCGGCGGCGTGTCGGGCCTTGAGGAAGAGATCTCACATTAACAAGGTTGGAAGAGATCAAGTTTTTGATGGCGCCTCTTGTGGGCAAGATCGAATGGTCGTGCGGTGGATCAATGACGAAAAAGATCGAATCATCGCAAAATATAACTTGAAACCTCGTCAGTAGATCGTATTTCCTTTAATTTGTTGTAGCGTTTTATTTGAAGTGTGTTTTTTTTTTCATTTCGTTGTATTTTTATTATTATTATCTCGTATTGTAATATGGTTTAAGTTTTAATGAAATGTTTGTTTTAGTTTAATAAATGAAATGTTTGTTTTAGTTTAGGGGTTGAAATTGAAAATTTAAAATATTAGTGGTGTTATGGTGTTATTGGGATGTTATGGATGGGAGTGTTTTTGGGGATGTTAATGTTTAATGTTAAAAAATTTGTGTGGTACGTGACGCGGTGTTATTGGTGTTATGGTATTATGGATAGAGTCTTCTAAGTATACAAGTTAAAATAAAATTTGGATTTAAATATGGCTATGTAGACCAGTAGATATGAACATATATGACTCTAAGGTCAACTGTTTTTCTTCTTCTTTATTTATTATTATTATTATTTTTTTGATAATCATAATTTATGATCTTTTAGCTAATTAATTCAGGGTTTAACCCATGCGTCATGACTTCAAGGGTAAAAGCCTCTATTTTTAGGAGATTGGCGTGGCCAACAGGTTGTTTGCACCAACATTAAACTTGAGACCTCACACTTATTAAGGTTAAGCTGTTATGGACGCTAAAACTATCAACTCTACATCGATGTCGCGTCGTTATTTAGCATCGTCAAACCTATCGGCTAAGCAGTGTAATGGTCACTACTAATACCGATATATATGATAACTCGCTTTATCTGAACATCACGCGATATCGCTCACAAATACACACACAAAGGTGGAAAACAGTTTAGTGGTGCAAACCAGCAAACAGTGCAAAAAAATAAGAGTGGCGCGTGATAGGTGGCTATCGGTGTCGACCACCACCATAACACCGGTCTGCGATCTAAACTACTCTATATTCAATCAATTGTCATCTCTTTGCTATTCACGCATTCACAAACAAACCAATACCAACTGATTCTATCCCATTTTACTGAATTTAATATTTAAATTCACTAATCTTTCTAAAATATATATTTATAATAGGCCTAACAAAAGTTTGGTGTAGAATGATAAATATAGAAGTGATGGTGAAAGTGATGAAAGGTACTTTAGAAGACAAGCCATTACAAACTTTGCCTAATTCTTATCTGTTTCAGTTAGACATCTATCATCATAATAAAGGGTCTTTACCCTTTTCCTTTCTCTAACTTCAACTAAAAAAAAATATTAACACAAAATGTGTTATATACCTCTCGTACACACGTGTGTAAATGCAACACAAGCGTAAAGAATCATTAGCTCAATAACTTCCACGGTAAAACTTAGTGTTTACTTTTAACTTAATGAGTGAGCTCAATTTTTAATTTATCTTAATGAGAAGGTTTATCAAAACTTATTTCTCAATTAAATAGCTAATCTACACTACATTATAATGTATTTAAAACTTCTTATAAAAGAAAGTCTTAAAAATATAAGCCTCTGGCATATTCTTATAATAAGTAATTCATATAATTAAGAAATGAAGAATATTATGACAATGACTTTAATGCATAATTTTCAAACGTACGTGAAGAAAGCATATCGTACACCACTTTAATGCAAAAACAATTAATACGGTCAATTAATTAAGCGATCAATAAATCTGATTAATACATTATTAAAACACCCTAACATAATAAATACAAATTATCAAGCATATTATACAATAAATTAAACACATTTTACATTAAATGTCATTGTCTGAATAATCTCAGTTCAGGAGCAGGCGGCAGTGAAATGAACTTTGAGCCTGAATAGGTGAGGTAAAGCAGACTCGAGCCGAATGAGCGAAAATTTTGAAATCAGTAAATTTATTGTCAAAAAGCATAATAAACTAAAATCATGATTCGGCAAAATTTTTATTTGAGGTTTTCTTCTTGTAGCTTGCGGGTGCCTGCGTTAAATGTCATTATCTGAATAATAAAGCGCGTTATCTGAATATTAAAGCCGAGCAGACAGCGGAAAAATGGGCTTGAGGCCGAACGAGCCACGAGCCAAACAGGCTCGAGCCCGAACAGGCGTGGGCCAAACGAGCTCGAGCCCGAACGGGCATGGACTAAATGAAATTCTTGATATCCGTAAATTTATCGTCAAAAAGAACATAATAAACTAAAATAAATAATTCACCAGAAAAATTTATTTGGGATCTGCATGCATGACATGCGGATCTCCTGCTAGTATAACAATATAGCGGCTTAAATTAGTAAACAAGTCCTTACTAAGCTAGTACACCTTGAAATTTAATTATAGAAACTTACAAAAATATGGGACGGATTCATATATATATATATATATATATATATATATATATATATATATATATATATATATATATATATATATATATATATATATATAAGAGGAGCGTGCTAAACTTGGCGTCCCATAACTTAGCGTCATATTTCCACCTAAGAACACATGCCACCTAGCGTCTTTTGGCATTTATAAATAAATTTGAACTTTTTTTCCAAAAATTCATAAGTTGGATTCGAACCCGGTTGGTGAATATGTTTTACATACATCTTACCATTACACCAACACATTATTTGGAATTTAATTTGCAACTTATTATCTATAAAGGTAAGTTGAAAAACACGGAATAAGAAGAAAAACACAGCCACATGACTTAAACCTCTATTCAATCACTACCCTTCCTAAAAACCCAAAACCCTAAATCGACAACCACGCTCTCCACTTTAATCATAATAACATCTTCTTTTGTTTTTATTCTGGTACCTAAAAAGCCAAGTACCACATTAAAGCGGAGAATCACAAAAAACAACCTAATACAAAGGTAATTTTATGGGGTTTTTGTTTCTCATCTTTATATTAAATTATATAATTCTTAAGATTAGTGGATCCATTTAATAGGAAAGCTTTCTTTCTACAAAGATTCTAGACATATAAACTTGATTTTACATGAATGAATTAGCAAAAGCCCTTTCAATGACCCAAAGTACGATTTTTATGTCTATTTCCTTGATTTTGTTTGTAATTGACATAGTGTTTTTATTTGTAATTTGATTTTTTTTTGGAATGCAGGAAGAAAGGTGAACTCTGTAAACCGAGGGTTGATAATCACAAATCTAATGAGATACTCTTTGAACCTCATGAGTAAGGGTGTGCATGAATGCTTTAGGACAAAACTATTTCAATTTGTTTAGTTTTGCTACATTGAAGCAACTATATTTTTTTTTTTTTTTGACATTTGGTATTTTACTCAGGTTGTAGGTTTGGGTTGTTCAAATTTGTAAGGTATTTTATCATTATGTTTTCTTATTTTTGTTTTGAAAGATGATTTTGAGTTATGGAGGTCAATTTTTATATATGCTACATTTTGTTTCCTTACATTTCGAGTCGGAAGATCGGTGGAAACATGGGCCATATGTATTGTGTGGGTTAAGAAGCTAACGAGTGCATGTCTGACCCATGTTTCGATCTTTGTTTAACTTCTTTATAGCGTGGGTCGATGTTCATGTGTTTGGTATTCTCTTTCACGATCTAATGTGCATTTCTCCTTTTGTTTTGTTTATTTTATTTGACATTGGTATGTGACAAATCTGAGATCTTGACATTTTGTTTGTTGGCTGACTCCTGCGTGTCGGGTAAATGTCGCATATTTCGTCTTGTATTTGTCGCTTATTATTTTGCTTTTCGGTTTTGTGTTCAAGCTCATACCTCATATAGTGTATTTTTATTTGTCTATGTTAGCAGGCTTCTACACGATTTTGTAAGCGAAAACATTGTCACGATCTACCATTCAAGCTCGGCTCTGCGTCGATGGTAACCACCGCCTACTACCGAGTCTCATCACTTTGGGTTTATCACAATATCGGTGATCGATATTAAGTTTACTTTTGGTTTCTAATTCATGTTTCATAAATGAGTATAATGAACCTATATGTTGTTTCGTTTAGCATCGTTCTTGACCTCAAATATTTCTTAGCAAAAGACAATCAATCGGTTTACGGGCGGACAAGGTATCTGATTCATTTTTGATTAAGCGGTTATCGGATAATGATTTCATTTGCACCTTTGGATTTTCTTTTTCTATTGGAGATACCCATCGTGTTTTCTTCATTGCGGGTCCCCGGAGCAACATATGTTCAAATGGGAAATTGTGATCGACCCAACTCTCCATATTAATGGTACATCGATCGGAACTATTGTTGCTCACGAAATAGAAGATTCAAATGGTCAATCTCACTAGCGGTTGCCTGTAATGTCTCGATCGACTTTCATTTTGAGAATGACCATCGTGGCTAAACTAATCGCAAGTGAAGTCTCACAATGAGAACATTTAACGTCGCATGGTGAGTAGTATTGTATCGTATTTATGTGCATAAATTCGTTCGTGTTTTTATGTAAACTTTTTTGTTCTCGATTTATAAATGTTCCTTTCTATAAGCGACTTTGGACGGTAATGTTATGCAGATGCACCTTTAAAAGGACCAGGAAAGTATAAAGAAAGTCTACATATGGGGCGACAAATGATCGGCATGGTGTCATAGGATGGCTCACACGATGATATGCGTTTCGAGGTAACCACATTGGATACATATTTTGTGCGACCAATTTTCTTCATATTTCTTTGTGAAGTTTTTTCTTTCAAAATATCCTTTTGAATCATTTTTGAATGTTGTGACTTATGGCGGGCTAATTTTATTGAGGTATATCTAATGGGTCATAATTCATACGGGTGTATATTATAGATTCTTTTACAATGGATTATTAGTATGGCGAAAGACTTTTACGAGCTTTGTTCCTTTTCCTTGCACATCATGTCGATGATTCAAATAGGCAAGAGACCTCCCAACATCTAAGCAAGTTTTTTTCCCTTTCTTTCATTGGCTCTATTTACTTATTTATGCTCATTTGTCTAGGAAATCAATGATATGCAACCAAATCTGACCGATTATGTATCAATTCCTCGCAGCACCCAAAATTGTGGTTTATACTCTACAATTTGATATGTAGTTTACTTGATATAAATAAAAATGTATCGAACACGTCGTAACTCTTAAAGCGACCACTTTTCTTCCTACCACTTAGGCTTAGGAGGTTGCAGTTAGATGGTAGTTCGACTATCCTCGAAAAGCGACAGGTATAATTCCTAAAGTCAAGATAATGGTTCCGGACCAGCGTTCATCTATCGGTCAAAGGGAAGGTTTCACCTATGTGGCAACAAAAGAAATGCAGTGACTAAACAAGAACACGAAGAGAACAAAGTATGGTATCTGGCGGGAGCGATGAAGCGACCTATACAATACTCTTCATAGGTCCCACTTCATACACCTCAATAGGAATAGAAAAGTAACAATTGCTATTAGGGAACCCAAAATGTCATCATATGATCTTAACAGTAAAATGTCCATCACCAGTTGATATGACAATTAGATACCTCTCAAGTTAATGCATTTGGTCATTGTGATCTGTAGGTGGGAGAAAGTACGACTAGATAGCAAATATTGCTCTGCATAAGGTTTTGTAGGTACAACAAATTAGGGTTGGGTAACTGTAACTCACTTTAGGGGTAATTTCTCATTGTCAATAATGTTTCTCCGATCAATGCAATTGAGGTAAAACTCTATTTTTTCTGGACCATGTTCATATGTGTAGTCGAAGTCATTGCATAGTGGTTGAATGACTTTATGTGAATCTTGATTGAGTTTGATTAATTATATAGCTTTTTTTTATTCACAATTATAATGTTTGTTGGGTGTAATATGTATGCACTTTTAGGGGTGTTTGGTTTACATTGTTAAAATGAATATGTAATTTGAATAGGAAAATCGATTTAGCATAGAAAGGAAGGACAATATAGGCTACGGGAGCTTATGCATTAAAAAAAAATCCTCGCTTAGCACCCAGACTGCGGTTTCTACTCTTCATTTGATCGTAGTTTACTCGATATTATTAAAAAATTGAACACATACACGACTCTTAAAATAATCACTTTTCTTCCTACCACTTAGGCTTAGGAGGTTGCAGTTAGAGGTATCTATTCCGTATATGAATAAATACCATGCAATTTATTTGTTCTTATCTTGTACTTTCGATTGTTCTTTTCCATTTGGTGATGTGCTAAGGATTGCTTAATCGGTTAAGAGTGACTAAAGGGGTATCTTTGTTTGAATTTTGCGATGAATTACGAATGTCACATACTCCATTCCATCCCATGTTCATATATCCTTTGAGTGCCACCAATTGATCTCGAATAGGCATGAATCCATGACATCTAGAAAAAGCCCACTTTGTCGGTTTGTCACTTTATTTCATTTCACGTGACACTAGGCACATTTGTAGGAGGATATATCATTCTCATTTTATCCCATTCCATCGTGGAATTGAATGGACATTCTGTGAGAATCAAGTTTTTATTAATATAATTTTTAATAAGCGCAAATCATGTTTTTAAAATATCAATCAGTTTACTAGCGATTCTCAACAAAACTAAATGATATATTTTTTGTAGTATAATTTGAGGTTTTGGGAACTTCTATTATGCTTAATATGTAATATTTGCACATAGAGTATTGATCACTTCAATGATAATCTTTAAAGCAGATATAATTATGTACTATCTCTATAGTCCATACCTATATAAGTATATATAAGATCACAAATTTCATGATTTGCTTAATAGGTCAAGGAAAAGAAGATACAACTATTTCTTAAAACAACCTCGGAAGGACGACAAAAATCTAAGCAGGCGTTTTGAAGGCGAGTTAGAGCGAAAGGCTTAACAAAGAAGAAGAACGAGGCATGTATGTTTTCTTTATGAATATCTAGGTTTTGTTTCTTCATACTTCATAATCGGAGAAGATGTGTTGAATATAAATTTTCTTTACGATTTTGTAGTGAGAACCCGAGCTTTACTTGGAACAATTGCGGGTCAAATACAAAGATCTTTAGAGAAAGTTGACCATCGAAAGCGACAAAAGACAAATGGAAACAATGGCAATGAAAACAACAATGTGCGGAGGTGTAGGTCGGGGAGGCGAATCTTGCCCAAAGGAAAGGATCGTCTCTTGGCAGCTGCTGACGTTTGACGAGAGAAAGGTGAGGATACATTTGGAATTAAAGATGAAGATTGGCGGTTGTATAAAAAATGAGCAAAGACAATGATGGCGAGAATGAAGGACCCAATGAGGATGAGACGGAGCTGGCTCGAGTTGCTTCTAAACTCTGGGTTAGTTTGCTTTACTGGGTTATTCACTTTTTGTATAAGGAATACCAATTAACTTTATTCATCTATTGTATCTTTTGATTGTACATCTGAGCCACTAAAAGATGGCTTTTTGTTCCTGTTAGGTAACAAAAAAAAAATAAAGGACAGTCTTCCAAAAATGATCTCTCTTAGAGATGTGTGATTTTCACTTAAGAAACCAATCGTTTAAATAGCCTCTTTATAATGTATTGTATAAACATTACCTTTTTTGGATTACTAAATTCAATTTCAGAATATTTTTATATGCCTATTTCTAAAACCAAAGGTGACAAACAGGTGTGGAAAATAAAAGTAATAGCCGATTTTATTTATTCGATTTGGTATAAACTTGACCCGAAAAGTCTAATGTTTTACCCTTAGGTGTCGTGTATATGTATATGAGCACCACTCTAACCTCCTATCACGGACACAAAGCCTAGCGAAGTAATAGAGATCGGTTTTGATGAAGACGGATGGATGGACATGGATGCTTTAAAATTGCAAGCTGCGGTTTACGAACCCTCACGCCCAATGCTCGGTTCTTTCTCTCGCATGTAATCTTACATCCTTTGGAATTTGTTTTGATACACGTTCTCTGTCTCGATTGCTTCACAGTTTGGAGCTTTGTGTATGCTTTGATTTTCGACAAGGTACATCAGTTAAGTCTTTAGATTGTTTTCATATTTATACCTTGTCATATACATGAGACTAATTACTCTATTGTTGAGTAACTTAAAGTGTTCCATACGTAGATATATACATAATATCAACTGTTATTGATGGCTATGATGCCATTACCTTGAGTCCACACAAGTTTCTTGGAGGGACTGGATCATCGAGAATTCTTCTCATGAAAAGGCCATATCTGGTGAAATATTTCCCCTTCAACATGTGGTGGTGGGATTGTTGATTATGTCAATTTCTTCACTCTTTAGTAAGGCGTGAGACTAAAGGAGGCAAGATGGGTGGGTTGGACAAGTTGGCTAACGGTCAAATGGGTAATTATTTAGAGCCCAGATCAAAATGGGCGGGTTTGATCCACCAACACCTTTGTTCAATTTTAATAAATTTTATAGATGATGAATGTTGATCATGATTACAATATATAACAATTTCTTAATCTTAAATAAAACACTTCATATACTACGTATTTATTAAGGGTTAATATATGACCTGGTTGAGATATGAAGATACCCGTTAATAAGTAATGATGTAAATGGGTAGAAGTCGCCACTTTTATATCACGGGCATCGAATTCAAACCACTATTGGTATATTTAGTTTGCATGTTAATCACGTTAATGTTGGATCACATGAAGACAATTGGAAACCATGTTACGAGCTTTAGATTTTTATTTTTCGATCTTCTATATACACTTTTTACAACCGGATAATGATTCTAGATCCTATTTTAAGTGACTTTATACGATAGAAATTATTTTAATTCTACGGTCTCACATTCATAACTTACGAATCTGGTATAGCTATACTTTTATAATCGGTACTCTGATTAAAGTATTTAGCTGTATGCCATGTGATTGTTTAGGAGAAATCATTGATGAAGATGGGTGGCTTCGGAGGGAAATCGGGTTATGGCTACGAAGGTCTCTTAAAGATAATTGATAGGTAAGCGCATAATTTAAGGGTGTTGATTAATTTATATCGAATATGTGTTTGTTGGGCATACATATTATAAGTACTTGATGTATCAAGTGATTGATACTCACAGGATTTTGGATAGGCCGTTTGAAGATCGTAATATTATCAAAATGTGTAGTATTACATTGGCACATCTCGAGTTCTTTGTGTTGTTTTTCTTGATATTTCGGTTTGTGTGGGTACACTATTGCCCAGCGAACTTCATGAAGTATTCTTAGAAAAGGGGCTCATTAGGATTTTGATTAAATGTTTCATCTTTCTTCCCAATTTGGGTGATGTTCCGGAACCGAGTCTCATTACAATGACAAGTGTCGATTATCCTCAATAGCTTTAAGCGCCCATTTTCGGATATATTGGTAAGATTTTCTATCTTCAAAAGCCTCTCATCGCCGATTTCACAACATCCTTAAACATCGAGCAGGGGATTTGGGAGTAAAATACGGGCGATTATATGCCTCATTTACGCCAATATTCCTCACGAGCTTGAGCTAAAATATTTCAACAAACTCTTGAAGTAGCATTGTGGCTTTGGTGGGTGGGGCGGGTCCGGAAAATCAACAGTGATTGCATTATTGCAAAGATTTTATGATCCTCGAGGGGTGAGATAAGTATTGATGGGGTAAGGATTGAGAAGCTTCAATTAAAATGGTTAAGGTCACAAATGGGTCTAATGAGTCAAGAGCACCTTTATTCACAACAACTATAAAGAGAACATACTTTTGGAAAAGAAAATGCAACCATGGAAGAAATGATTGAAGCTGCAAAAGCTTTAAACGCTCATAACTTCATCTCTCGATTGCCTCGGGCTTATGAAACACAAGTTTTTTTCCATCTTTCATCTTTGAGAATCACGAGTGTACAATAATTAGTACAAAATTAAATTATATGGTACTCATTTATGATTGCATCTTGTGATTATTTGGTCAAAGATCCACATTCTCATAAATTGATGGGATCCAACGTGCGTGTTCAAGATATACATAACTTTGCATCGAATATTCGCATGGCTCGGTATAATTGCAACAACAATCGACACTCACTTTTGTATGATAATAATTAATTTAGTTACCCATTATTTATGGTATGCGGTAGGGACACGCACAACAATGACGAGGACGCATCGGTCCACCGCAAGAAGGTACAAGTAGTTCGGTATATAATTACACTTATAATTTGGTGATGAATTTTTATGCCATTTATGATTCATATATATCGGTAGTTTGTTTTTCATTTACTTCCAACTTTGAATCTGTATCATGTGTTTGAGCTTCATTTGTATCGAGATACGTTTGCATAGCCAATGGTCTTAAAAGGCTAAAATGCAATCTTAACTTTGTTGGCTCTCTAAAAGAATCCACTATGGTATGTTTGAGGCGGATGAAAATGTGAGCTTCACCAAAGGATTGTGAAACGCCATATACATGTAAGTATTCTCTCATTATCCCTTCGTGTTTGTTTATACTCTTCATCTTCTAATTAAATTTCAATTGAAGCGGTTTGTGTGTAGGATATGGGAAAGATAATGACTCTGTATATGTATTCGGTTGTGGAGGAAATGATACAAATACTAATGGAGTGCGAGGTCGATCACGAGTCTGTGGAACAAGCATGGTTAACCAAAAGTCGGTCAGATTATATGCTTAGAGGTCCATTTACTTATGACATTTATAAAAATTCTAAATAGTTGGATTTTAGAGCATTGAGGTTGAAGCAGACCATGTGGATGATCGCTCGATTGATGACATTTCGAGTTAGTTCATAATCTTTATGTCATGATACAATGTGACAAGGCAAAACAATATGTACTTGAAAGAAAGTTGCTCTCATAAAATTTTCATAATAGCTTTGGCCCCTGTCATGGATTTCTATATCTTTGAACTATAAACTAATAACTTATTCCATTTCAAAATGTATAATACTTTGTAATTTCTTATCGGTAGTCATATGTTAGAAACATTTCTCTTTTTACGAGATGGAAGAACAACTCAAGAAGGTGTCGACTTGTCATAATCATCTTTACTTTAGATGACTATCGGTATGTGATATTAATATTGAGTAATCACTCTTTCAATTTTAATCCTTCAAAAAAAGGCCTTAGCTTCTACAACTGGATACTATATGTTTGATGAATTTCTCAAAGTGCTTGATCAAATGTCTAAGAGAAGCGACTTTAAAAGTTTTGTGTGTTTCCTTTTTATGATTTTGTCCTTGATGTTTAGTTTTGTTTGGAGTCTTTGGGTCTATTTGTATCCCTTATTAATTTGTAGATTTTTTTATTCCGTTGATGATTTTTTCATTAAAATTGTAGATGAATATATTAGCAGCTATTGATGCAAGAAGTATACAATATTACTAAATATGTTGTTTTAATTTTGGTGTATTAACTTGTATATTTAGTAGTGTTGTTGTCTTGAATATTACCCCTGTAAAATACGGTATGACATTAATTTAAGGTCAAACTCTAATAAAATGATGAAGTGTAAATAAGAGACACATTTTCACTTTTAAGGTCACATGCAAACAAAATAAACTATATACAACCATGCATTTTTTTTATATATAAAGCAGAATAACATATGCAAGTTATGGGTTTTTTTTTTCTATAAATTGTTCTCTAATATTAAGAAGCTTTTGTTTATGATGTAATAGATATTTGTTGTGTTCTGCTTGAATCCATGGCTCATGTCTTGATTTAACATTGCAACAAAGCTCGACCTTTGATCATAATCAAATTAGTAAGGGCCTTAAAATTGTTACTCAAGGTTACAACAAAATGAAAAATAAAGATTTCGTAATTGTTTTTGCACGAGCTTTCGGGGCGTGAAGAAAACTCTCAATGTGCAAGTGGACCGACCTCGATCTGTAAGCACCTTTGCAATAACTTCACACTATAATGCTTCATTGACCTTATATGCTAATTAGGATCACGTGTATATACTCTAGGAATTTCAAGAACTAAGAATTGAACTACTACTGACAACAAGAAGAAGCGACAACAAGAAGACGTAACCACCAGTTTAAAGAACTTGGGGTAAGATTGTTTGTGTTTCTTGCTATGTTGAGGTTGAGCCGTTGAGTGTCAAAATAGTTATGATTCAAAGCGAGCTCTTTAAAGTATGGGTTAGAAGTTCGGTTCGTCATTTATCCTTCACTTTGTTAATCTATAGGTGTTTTACTCGAGTGATTACATCATTGGCCCTTTTTATTAATATTTTACTAAACCCATTTGACCCATAAAGAAAATATACAACTGAATTGACCCGTTTCATTTGAGCGATTGGACTTGCACCTCTACATGTTGGTTTAAAAGTATGATATTTGAACTTTATCGTTGCGTGCACAACTGCAGGATGTTTCGAGCGATGTCAAAGACACGGAAGGTTCTAAAGTTGAGGAGAGACCATCTAAAAGAAACTTAAAACAAAGTGTGCTAAGTTGCCATGTCCTTACTCTTTGCCTATCATGTGTCAAACTTTGGCTAAGGTGGGTCTATATTTGGAATGACGTGTTTTCACAAGGACAATTATATGTAACCGTATCAAAAGGTAAATAGCAAGAGTCTAAAAGTGTTATGTTGGGGCAAATATGACAACTATTGCAATTCTAAAAATACGTTGTCTATAAAGAAGTCCTTCATCGACTATAAGTCTGCCCTTTATTTCTTAGCTATTTTTGTTTAAACAATCAATGTTATTTTGATTCCTTGAAGATGTTTTGTAAATGACATTTTAACTTAACTTGGACCAGAGCCTACAATAATTTATTGTTGTTATGGTAACATCATCAATTTTGTTTGTTAAATTGCATATATCGGTCTTAGAATGGTCTTAGTCTTAAGAGTATGTTACAAGAAGTAACATTAGAATGGTCTTAGTCTTAAGAGTATGTTCATCGTTCTTGACCTGATGTTATATGTTATTGATCAATGAAAGAATTATGGTTTATAAAACATATGGCAAGTTAACTGTATTAGTTATCTACTTTCTCTTTTTTGCCTCAATATAATTTAAGGGTATGTGATTGAACCTTTGGTACAAAAGAGTTCAAGAAAGCTGAAGGAAGTGGGCATAGCGCCAGAAGTCACGTATATTCAATTTTAACAAACACTTATATTAAGTTTCAATAAAACTCAATTGTAACCCGACAATACATACATATTCTCATCTGCGAACATCAAACCAAACCATAAATCCATTCACGGATATTTCAAATTCGCCAACATCATCTAAATTTGGTAAAAAAATCATCTGGAAGCACCTATATACAATAAGTAAATAAACATAATTAACAAAAACAAAATAATAATAATAAATGTTAATAATATTATCAAATGTAAAAATGTTCTAATCTTGTTTAGTATAAAATGTTAGAAATTACTTACAGGTTTTAGCCGTTTATGGATTATTGTAACATCAATTATAGTTCTTAACGTTTCATTTAACTTTTAATTATTTTTAGTATATAATTGTTCAACTAAACCCTAAAATAAAACCAAAAATCAAAATACTTACACCTTTTAGCGTTTAATGGATTATGGTAACATCAATTATAGATCTTAACCGTTTCATTTAACTTTTAATTACTTTTTAGTATATATTTGTTCTACTAAATCTAAAATAAAAACCACAAGTCATACCGTCCATCGGATGAGTTTACCTAGTATATATATATATATATATATATATATATATATATATATATATATATAGGGTGTGTTATTAGCCTCGGGGCTTAAATTTCATAAATAAGAGCTTATATTTTATAAATAAGCACCACTCAAAATGGGGCTTAAATTTCATAAATAAGCACTACTCAAAATAAGTCTCGTTTGGCAAGAGACTTATATTATTAGCCCTCGGGCTTTTGATATAAGCCCCCCGAGAAAATGAGGCTAAATTTTTAGGTAGGAGATTATAGTATGTTAAATTACTTAATTACTAACAAATATATATATATATATATATATATATATATATATATATATATATATATAGAGAGAGAGAGAGAGAGAGAGTGAGGATCGAGTGCGGATTTTTTAATTCGATGCGGATGTGCGGATGGATCTGGGCGGTATTCAGGATCGATCTTGACTTTTGTAAAAAGTCGAGATCTGCGCTATCTTCACGGTGCATCAATTGACCATGTGAGCGATTTTTTTAATTTTTTCCTTTTGAGGGATCTTTACTATTGTTATTTTTCTTTCATTTTTTATTTTTGATTTTTGAGCACTTTTAGTTTTTGATTATGGTCTCACCGTGATATTAACGATATTATAAGTTCTCTTTGTGATATTAAGAAGTTGTGATATTATAAAACCAAATGTGATATTAAGCTTTTACATGTAAAATTGAAGCGTGATATTAAGAAACATATGATAGTTACTATGATATTAACAAATTTATTAAAAAGCGTATGATAGTTCGGTGATATTAACAATTATATTAAAAAAGAAAAAAGTTCTGTGATAGTAAAAAGAAAGTGATATTAACATTTTTTTATTAAAAAGTAACGGTGATATTAATAATATTAAAAAAAACAAAAAGTAGTGTGATATAAAAAAAAGTTAGTGTGATATTAACAATTTGTATTAAAATAAAAAGGTTTATGTGATATTAAGATCGGATCTTGACTTTTGTAAAAAAAGTCAAAATCGACCTAATATCACAATACCTAATCGTAAACGATTTTTTTGAAATTTTTTCGTGATTCTTAATAATTTATCATCCTCTTTATTTTTTAATTTTTGATTTTATTGAATTTAAAAAAAAGCTCTTGTGATATTATCCGCATCCATCCTACTTAAAATGCAATCCATATCGATCTCTTCCATATATATATATATATATATATATATATATATATATATATATATATATATATATATATAATTCGATAATTTTATAATAATAAACCCCACTTAAACTAATTTGCCAAACATACCCATAATCTCACACTTAATAACTTGGCTCCAATTAATAAACTTTTGTATTTAACCTTGAAACATGGTATAGATGTTACTAATTAGTTGCCAATATATATATGAGTTTTTCTAACATGTGTGCTCAAGCAAATGTTAATCACACACATTTTCTTTTTAAAATAGAACATGCATTTAATTCTTTTAAATATACTCACAAATTACCATAAATAAATATAATTTTAAACTTAATAATCTATGACTTTACTTTTATATAAACTCCAATGAACGCTTTCGGGTCACATTTAAAAAAATCCCTACATGAATTTGTATAGGTATATGACCAATATGTATGCATGCACAAGGGCGGACTTACATATTAGTTATGGGGGGCGGTACCCTCTATGATTTGTCAAATAAAATCAGATTTTAGAGTAAGAAAACTTTTTTTTGGATCTTTTTATTAAAGTGCACCCTATTATACCCTCACCTTGAAGCGAAACAATGTGAAAACCTTTAATATAGTATATGTAAACTTATACAGTAGGTGTTTTCGAGCTGTGCGTGTATTTAATATAGGTGTATGTATTTCACATATACACATGTGTGTATAGGCGTATATGTATGCTGTATATATGCACATATACATGTATGTTGGGTTTCTCTTTTTTCCAGTTGAATTCGTCCTAAGATGCTAACGACATGTCTTTATGTGTCTTTTCTACAATTGAGATGCTACTGTTTTTGTGGAACTTCTTTTCTTGAAAATCTGATGTACTAATGACTTTAAACGAATAAAATTATCAAGAAAAAAAATTATCATAAACCAATAATTATATTTAGTTTTGTGTTCAATTATAAAAATTGATGTGGCATGACGTGACATAAAAAATGAAGTGCGGCTTGAGTTATGACACCCTTTGCTCTTAGTTGTTGCTTTTGTAGAATATGTCGTTTGATTCTCGTAACGTATCAATTTCATTTTAAAGCACTTGGTTTATGTTTTACTCCGTACTTTGATTGCACATTTTTTTTAACTTCACTGTTTTAGGTTTAATTTGTTAACTTCGGTAAAAACATGTGATGAATATGATAAGTTTTCTATTAGATGGCATATGAATATGTAATATGGCGAACAATATGGTTAAGGTATACTTCAAACAACCCCAAAACTGCAGCTATCAAATGGAAATAATAAACTGTCTAGAAAATACATTAAACTAATTACACTTTATATATCCTCATCTGTTTAAAGTTGCTTGTTCTGGTACCTTTCGATTTCGAGCATGGAAAAATCGAATTGCCATCATAGCCATCATCGGATAAATTCGATTAATCATTAGTTTACGTTTTTAGAAAGAACACGCGACACAAGATGGACCTATGTAACATGTGAAACATGTGATTAATTACCTTAATTGGCTAGGCAGACATGATTCCGTTAGGGATTGATTCATTGTATGTCGAGTTTATTGATCGATTGGGTTGGAGCACATGTTAATAGATTCAATCTAGTAGGATACTTCAAAATCACACATTGAATGTTATAACTTTTTTCTTGTTAATAGGGAGATGATAATGTTGCTCTTGATTTTGTCATAAACTTAATGTTGGTATTTTATTAAGAATCATTGATTTTCTAGCCTGTTATAAGGTTGATACTTGCTAAATACATTTGTTGATCACTAACCTGCAAAATTGAAAATGCATATACTTGGAATTAGGGGTGGACTAAAACACTATAAGTTATAAGGTGCATAAGTTTCTTTTCGAATGTAAAGAAAATAACAATGGATAAGACATGCATTTATGTGACAAAAAATTCAAAGCGATTCATTTCGGAAAAATGAGGATTTTAACAAAAATTACACTAGACGACAAACATCCATTAAATTCTCATGAACCTCAGAGAACCCCTATGCGCCCTTGGAATCTTAAAAACAAGTTATGACTATATATATTGTTGGAGATTTGAGCCAGATGGCGGGTTAGATAATCAACTTCAGTGTAGAAACAAATAGCAATTGAAGTAAGAACAAATACCACTAGGTGGTTACGGATATCACTTGGAATCGTGTGATCACTTTCCAAAGTAAACTATTCGAACCACTAATGCACAGGTTACACGAATATCTACTTGGATAAGACCAAATGTAGTTATGGAATTAGGCACAATTCTATAACTCTTTAAACATAAGTGTTTATTGTTTTACGTGTGTCCTTCATGCATAATCGGATATCCTATTTATAGGAGTTTACTCTAAGCTAATCAAATGGAGTTATGAGTATTAATCGGCCCATTAATAGCCTCATAATTATCCCATTATAGCCGTTATTGGTTACATGACCAACTAAGCGTGGTCATTAAGCGATTGAAGCCGCCACTTGAATAGGTCAAAACCATTACAAGCGGTACTTTCATCACTACTTTCATAATGCTATCGGTGGATATCGCTTGATGGAATCCACAAGCTTGATGGAATCCAAAGTTTCGGTGGAAACACCGCTTGCTCGATGGAAACATCGCCTGTCGGTGAAACACGCCTATCGATGGAAACCACAAGCGATACTTTCCACGGCGGTACTTTCCACTAGCACTACCAATACAAACCACTACAAGAGTCGGGTGTTCATGGACCTTATGGGTGTACACTCCGTACCTCCTACTTCCATTACAAGGTGTGAACTAATCCTACAAGTGCACTAAATTTTCCAACAATCCTCCCAAATTTAGTTCACTTCCTTTGCATGAAAAATAAACATCAAGCAAAACATGTGCATAAGCGAAAATGTCACGAGGATGAATTTCCATCTTAGTAAATTACCGTTCAAATATTTGAGAATCGAGTGTTCTAAAATTGAACCCTTCAACCCATTTGAATACGAAGATAAAATACACACAAGTTTTCAAACACTTAAGCTCCTAACACTATACAAGCCATGTCCATATCCAAATTCATAAATGTTGTAAAAGCTAAAGTCTAAAGCTTCAGGCGGCAAAACTTCAACATTTACATAGGTGGTTCCTCTTTAGTCATGCTCACAAGCACTTTTCAAAGAAAATTAACCATTGAGAAGTAAAGACTTCATCCTCCTTTCGGTAGTTAGAGCACAACCTTGGGATGTAAATAAAACATGTGCTCCAGTCCACTGAATATTCACTTTCCACATTGAACTCGGCTCCTAAGTTTCCTCGGGAGGAGTTGGGTGTCCTAGCATTCGATGACTAAGTTGGACTTAAACTCATCCCTATAGCAGACTTTATAACCAAGTCTCTAGCCAAACCCTTCGTCAAGTGATCGGCTAAGTTACATTGAGATCTCACAAACTCTATAGATACCACCCCATTCATGATAAGCTCACGAATCATGCTATGTACGACACCTAAGTGTCTAGACTTACCATTGTACATCCGGCTATAAGCCTTAGCCAATGTAGTTGCAATATCACACGGATAGAAATAGGTGCTATAGGTTTGGGCCACAATGGAATCTCAAGAAGCAAGTTTTCAACCATTCAAACTTCTTTACCGGTATTTGCTAAAGCCACAAATTGATTCCATTGTTGAACCGGTGATACAAGTTTGCTTCTTGGATGCCCAAGAAATTGCACCTCCACCAAGTAGGAATACCCGACCTTTGGTAGACAATTGTCTTCGATGTTCTTGATCCAACTTGCATAAGTGTAACCTTCAACAACGATGGGTAACGGTTATATGAGATACTATAATCCATAGTTCTCTTGAATACTTTAGTACCCTCTGAACGCTTGCGATGATGAGCACTAGGATTACTAGTATACCTACTCAATTTTCCCCTTTGCAAAACCAATATCGGTCTTATACAGTCATGGCATACATCGAGCAGCCAATTACCCTAGAATACTCAAGTTGAGATCTGACCTTGCCATGATTAGGCATCGACTTCTCAAGTATCCATAGGAGTACTCATCGAGTACAATCAAAGTAATTGAATTTCCTCGGTACCTTCTCAATATAATGAGGCGAGAGATAGAAATTCTATTACTTTCATGTTTAATCCTTATACCAAGGATAACATCAGCTTCCCCATGTCCTTCATGGAGAACCTTGATGACAAAAATCCTTTGTCAAGTCAACTGATTTTGGTGGGTGCCAAAGATCAACATGTCATCAACATATAGACAAATGATGACTCCTTTACAGATTCATCAAATTTGCTATATACACATTTGTCGACTTGGTTAAGAACATAACCACTAGACAAAACCACTTCATCAAACTTTTAATGCCATTGCTTAGGTGCACGCTTTAGTCCATAAAGAGACTTAAGCAGTTTACACACCTTGTTTTCATTGCGGGCATGATGAAGCCACGAGGTTGGTTCATATAAACCTCCTCTTCCAATTCACCATTCAAGAAAGCTCTTCACATCCATCGATGAATAACAGGTTGTGAATTGATGCCAAGGCAATCGGCGGTCTTATGGTAATCGATACTGAGCCATGGGGCATAAGTATCAAAATAGTCTATTCACGACTTTTGTTTAAAGCCCGAATGACTAGTCTAGCCTTGAACTTTTCAATAGTTCCATCTACCTTCATTTTCCTTTTGAAAATCCATTTGCACCCAAAGGTTTGCAACACGGTGGTAGATCAACCAACACCCAAGTGTTGTTGCCCATGATGGAATCCATCTCATCATTAATTGCTTCTTTCCGAAAGCAATATCACGGGACTTCATTGCTTCTTCAAATGTCTTGGGATCATCCTCAACAATGAAGCAATAGGAGTATTGGTGCGAGACCTCATCCTCGGTGCCTTCAACTAAGTATAGTTGAAACTTAGGTCAAATAACTTTGGAGTCACGACCATTTTGCTCTTCACGAGCACGAGTTCGATTCTTTGAACCACAACCTCATCGAGGACCAGCGATGGTTCATCATCGAGGACCTACGATACACCGATGTCATGAGTTCCATTAGGAATCCTCGACTTGGTCTAGGGGCCGATGAGAATCTATTCTCATCAAAATGCATCCACTGATTCAATTATTGAGTTAATTGAAACATATTCATTAGGTTCAATAACATAGAACCTAAAAGCCTTGGAATGCTCGGCATATCCAACAAAGATGTAGTCAATGCCTCTTTCACCCAAAGTCTTTAGCTTTGGATCGAGAGTCTTACAACGACCCTACAACCCTAGACCACGAGATAGTTCATGTTGGGTTTCCTTTTAGTCCGAGTTCATAAGGGTAACCTTGTTCCTTTTGTTGGGAACCCTATTTAATAAATAGCAAGTGTTAACATAGCTTCACCCAGAACCCTTGACTTCGATCCTGAATAGGACAACATGGAATTAACCATCTCCTTGACACCTGTTTTTCCTTCGAAATACCATTTCTTTGAGGAGTATAAAGGCGATCGTTTCATGGATTATTCCAACAGTTTGAAATCTTGAGTATCCATGTACTCACCTCCTATCGAGTCCTTAATCTTTTGATCAAAGACCCAAGTTGTAATTCAACTTGAGTTTTAAACACTTTGAATTTATCTAATGCTTCATCCTTGGTATGTAAAGATAGACATAACAAAATCTAGAAGCATCATCAATAAATGTCACAGTACTTCTTATTCCCCAAAGAAGGAGTGGCATGCAAATCACATGATCACTTGTGAATAAGCTCAAGAGATTAGTCTCGACTAACACCACGAAAGGGTTTCTTGGTAATCTTGGTCAACATGCAAGTTTTACACTTTTCGATGTCCATGTCAAAAGCGAGGATTAAACCATCCCTAGACATATCTTGCATCCTTTTATAGTGAACATGGCCAGTCTAGCATACCAAAGGTAGAGTCGGTCACGGTCATATGTGGTCACAAAAGTGAAATAACACTATCGTTGGTAACATTAAGCTGAACATTTGATTACATAAATAACCAAAACCAATAAAAACACCATGCTTAGAAAGCACAAATTTATCGGACTCAATAACTTGTTTATAACCATGATTATTCAAAATGCTACTTGAAACCAAGTTCTTCCTTATATCGGGAACATGAATAACATTAAACAAAGTTACAATCTTTCTGAACTAAACCTATGATCTACACAACCACGACCATGCACCAAGGTCATTGACTCATTTCCCATGTGAAGAATAGAACCATCATTTAGTGACTCATAAGTCTTGAACCACTTCTATCTTTACACACATGAACTGTTGCACCGAGTCAACCCACCACACAACATTATCATCCCGCACATAAAAGATTTAGATACATATGTAACATAATAAATCGAAAAGACTTATTAAACATGTTCGACCTTTCGGTGAGTTGGTTTGAACCACCACTCCCTGAACCATTAGTGCACGATCTATTGGCTTTACCACCAATTTTAACACCTTTGCGGTCCTTTTAATGTAACCCGGTCTTGCCACATTTCCAACAAGTAGGTTTGCCTTCTTGTTAAGATCTTCCTTTGTGTTATCATAATATTTGCGTTTGCCTTTGTTATCATTGTACCGGTGGGTTGTTATGCTCCACCATATTGAAAATCGATGCACCAAGTAGCATTGCTACTCTTTGGCTTGTCATTATCCCGCACCTCGAGATTCCTCAATGTGCGGATGACCGCCTAACTCAACAAGTTAACTCCTCCTTCATATGTTTCAAGGTATGCTTGAAATCTTTCCATGAAGGAGGAAGTTTATCAATAACACAAGAGACTTGAATAGCCTCATCCATGTGCATATTGTGTTGTAAACCTTCAAGTAATCCAAGTTCATTGTATTGTTCCATAACCGGTCTTGAATCGGTCATTTTGTAATTTGTAAATTACTAACAAGGAACTTCTTACTTGATGCATCCTCGACCATATATTTGGCATCCAAGGAATCCACAGTTCTTTGGAAGATTCAAAGTTCGATAAATATCAAACAAAGAATCGAGACATACCATTCGAGAATAAGACCTCTGCATATGTAGTCATCATTCTCCCACTTGCTCCTCCTCCCGATCTCGCTCAACCGTAGCATCATCCCCATCATCGAGAATTGGAATAGTCGGACATAAACCACACTCATGCTTGACAAAGAAATGCATCTTCTTACGCCACCTCCTAAAGTCCACCCCTTCAAACTTGTCCAGCTTAGCAAAGTTTGAAGCCATGTGTTTCATTGCAGCAGTTGCCATTGATTATCACAAAATAGTTTACTTTGATTGTTGGAGATTTGAGCCCAGTAGCAGGGTTAGATAATCAACTTCAGCAGAAACAAATAGCAATTCAGCAGTAACAAATACCACTAGGTGGTTACCGGATATCACTTGGAATCGTGTGATCACTTTCCAAAGTAAACTATTCGACCCTAATGCCTGGGTTACACGAATATCTACTTGGGATAAGACCAAATGTAGTTATGGAATTAGGCACAATTCTATAACCCTTGCGCTTATAAGTGTTTATTGTTTTCTGTGTGTCCTTCATGCATAATCAGATATCCTATTTATAGGAGTTTACTCTAAGCTAATCAAATGGAATTATGAGTATTAATCGGCCCATTAATAGCCTCATAATTATCCCCATTATAGCGGTTAGTGGTTACATGACCAATTAAGCGTGGTCATTAAGCGCTTAAGCTGTCACTTGAATAGGTCAAAACCGTTACAAGCGATACTTTCATCGATGCTTTCATAGTGCTATCGGTGGATATCTTGCTTGATGGAATCCACAAGCTTGGTGGAATCCACAAGTTTCGATGGAAACAATGCTTATCGATGGAAACATCGCTAATCGGTGGAAACATTGCCTATCGATGGAAACCACAGCGATTACTTTCCACAGCGGTACTTTCCACTAGCACTGCCAATACAAACCACTACAAGAGTCGGGGTGTTCATGGACCTTATGGGTGTACACTCCGTACCTCCTCACCCATTATAAGGTGTGACTAATCCTACAAGTGCACTAAATTTTCCAACATATATAAGTCAATACCAAATGAAGATACATGTAATAAGGTGTTAAGTGTAGGGATGTCCAAAAAAACCAAAGAATCAAAAGAATCGAAGAACCGTACCGGTATCGATCGGGAACGGGACCGTATATTAGAACCATGGTACGGTTCTTGGTTCCTAAAATTCCAAAATTTCGTTTCTCGGGACGGTTCGGGTTGGAACAGTCCGGTTCCGGTACTTTCCCGAAAGAACCGACTTTTATGAAAATATGTAATTTTATAGGCTTTGTTTGGGACATTGTGTACATGCAAGTATTTGGCCTTTTAGCCTTTTAAGAAAATAGAAAAACCCTTGCCTAAACCTAAAAACCCATAAACCTTAACCTTTAATCCATTAATTCCATTCAAAGATTCAAACATCATTTATCAACATGAAAGTAAGTTTTTTCTAAACTGGAATATCGAGTATGCCCATAGCTGCATATTGAACAATTTTATGTTGCTTAGTAACAACTAACAAGAAGTTGTAGTTAACTGTTGGTATTTATTCTTCATTAAATGTAATGATAAAAGTTGAGAAACAATTAACGATTATGGTGTCACTACATGATATATTGTCACCATGTAAGTTATTGTAAGCTAGTCACCATAATTGATATATAATATTCTTAATGAGTTTGGAATTATTTCCGTGGATAATGAGTTTGCTATTACCGAATATATGTTTTTTGTTTGTTTGTAAGTCAAGCTGTGAAATATTATTAAGGTTGTCAACTTTTTTCGAAGTCTTACGAACCGAGTACCATAATTTCACATCCATTCAAACATATTTTTTAACACTTCGGTACTCATGGGAATTACCGAAAATTCTCGTACCGGAACCGAACCGAATAATTTGGGACGGTTCTTGGTTCAACTTTTTCCTTATTTTCGGTTCTCGGTTCTTTCAGTTCCGATTTCGGTTCGGAACGGTTCCAGTACCATGGACACCCCGAGTTAAGTGTTACGTAATAAAGTTTAAGAATCAATTATCACTCAAGTCCGACTTGATATATTTTTATCCACGTTGAATCCCATAACATGTGTTTCTACTTTTTTCTCTTCAAAAATCACCCATTAACTCAGATTATAAATTCTCTATGTATCAATAATTGTATCACAAATGTTTTTATCTTATATATTAGTGCAAACCTCACTTGATAAATGAGAAAGTGATACGGTGCATACATCATACCTTACTAGTCGATAGATATACATTTGAGGTGGCAATAAAAAAGTCGAAAGCGATCATCGCATATTCGGGTTGGGCCGTATGTTTGAGTCAAAAGACTAGTCTTTCTTATATAACCTGAACATAGAAAACTAAATCTGTTTTGTTGGTGCACATGAAAAATACCTATTGATGACGTATAGTATGTACAACAGGCCCATTAAGCCCAAAACATACTCTACGTCCACTCCAGGCTCAGGCCCAATAACCGCAAATCTCGGACTCAGATCCGAAAACCACAGACCCTGGGCCAATAGTAAACCCAATGACTAAGTTGGCTACGGCCTAGGCCTTGGATGCGCACAAGATGCCTAACGGGCTGAACTTCCAACCGTTAGGCCTCTCGCGTCCATACCTGAGAATAACACGGAACCCTTGTCCGTCAAGGGTCCGACTCCGGCAACTAACCACTATATGCAATAATCCAGGGACCCCAGCGGCAAACCTCGCCTATAAAAAGGGCTCTAATCCCCATACAAGGTAGAACAACTTTCTCTCTCATAATTACACACATACTACTACTTTCCCTCTCAAGAATGCATACTTACTCTCATGCCAGAGTCTAATCGTGGGGTCCGTCCCCACGGTAAGACTAACGGTTTGCCTTTCTTGTGCAGGGATCTCATCCAAATCACATGAATTAGTATAAGATCAATCCATCAAAGGCTTGCCGGCCCAGTCCAGCAAGCTACGTCCAGACTTTCCGTAACCCATCACACAAATTGTACTAACAAGTTGGCGCCATCCGTGGGACCGGTACACAACTGCGTTCCAAAAAATACTCACCATGAGCACTAGATTCGGACCAACTCCTGCTTTCGTGTCCACGTTGCGGAGTACGGTAGAAAGAGGAGAGCAAACGGCCTCGGCGGACCCGGAGGGACCTATGTCCGACGCAGCCATCCGAAGGTATTGTGATAAGCATTTCAACAAGATTTGGCCTATTGTGACGGAGAGAGCTCAAAAGTGTGACGAAAGAGCCAAGATAGCAGAAATCCGGAAGGATTATCACGAAAACCAGCATCACCACAAAGCGAAAACGTCAATGGAAGACCTACGGAAACAACTTGAGAAAGCAAAGCGGAGGAACAAAAAAGTTACAACGACCAAAGTCATACCCGATCCGGATCACCCAAAAGAAAGGAGGATGTGAGAGGCGGTGTTCAAAGATGCGCCAAAGTGTGTTCCACCGACTCGGAAATAGGAAAGAAGTGTTTCCATCATCCCCGGGATCGCGAGCAACAAGTACTCGGCGATACGGAAAGAAAGAAGAGCAATCGCAAGGATTCTCAACCGTGGCCGACGGGATCAAGAATGAGAAGTCCGGAAACTGAAAAAATTCGGTCGCGGAAGGTGAATAACCATTTAGACGATGAATCTCACGGAAGTAAAGTCCGAGGATACAAAGTTAAAAAGAGAAAGCCAAATGATTATGGTCATGACCTAGACGACCCACAGTGCCGCCAGCCGATCCGTTCACTCCGCGTATCCGCTACTTGAAATGCACAGTGAAAACGCGGATGCCAACCAACGTGAAAACATACGATGGGAGCGGAGACCACGAGGATCATCTAAAAATTTTCAAGCGGCGGCAAAGGTGGAGCGATGGGCGATGCCAACATGATGCCACATGTTCAACTCCACACTCACGGATCCGCTAGGTCGGTTTGATGACCTTCCGCCCGAATCGGTGAAGCGATTCGACAAGTTAAAGAGGCTTTCTTGACTAACTTCACGCAACAAAAGAAATTCGCCGAAGACCACGGAGATTCACCACATCAAGCAAAAGGACGGGAACTAACGAAGACTTTGTACAATGATTCAAAGAAGAAACAAGGAACGTAAAGGAGCCGGAATTATGAAAATCTCTGAATTCATGCACGCGATTCCTGACCCAGAGATGATTAAGCGGCTACATGACACAGTCCCAAAGTCAATGGCGGAGGTAATGAATGTGACTACTTTCTTTCTTAGATGGGAAGCAGCGGTGGGAAGACGTCATAGGAAAAAGCCGTGGATACAAAGACCAAAAGAACAAGCAACAATCAAGCATCGACGGTATTCCCAGAAAGAGCGTGAAAGTAAATCAAGAGCCGAGGAAAGGCAACGAGGTTTCCGCAGACTGGTAAGGTCGGACGATGGAATACCAGCGACAAGAGGAGCTAGGTCCCCAGGTCCGCCTCCAAATATGACGGTCAAAGAGAAAGCCGATGGAAAGTTATGTGAATTCCATGTGAAAGAAAGACATACCATGGAAGAATGTTTGCATTTGAAGAAACAAAGATAAGCAAAAGGGAAAGAGCCGATGGTAGAAGCTGACGAATAACAGGGATAAACGGCACAGCAAAAAAATAAATAAATAAAAATAATAAAAATAATAGCAAAGAGTAATAACAAGCACGGAAGGATATTAGGAAGATGAAGGAAAATACAGCACGGAAACAATTCTCAGAGAATAGAAAAACACAGGAACCTGCAACCTGTAAAAAATTAACTCTAAAGGGATAACACACCGAGAAGCGAAAGCGAAAAGTCATGGCGGACATGATAACAAAAAGGCAAGTCTTGGAAATAAAAGGATAAACCTTATCCGGAAAACTAGTAAGGGCGAAAATGCGCAGTCGAGAATCGTGTTCCTTCCCAAGGAATATCACATCAAATCAAACAGAAAAATATACCCAGGCTACGAGCCTAGGCATATAATAACCTACCAACTGGTAGAAAAAGATAAACGCCAGCGCGTGAAGAACAGTAAAACCTTCGCTATAAATACGCGAAGTAAGAAAAAAAGGAAGATACCAGAAAAGCAAATGCAATAATCGCAACCCTCCAAGGTCAAACACCCCTAAATAGAAAAGTCTGAAGAAGTTGGTCCCCGTGGCAATATATCGGCCAGTTAGCGGCAACGAAAAAACAAATAACCTAAACCTTCATCACTATCACAAGGGAAAATGAAGGAGAGTACGAAAAGTACAACAACATGTTCTTAAATGGTGATAATAACACTTAGCCGTTCTAATGATGAGTGCTTATTCACTCATCATTTTAGGTCAATCTGAGCTGAAACATCTAAAACACTCCAAAATGCATCAAAATCTGAAAATATCTCAAAATTGTGTTTTATATGTTTCGGATGCAAAATTATTGAAAAACAAACAAAGTTTGCATAATTGGCGATTTAGGTCCCCGTCTTTCAAAATTGATGAAATAGTCCACGAGCACGTATTTTAAAAGAAAAGTCACCAAAGGTCCTTTTGAAATCATAAGTTGTCATAATTAGTCCTTTGGTGAAAAATTTCAAAAGTTTGAGAAATTACAGTTTCGATCCTTGGATTTTAAAATTGTCAAGTTTAGTCCTCGGGTTTCACAATTTGCGATTCGGTCCTTACACTATCGAGATTGTCAATAATGGACCTTGGATTACATTTTAGAATTACATGAATGGTCCTGGATTTTCGGTTTTGGCAACTATGGTCCCTAAATATTAAATGGATTCCATATCTAATCCTAGTCCACTAAACGCCCAAAACCAACACCCCTTGGCCCAATCAACCCACTCTCGACCGGTCAATCCCAACCCATCACCCATTCTACCCGAGTAAACTGATAACAAACCCAACCCTTTCTTCTTCTATTTTCCCGCCCAAAAACCACTGCTCCCAGAACCAGAAAACCTATACTCCTCTTATCGCTTCCCAAACACTCAACCCCAACCATACTCTTTTACCCGAATCATCAAAACCCAAAACCACCTTAACCTCTTTTAACCGGTTAACCCAAATCCCAAACCCACTCAAATTCCCCTCCCTCATGCCACGGTGGCAATCCTAGCTCACAAAAGACCCGGTGGATGGCTAAGATTAAGTCTCATTTGTACCTACTATTCAATGGCTAAGATTGGATGGAAGAAAGCACAAGATTGCCTTTGTTGGTTTTATCTCACAAAACAAGCACAAGACTTGAAGTTGAAGACCGGTAGCTTAGTATAAATAGAGATGTGTAGCCATTCTATAAGGCACCCTTTTTTTCTTTTAAAATCGGTTGTATGTTTTTATTGTAATGTTCTTTTCTCTTAATGAAAGCATTTTTACTTTTATAGTTCTTGTCTTAGTATTCATTTCTTGAAATTTAAATTGTTAAAATTAGTGGTAATCAAGTGTTATTTCGGTTTCATAAAAAATCTTAAGTTACGGTTTTAAAAAAAAAAAAAGTTTGGAGAGTGTTTGGATTAGTAAGGAAAGGGTCAAAATCAAACCTTTTACCGTTTGACTTATACGAGTCAAACTGTTTTAACAAGTTTACATTAGCTCAAATTGTTGGAAATGGATTAAATGAGTTTTAGGTGAGTTTCAAAAAAAAAGTTTTACTCTCTTGAGCTTTCGGGGCGGTAGCCTGCAATTTCTTGTTCTTGAGCTTATCTTCGATTCAATTGGTGGTCAAATTTATCTACCTCGGTTTTCTTAAGTCATTATGTTACCAACTCGGTTTGTGCTCGGTTTGTGTATCAAAGAAACCTCTAGCATAGTCAAAGTTGAATTCAAAGTCTTTACTTTCATTGTTTTTTTTATTTTGCATCGGTGACATCATTGACACCGGTGATCATGACTTATTTCTAAGCTCTAAAAAGCTCTATCTTGGCCCCCATTTAGTTTTTTATGAATCTCTACTGTTCTAACTTTGTTGTTGTAGCTTTTATCTGGTTTGGAAGTCCATTTCTTAGCTTAAAACTAAGCTCAAACAGCCACTGTTGAACCTGTTGTCATCCTGCATCAGTAAGCAGCACAGGTCACCAATTGCTTCTCATTTAAGCTTTTCAAGTGTTGTCAACTGCTTATGAGTTATATTCTAGCATAATAGTTTAGTTTTAGCTTAAATATTGCTTATTAGGTGCTTATTTTTCTTACCCATTTAGTGCTTATTTGTAAACTTTAGGAGTTTATGTTTAGTCATTAGCTTAGGATTTCCTTAGAGTAGGCTAATGCCAACTGTTTTCCCCATAGTTAGGTGTTCTAGCTTATTTAGATTTAGGTGAGCTTGGTTAGCTTATTTGACCCAGTTAGCTTATTAATTTGTTGCTTATGCGGTGTAATTAAGAGATTCTTCAAGGTGTTTGGTTGGATAAGGTCCGAGGTCCAAAAGGGTGTTTGGATGTATTTATGCTCCTTTGTTGGAATAAGCGGTTTCAAGCCCTTGTTTTAAGCTTTTGACAAAAGTAGTCTTTATAAAAATCTTCATTTTGATAAGCCTTTTAAGTTTCAAAAGAAAAGTTGAAAAAAAATGATTTTCAAAAGTGAGGAGCGAGATTGAACCTTGGTCTCCCACTCACGGACACGACCAATTCACAACACCACACAACCAAGCTGCGCCCTTGGGACTTGTCTCACAAGTTCTTGCACAAACTATTCCTTTATACACTTTTGGTCGGTTTGTCTATAAGCTAAGTTTGGCTTATTTTGAGCTTATTTTCAAGCAACAGTGCCCATTTTTTTATTTTCTTAGGTTCGATGACCTTAAAGTACTTTTAGTGAATTTTGATTTTTCAAAAATAGTTTAGTATTTTTAATTAATTAATTAGATTAAAATAGTTTTTAATTAGTAGTAATTAATTTAAAAGTCAAAAAATACCGGTCTTTTCTAAAATTATTTTTAGTCATATAGAGCGTAGGAAAATTGATTTCACACCGTAGCCCTAAATTGCAAAACTTTTACGTTTATGGCTCGGGTTGTTTCTCGGTTTTACGTTTTTACGTTTTAGCACCCTAGGACTTAGTGTAGCTTCGTTTTATCATTCCTTAGGCTTAGTGATAGTTTATTTTTAGTTTATTAGGGTTCCTTGCCTTAATTACTTTCCGTTAATTAAATTGTAGAATCGTAATCAAATCCAAAATCATTAAAAACCAATTCAAGTTCGAATCACGAAACTCAACGAATCCTTCCATTCACACCTCGTTGGGACACGACCGGAAATCACTTTTCGGTATCACTTTATCACACCCGTGAGGTTTGGCACGTTGACCTTTTTCCTAAAGGGTTAATTTGTCGAATTTTACGGTTATTTTGATATCGTTGATATTGTGTTTTCACCACTCACTTCAACGAATCAAATTTTGGCGCTTGCTGCGGGGTGTGTTGCGACAATATCGTGAAGTTTTGCGATTAGTGACTTGAAGAACCTTCCTCGTGAAGTTATTGTTTTTATAAAAATACAAAAATACAAAAATATTTTCTTTTCTTTGTATATATGTAAAGATTAAAAATACAAAAGATTTTCCTTGTTGTTTTAAATAAATAGAAGACACAATCAAAATAACATTCTCAAGCGAGGTGTTATCATTATAAGTTCGAACTAAAGATTTAAAACTTGCCTTTGTGTCGCTCGTGTTTTGGTTTACTTTTATCGGTTTAACAAAGCTGTGAGAGGGTATAAAGGCGGCGACATTAAATTGCGGTGAAAAGAGCGGGTTTTAATAAGCTTGTGACCCTACAAAGTCTCTCCGCTCCTTTGTGCGTTTACTTATAAAGTGATCATTTCACGTGGGATTATTGGTTTAAGTTCATTGTTGTTTTGCCTCGGTCTTGTTTTAATTGAAAGTGTTGTTTTGGAAGTGTATGCGCACTCGCTCATAAGCTCGTGAGCGTAACCGTAACCAAGCAAGCGTGCCGAGATACGTGCTGTCGAACAAATCACAATGACACATAACCTAGGAAGCGGACCTCAAGTCCAACAACACGGTCCACAAAATCAAGCTCCCGATCTCCGAGCGATGGAGGAGCTTTGCCAACCTCGATGGATGGGCGGGCGGTCCAATTGCCCGGTCAACATCGAGGCCATGGATTTTGGACTTAAGCATCACATGATTCAACAAGTCCAAAGTTTTGCCAATTTCACGGATCACCGGGTGGCGATGCCAACAAGCATCTCGACAAATTTCTCACCGTCACCCAAAGTATGAAGCAAAATGGGGTCACCGATGGCGCCTTCGCTTATACCTCTTTCCATATTCCTTGGCGCTTCATGCCACCGCATGGTTTGATCGTCTTCCCAGAACTCAATCCATAGTTTCGATGAAATGATCTCCAAATTCTTGGCGAAATACTTTCCACCGTCGATGGTGGCGAAACTACGGAATGAAATCGATAATTTTCGGCGACATCCGATGAGTCCTTATTTGAGGCATGGGAGCGCTATAAGCTTTCGATTGATCGATGTCAGAACCACAACATGTTGCTTGTCACCCAAATAGATACGTTCTATAACGGGTTAACATTGAGACATCGTGACACAATCAATCTTTGCTGCCGGTGGTACCTTTATGAAAAGGCGACCGAAGAGTGCTATGATCTCATTGAAAACATGACGCCCACCACAATTATTGGGATTCCTCGGTAGAGGAGTGAGTCAAGGAGATCTACCACCCTTCCATCTTGAATACACGACTCTAACCAAAAGATTGAAGAAATATCCATTTGCCGTACTTAAAATGAGTCAAAATAACAACAATCAACAAGTGAATGTCGTAAACAAGAGTTGTGAAACTTGTGGTGGTCCACATCCTTATTTTGAGTGTCCGACCTCGGTGGCTTCACTCAAGAGGCGTTTATGCCGCTTACGGTTCCTACAATACGGAGGTAATTCCTACCAACCGCATGAGGGGACGAAACCTTCTCGACTATCGTTCTAACAATTTCCTTGGACCACCGGGTTTAATCAAAATCGAACAATCAAAATGTGCAAAATAGAAATAATCGGTTCAATCAAAATCAGTCGAATCGAATTTTCAAAATCAAAATCAAGGTTTTCAAAATCAAGGAAATTTCAATCAAAACCGATTCCAAGCTCCTCAACAAAATATGCATGCCCGACCTCCTCAAGCTTCCATTGACATTGCTAATTACATCAAAAGCAATGAAGCTAAGATGGTGTCCATGCAAAATCAAATTACCACTTTGAAGAATGATTTCACTTCGAGCTTAGAGCTACTAGCAACAAGATTGATCAATCTCATAGCAAGATTGAAAGCATGATTGCTAGTCTCATGAGTCAAAAGAATCAAGCTTCAACTTGGTGCTCTTCCGAGTAATACCATTCCCAACCCAAAAGGTGAATTGAATGCTATTGCCACCGAGTGGTAAGTCTTATGAGGACCCTCGATGCCTAATCCTTCTCCGGTGAGGGATGTGGAGCGAGAAACCGAGATATCAAAGGACAAGGTGCATAACTCAAGCCCACGAGTACCGCACAAGTCCAACCTCCGGTGGTCTTACCTCCAATTCGGAACCCGTTGTTCGATGACCATTCCTAAGCCTTCACTTCCTTATCCTTCAAGGCTTAATGACCAAAAGCTCCATGATAAAACTAGTCAACAAATGGAGAAGCTTATCCAAATCTTTCAAGATTTGCACTTGAGATTAGTTTCGCGGACTCTTCTTCTAATGCCAAAGTTCGGTCCAACAATCAAAAATTTGTTGAATAACAAAGAAAAGATTTCGAAATGGCTAAAACTTCTTTGAGCGAAAATTGTTCGTGGTTATCCTTAAAAACTTCCGAAAAGTTAGGAGACCCGGAAAATTTCTCATCCCATGTGATTTTCAAGGCATAGTTCAATGCTCCGCTTTGGCGATCTTGGTGCTAGCATTAACTTGATGCCACACTCCATGTGGAAAAAGCTTTCATTACCTCCGCTTACACCTACATGTATGATCCTCGAGCTTGCGGACCGTACAAGTTCTCGACCGCTAGGTATAGCCGAGGATGTATTTGTGTAAGTAGGCAAGTTTCATTTCCCCGCCGACTTTGTTGTTGTCGAATTTGATGCCGATCCTCGAGTACCCCTCATCCTTGGGAGGTGCTTCTTAAAAGCAGGTCGGGCATTGATCGGCGTTGATGAAGGAAATCACTTTGCGGGTAAACAAGGAAGCCGTTACTTTCAATCTCAATCAAGTTACGAAATACTCCCCAATTATGGAGACAATTCCGTCAACAAAATTGATGTCCTTGACATTGTGTCGGAGGTATTCTCAAGAAATTCTTGGATTCTCGGTGGCAATCCCACTTGGTTGATCCTATTGTTGCTCTCTTCCCTCCCTCACTCCGTTTGAGGAAGTGACTTTATTTTGGAAGAGATTGAAGCATACTTGGCTAGTGATTACATTCCATGGGAAATTGATCACGCTCCCATCGACATTGAGGAGATATACTTCTCATCGAGAAGATGCTCAATGAAGATCCTTCATCACTCCTCCTCAAGAACTTCATAAAGAGGAAATCAAAACGATTGAAAAATCTAATGATCCTCCCAAGGTCGAACTTAAGGACTTACCACCTCATCTCGAGTATGCATTTTTGGAGGGTGACAATAAATCACCCGTCATCATTGCTAAAGACTTGAGTGAGGATGAAAAATCCGCTCTCATAAAGGTTTTGAAGTCACACAAGCGAGCCATCGCTTGGAACCTTTCCGACATCAAGGGTATTGACCCAAGATTTTGTACGCACAAAATTCTCATGGAAGATGACTTCAAACCGGCGGTTCAACACCAAAGAAGGGTGAATCCTAAAATTCATGAGGTTATCAAAGCGGAAGTCATAAAACTTCTCGATGCCGGATTGATTTACCCTATCTCGGATAGTCCTTGGGTTAGCCCGTTCATTGTGTGCCCAAAAAGGTGGCATTACCGTTGTTGAAAATGATGAAAGCGAGTTGATTCCTACTCGATTGGTTACGGGATGGCGTGTTTGCATTGACTATCGAAAGTTAAATGAAGCCACCGTAAAGACCACTTTCCATTACCCTTCATGGACCAAATGCTTGAGAGATTAGCGGAAGCGAATACTATTGTTTTCTCGATGGTTTCTCGGGTTACTTCAAATTCCATTGACCCACAAGATCAAGAAAAGACCACATTCACATGTCCTTATGGAACATTTGCTTACCGGCGCATGCCTTTTGGCTTGTGTAATGCTCGATACGTTCAAAGGTGTATGATGGCCATTTTCCATGACATGATCGAAAAGACTATGGAAGTCTTTATGGATGATTTTTCGGTCTTTGGGGATTCTTTTCAAACATGTCTCTCCCATTTGGACAAGATGCTTGAACGTTGTGAAAACACGAATCTTAGTCTAAATTGGGAGAAATGTCACTTTATGGTTAAGGAAGGAATTGTCCTTGGCCATAAGATTTCTAAGAGCGGGATTGAGGTTGACAAAGCTAAAGTCGATGTCATTTCAAAATTACCTCCTCCCACAACCGTCAAAGGGTTAGAAGTTTCCTTGGTCATGCGGATTTTATCGTCGTTTCATTCAAGATTTTTCGAAGATATCGACCTATGACCCGACTTCTTGAAAAAGACACTCCTTTCATCTTCTCTAGTGAGTGCGTTGAAGCTTTTCAAACTCTTAAGAAGAAGCTCACGGAAGCACCAATTCTAGTTGCCCCCGATTGGGAATTACCATTTGAGCTTATGTGCGATGCAAGTGATTTCGCCATAGGTGCCGTTTTGGGGCAACGAAAGTCAAAACATTTCCACCTATACATTATGCTAGCAAAACTTTGACCGAAGCTCAAGCACATTACACTCGACGGAGAAAGAATTACTAGCCGTGGTGTATGCTTTCGAGAAGTTTCGGCCATACTTGATCTTGTCCAAAAGCATAGTGTATACGGATCACTCGACCCTCAAATATCTCTTTGCTAAGCAAGATGCAAAGCGAGATTGCTCGATGGGTTCTCCTCCTACAAGAATTTGATATCATTATCCGTGATAAAAAGGAGCGGAGAACCTAGCGGTGATCATCTCTCGTCTTGAAAATCCACATCAAGGTGTGCTCGAGAAAAGGAAATAAATGAAACGTTTCCTCTCGAGACTCTTAATGTGGTATCTCATCATGAAAATTCGAGTACCCATGGTTTGCCGACTTTGCAAACTATCATGCGGGTAACTTTGTTGTGAAAGGATGTCGTCCCAACAAAAGAACAAATTTTCAAAGATGTTAAGCATTATTTCGGGACGACCCTACTTGTTTAAGGTTTGTGCGGATCAAGTCATCCGACGGTGTGTTCACGGCCAAGAAGCCGATGAAATTCTCAAGGCTTGTCATAATGGACCCACGGGGGACATCATGGCCCGAACTACACCGCTAAAAGGTGTTTGATTCGGTTTCTATTGGCCCACGATTTACAAAGATGCCCATGACCTCGTCAAATCTTGCGACTCTTGCCAACGTCATAGCAACATCTCTAAAAGAGATGAAATGCCTCAAAATGCCATTCAAGTGTGCGAGATCTTTGGCGTATGGGGCATCGATTTTATGGGGCCGTTCCGTCTTCTCGAGGAACAAGTATATACTCGTGGCGGTCGATTACTTGTCTAAATGGGTGGAAGCGAAGCGCTCCCCACCAACGACCCCGAGTAGTTGTGAAGTTTCTAAAGTCTCTCTTTACCGTTTGAACTCCCGTGCCATCATTAGTGATCATGATGCGCACTTTTGCAATGACCAATTCGCAAAAGTCATGCTTAAGTATGGTGTCACTCACCGTCTTTCTACCGCGTATCACCCACAAACTAGTGGGCAAGTGGAAGTTTCGAATCGTGGTTTGAAAAGAATCTTGGAGAGGACCGTAGGTGAAAACCGTGCCTCTTGGTCGGACAAACTTGAAGATGCACTTTGGGCCTTCCGTACCGCTTACAAAACACCCATCGGGTGTACTCCTTACAAGCTTGTGTATGGAAAGGCGTGTCATCTCCCGATCGAGCTCGAGCACAAAGCCTATTGGGCCTTGAAGCATGCTAATTTTGACCTTAAGTCCGCGGGTGATCATCGGAAAGTTCAACTCAATGAATTAAATGAACTCCGTGATCAAGCCTCACGAGAACTCGTTGATTTATAAAGAAAAGACAAAGAAGATCCATGACTCAAAGATTAAGAACCGCGTTTTCAGCGTTGGTGACCGAGTCCTTCTTTTCAATTCTAGATTGAAAATCTTCTCGGAAACTTAAGACCCGTTGGACGGTCCATTCACCATTGCCAAAGTTTTTCCATATGGCACCGTCGAGTTATCTCAAGCCGACGGACCAAACTTCAAGGTGAATGGACATAGATTGAAACATTATTTTGGAGGGACATACCATCCTTGGTTGTCCGGATCTAAAACTTTCCCCATGAACAAATGAATGCGGGGATCGAGTCAAGCTAGCGACTCGGGAATCAAAAACGATAGCACGCTATATGGGTTTTCACCGTATTTCGACTTCTTTCTACTTTCTACCACCTAGTGTGGGGAGTTGCCCCATTGTTGTATAAAGGTTTTTAAAAAAAAAAAAAAAAAAAAATTCAAATAATGGCCGTAGTATTTCCCTTTTCGTTCTCGGTTTCGGCATAACCGCGGTACTTTGAATATTGAGGGCAATATTCATTTCTAGTGTGGGGGAATTCTCACGAATTTTATCATATGTTTTACCACCCTATTCCCCATTTTGGCCAAAATTTTTTTGGAGTAAGTGTTTTGCACTTACTCGGATCTCGATTATCGATCCGCCATGTCTAATAAACAAAAGGATTGGCTAATCCGAGAGCAAGCGGCTCTTGGTAAAGATATCTCAAATCCGTTGACGACTTGCAATTTGCCCAAAATTGTATGGTGTTCACTCACCATATCTTTAATTAGTGAAGAGTTGGCTAGCCCGCAAGTTTATGGCTTGTGGTAAAGGCGATTGGAAAACCATAATTGGTAATCGGCTCACCAAAGATAATATTGATAATTTATCTAAGAGTTGGCTAGTCCGAAGCAAGCGGCACGGTAAAGACAAATCAAAACCGTTGAAAGTCGGTGGTTTGCTCAAAATCATATGGTTATCGATGTACCATAGTTCTTACTTGAACTAAAACATTTGGCTACTCGAGTAATGGCTTTTGGTAAAGAGATTCAAATCCATTAAGTTTTCTCAAAAGATTGCTAGGGACTAGCAATGTTTTAGTGTGGGGATTTGATGAGTGCTTATTCACTCATCATTTTAGGTCAATCTGAGCGCAAAACATCTAAAACACTCCGAATGCATCAAAATCTTGAAAATATCTCAAAATTGTGTTTTATATGTTTCGGATGCAAAATTATTGAAAAACAAACAAAGTTTGCATAATTGGCGATTTAGGTCCCCGTCTTTCAAAAATTGTGAAATAGTCCACGAGCACGTATTTTAAAAGAAAAGTCACCAAAGGTCCTTTTGAAATCATAAGTTGTCATAATTAGTCCTTTGGTGAAAAATTTCAAAAGTTTGAGAAATTACAGTTTCGATCCTTGGATTTTAAAATTGTCAAGTTTAGTCCTCGGGTTTCACAATTTGGCGATTCGGTCCTTACATTATTTGAGATTGTCAATAATGGACCTTGGATTACATTTTAGAATTACATGAATGGTCCTGGATTTTCGGTTTGGCAACTATGGTCCCTAAATATTAAATGGATTCCATATCTAATCCTAGTCCACTAAAGCGCCCAACCCAACCTTTACCTTTGGCCCATCCAACCTCGACCGGTCCACAATCCCAACCCAATCCCAACCCAAACTAACAAAACCCAACCCTTTCTTCTTCCTGTTTTTCCCGCCCAAGAAACAAAACCCGGCTCCCTAGAACCACAGAAACCCAAATACTCCTCTTTCTCTCGCTTCCCAACACTCAACCCCACCATACTCTTTTACCCAATCATCAAAACCCAAACCACCTTAACCTCTTTTAACCGGTTTCACCCAAATCCCAAACCCACTCAGTGATCCCTCATGCCACCATGGCAATCCTAGCTCACAAAGACCCAATGGATGGCTAAGATTAAGTCTCATTTGTACCTACTATATGGATGGCTAAGATTGGATGGAAGAAAGCAAAGATTGCCTTTGTTGGTTTTATCTCACAAAACAAGCACAAGACTTGAAGTTGAAGACCGGTAGCTTAGTATAAATAGAGATGTGTAGCCATTCTATAAGGCACCCTAGTTTTTCTAGTTTTTAAATCGGTTGTATGTTTTTTATTGTAATGTTCTTTTCTCTCAATGAAAGTTATTTTTACTTTTATGTTCTTGTCTTAGTATTTATTTTAGCTTTATTGTTAAAATTAGTGGTAATCAAGATTTTAGCTCGGTTTCATAAAATGGAATCTTAAGTTAGTTTTTAAAAAGAAAAAAAGTTTTAGGAGTGTTTGCTTAGTAAGGAAAGGGTCAAAATCAAACCTTTTACCCGTTTGACTTTTCTGAGTCAAACTGTTTTAACAAGTTTACATTAGCTTACAAAATGTTGCTTGAAATGGATTAAATGAGTTTTAGGTGAGTTTTGTAAAAAAAAGGTTTTTTACATCTTCTTGAGCTTTCGCACGGTAGCCTGAATTCTTGTTCTTGAGCTTTTCTTCATTCAATTGGTGGTCAAATTTATCTACCTGGTTTTATCGAGTCATTATGTTACCAACTCGGTTTGTGCTCGGTTTGTGCATCAAAGAAACCTCTAGCATAGTCAAAATTGAATTCAAAGTCTTTACTTTCATTGTTTTTTTTTTTATTTTGCATCGTTTCATATCCATTGACATCGGTCATGACTTATTTATAAGCTCTAAAAGCTCTATCTTGGCCCCATTTAGTTTTTATGAATCTCTCATCTTCTAACTTTGTTGTTGTAGCTTGTTTTTGGTTTGGAAGTCCATTTCTTAGCTTAAAACTAAGCTCAAAGACCCACATTGAACTGTTGTCATCCTGCATCGATCTGCGACACATGTCACCAATTCCTTCTCATTTAAGCTTTTCAAGTGTTGTCAATGCTTAGTTAGTTATATTCTAATAATAGTTTAGTTTTAGCTTAAATATTGCTTATTAGGTGCTTATTTTTAGGTACCCATTTAGTGCTTATTTGTAAACTTTAGGATTTTATGTTTAGTCATTAGTTTAGGATTTCCTTAGAGTAGCCTAATGCCAACTGTTTTCCCCATAGTTAGGTGTTCTAGCTTATTTAGATTTAGGTGAGCTTGGTTTAGCTTATTTGACTCCACAGTTAGCTTATTAATTTGTCTGCTTGTCTGGTGTAATTAAGAGATTCTTCAAGGGTGTTTGGTTGGATAAGGTCTGAGGTCCAAAAGGGTGTTTGGATGTATTTATGCTCACTGTTGGAATAAGCAGTTTCAAACTGCTTGTTTTAAGCTTTTCAGAAAAGTAGTCTTTATAAAAATCTTCATTTTGATAAGCCTTTTAAGTTTCAAAAGAAAATTGAAAAAAAATGATTTTCAAAAGTGAGGAGCCGAGTCGAACCTTGGTCTCCCCACTCTCAAACCTGACCAATTCACAACACCACACAACCAAGCGCCTTGGGACTTGTCTTGGTTAGTTCTTGCACAATTAATTCCTTTATACACTTTTGGTTTTTTTGTCTATAAGCTAAGTTTGGCTTATTTTGAGCTTATTTTCCAAAGCAGTGCCCATTTTTTTTATTTTCTTAGGTTCGATAGACCTTAAAGTACTTTTAGTGAAATTTTCGATTTTTCAAAAATAGTTTAGTATTTTTAATCAATTAATTAGTGTAAAATAGTTTTTAATTCGTAGTAATTAATTTAAAAGTCAAAAAATATTCCGGTTTTTTCTAAAATTATTTTTAGTCATATAGAGCGTAGGAAAATTGATTTCACACCGTAGCCCTTAAATTGCAAAACTTTTACGTTTATGGCTCGGGTGTTTTCTCGGTTTTACGTTTTTACGTTTTAGCACCCTAGGACTTAGTGTAGCTTCGTTTTATCATTCCTTAGGCTTAGTGATAGTTTATTTTTAGTTTATTAGGGTTCCTTGCCTTAATTACTTTCCGTTAATTAAATTGTAGAATCGTAATCAAATCCAAAATCATTAAAAACCAATTCAAGTTCAAATCACGAAACTCAACGAATCCTTCCATTCACACCTCGTTGGGACACGACCGGAAATCACTTTTCGGTATCACTTTATCACACCGTGAGGTTTGGCACGTTGACCTTTTCCTAAAGGGTTAATTTGTCGAATTTTACGGTTATTTTGATATCGTTGATATTGTGTTTTCACCACTCACTTTACCACGA